>JANAVB010033417.1:5503835-5751335 GCA_029216955.1 Iris pallida
TGATACCAATGACTCCAGTAATAGAGGCCAGCAAGTAAGGTATGTGTCGATACATGAATCCAGAAATATCCATACGTGTTGATACAGAGAATCATATAGAACTAACTAGAACTGAAATACAGTAATTGACAAATAAATGAGAGAACTATCAGAGAATGTACTCGCCTGATACTCTGAAAAGAGTAATGTAATATCAGATGTCTGTACCAGGGTCACAATTTCCTAAAATAGAGCAATACAGTTATGACATGTCCAAAATGAAGGTAAATGAAATCTACGATGCAATCTATATGAATTCTAAGCCAATCTAGGTCAAAGTCAAACTTGGTCAACACTACAGTCAAACTAAGTCAAATTAAGTCATAATAGGTCACAAGAAGTTAAACTAAGTCATACAAGGTCAAACAAGGTTAAACAAGTCTAATCTAGGTTAAAGTCAACTCTTGGTCAAATATTCTAGCCAAACTAGTCAAGTTATCTAGGGTTTAGTCAATAATGGTCAGATTAGTCAATACTAGTCAACATGGTCAAAGTCTAGGTCAATCTTAGACTAACTAAGGTTTTGGTTAATCATAGACTAGTCAATAAGGTAATTAGGTCAAGGGTCAACTCTATAAGGCTAACTCAAAACCAATCATAGGCTAACATGTCTTAGGATACCTAAGATTCTATAGCACAAAGCTAAGGCATAACCAATTTATCTATACAAAGTATATCACACATAAATACATATATATAATACCAACATTAATCCTATAATCAAGCTAATCCTATTCTCCAACTCAAGTCATGACTCAACTCTAAGTATCTCACTTAACCCCATACATATCTTAATCTATATAGGATTACCCTCATAATTCATATGGTTAACCTAATCATCTAGTTAGGGTTTAGTCAAACCTTAGTCAAATAGTCCTTCTATGTTCATCCAAGTCATTTCTAGGTCAATTAGGTCAAGGTTTGACCTATAGTTGACTTTGGTCAACAATGGTCAACTATCTAGTCAAACTAGGTCTACTAGACCTAGTGGTCAATTCTAACTTGCTACTAACCATAGGCTAGTATTCCTATGGCACCAAGACATACATTCAATACCTATATACACATAGGCCATAGTCCAAGATATCAAGTCTATATACATATATGTACATATCTAATTTATATAGTCAACTATATATATATATATAATACCAAGGCCATATCACATATATATATACATATCTAATATATATATACCATATATATCCAACTATACCTAACCATATCAATATATATATATACACATATTCAACTATATAGTACCACATATATATATGTATAATACCCCATTATATATATAGTACTCACATATATATATATATATATATATATATATATA
Source organism: Iris pallida (assembly GCA_029216955.1). Lineage (NCBI taxonomy): Eukaryota > Viridiplantae > Streptophyta > Magnoliopsida > Asparagales > Iridaceae > Iris > Iris pallida. The sequence goes on from JANAVB010033417.1 coordinate 5,505,214, forward strand.
TAAATATATATATATATATATCCCATTATATATAATACCCTATTATATATATAACATATATATATATACCATAACATATATATTTATATACATATATAACATACATACATATATAGGTAGAGAGAGAGAGAGAGATGGTGAGGCAGTGGTGTGTGTGTACTGTGAAGGAGAGGGGGAGGGTTTAATCTCAGAAATCTGAGATGGGGACCCAACTCACACACATACATATATGCATATATACATATATACATACATACCTATATATATACATTTATACTCTCACATACCCATACACATATACCCACACACTCATATACATATATACATACATATACAATATATATACACATAAATATACGTATATATATACATACAAATCAATTTAAAATTTATTTAAAATACTGAAATAAAACAGTAAATACTGTTCATAACTGAACAGTGGGGGAAAAACCAAATTCGATACAAAAACCTAGCTAATACCCAAAACCAAGGGTTGGTAATCGTGCCCCCACACGTGTACGTGTCGTGTGTGTCCATGGGAGTCCACCACGACACGACACGGCATGTCTAGGAATGAAAAACCCCAATCGGGTAAATTGACAGTGCACAGTGTCGTGCTAAGGTGCACACGCGTGTAGGACACGACACACGTGTCCATAGATCTCGTGCATACGTGTGTAGGTTCGTCTAGGGTCAGGCTAGGTGTCTAGGTACCTGAGTCGTGTCCAAGTGTCTTCATGTGTCGACACGAGGCCCGTATCAGTCGGGTTTTCTCGGCTGATACACGCTGTTTACACTGCGTCGTGCAGCGGTGCACATGTCTCGTGGACACGACACGAGCCACGTGGGGCCTCGTGGTCATGTCCACGTGTAGCCCACGTGTTGGGCTACACACTCGTGTCACCACGAGGTGTCCACGACTCGTGTCCGTGCGACACGAGTCGCGTGTCAGTGAGGAAAACGTGCGCGTGCAGTGCAGTGCAGTGCAGTGCGTGTCCAGTGCGAGTGAGTTTTCTCACTCGACACGACACGAGAAGTCATGAGACTTTGGGGGCATGTTCGCAGACATTGCCCCCGTGTCCATGTCAATTTTGACGTGTCCTAGTGCTCTGTGCAGTGAGCACGAATAGTGTGGTAGCAGGGGAACTAAGTGTGCACAGTGCTGTGTCCAACTCGTGTGTTCGTGTCCAATTTGGACACGAAAAGGACCCTAATATCAACTCAGTCCTACCAACATACAATATACATATAATAAGCTTCACAAATATGTAATTTGTTTTGAAAACCAAGAACAAAAAGTCCTATGAGGCATTTCACCAAACACTGAAATTAAGACACAGACACGTGTCCGATACGGACACCAAACCAAGCCTATTTCCTACCAAACTTGACCCACAGTTAGGGTATACCTATATGCATGCAACCATGAAGAGAAAACACAATCTTAACAAGGTTTGGGGATATTTACCTATTGAGTGAAAACTCAAGAAATCATCAAGGTAGGGGGGGGGGGGGGGGGGGTCCTCTTCAAATGATGAAGCCCAAATGCTATGCAAACCTAGCTAGCTAGCATCCCCTTAGCACCGTCAATGGTAGGGGATCCCAATGCAAGAAACTAGGCTCAATTTGGAGTTGAAATGGTTAAGTGGTGAGGGTGTGAAGTTGTAGGAAAAAATTAGATTTTTAAGTGTATGTAAATGAGGCTTGAATGAAGGGGGGTGTGTTTAAATGGAAGGGGGTAGGGTTGGGCTGCCATGGGTAGATATTTTAGGGTTCTTCCACCTAGCAAACTTAGCTTCTAAGTCTTGGACCAAGTAGATAGATATTTAGGTTTCTAGGAAATATCTAAAAGTAAAATATCTAGATATTATCAAACCTAGATATTTACACATAAAGCTAATATCTAACATTAGCCTCCTAGGTTAGTGACTAATCTCTAGATTAGGGTAAACTAGGTTAGGGACTAATCATGGCACTAATCAACTAATTAAAGAATAATAAATTACATAAATCCAAATAAATTCTAATAAATTACCAAAATACCCTTTTGACTAAAAAGTGGTAATTTGATATCCTAATCACATGGTTAGGCTTACATGGTCATGGTTAGTCTCTAGGTTATGAAATCTCTAGGGTTTACACTAGGGTTATACTAGTAAAATCACAAAGTCATAAGTCGTGACTTAGAAAAATAGTTTTAAATTAACTAAAATCACCAAAAATCATATCATGACTAGAACACCATTAATAAATAATAAAAATAATAATTTTCAAAAATACCCCAATTTCAGAAAACTGGGTGTTACATATATATATATATATATATATATATATATGTGTGTGTGTGTGTGTGTGTGGGAGTGAAGTGAGATATTTAGAGAGAGTGGTGGGGAAGGTCGGCTGTGACATGGGGGTGAGTTAGGAGAGAGAGTGAGGTGAGGATGAGAGAGAGAGTTATCTAGAGAGAGAGAGGGAAAGTTAAATATATATGTATATATATTATATGTATATATATATATATATATGTATATATATATATAAGGAGAGAGAAATAGATATTTTGAGTAGGGAAGAAGGCAAATACAATAGTGAGATGTATGGGTTGTCATGACAGGGATTACACCAAATTGGGTTGGGTGTTGGGCCAAGTTTGGACAAGCTTGGGGCCAAGATTTAATTAAAATAATAAATTAAACCAATTAAAATCACGGATGGAATGAGAGCACAAGAGAGATCCAATCGGTGGCACGCAAGTGGCACGTGCATAGTAGACTCAAAACAGGCCAGGGCCATATATTGGGTCGACTGGATTGGACCGATGTCGGGCCCGGAAATTAAGTTGGAAATTAAATCACAAATTACGACAGACGATAAATTGGTCTAAATTGACCTGAAAGTTGCGCGAAGCAAATGGAGCACAAGGAAACAAGTTCGAGTGGGACACAAAATATCAATATGAAGATAATCTCGTCTATTACAAACTTCAAGAAGGAAGTTTCCAGAGACTGGCATCCCTGATGCTCTAGAATTCCAAGTCACGGTAAAGAGCATTTAATGATCAAAATTAAATAATCAAAATGAATTATCGAGAATAAATCATTTAGAAAATTCGAAAATAAATTCCAAAAATTCAGGGGGCTTACACCTAATATGGACTAAAGCTCTAATTTAAAATGTAATTAGCTAACTAGGATTCTAATCACATGGTTAGTCTTCTAATCAGGGCTAACTAAGGTTAAACCATTGCTACTACCAAAAGCACTACTCAAAACCAAAACACCAATCAATTAATAATAAAATAATTAAAAATATTAAATTATCACACAATTACTAAAATATCCCAATTTAGAAAAGTGGTAGTGACAACACTCAACTGATCAAGGGTTTACTTCATTGTCTCCTCAAAGTGCGCTAGCCTGCCATCTCATTATATTGCATCTAAGATTTTGTTCCGCAACTTTGCTCTGATATCAACTGATAGTGATAACCTCTCATGAACCAAATAAATCACATTAACAAAAGTTTATTCCTAAAAACCTCTTTGGATCATCTCTTGCCAATTTTGGAATATACACCTAGTCCCCTTGCTTTACCAATTTTGGGGATGAATGATAAATTACTTTCTCTACAGTCTAACCTTCCAGTCCGTTAAAAAGAAATACCCACAAGTGGAGTATCTGTATTGGGGCCTTCTTGTGAGTGTTGGTTATGGCAATTTAAGGGGTTTCGGATGTTTTGAATTGTTCAGCTCGGCAGTCTTGGCAGTCTCGATATCTGTTCGATCAATATTGCGAACCTAACAAACTTGAAGATAGTATTGTTGGCCCATTGGTCATGGTCGAACCTGATTTTAATAATTGATCTAACCATGTCTCGATATAAGAGCTACTTGGACGATTGCTGAGAACTGCTACCGTTTCGTTCAAGACTGAAGTCGTTTTGCCACTTGAGTCTGTATTTCATATTCAATGTAATTTTTATATTTATTGAGTCTAGGAATACAATGTACACCGAGTCGTACTGGCAAATAGGCTAACCCAAAATGTTTTCAAAATATTCTTTGTTTTGAAAATAGCCCATTTTATAAATAGCTACCAACTGCTTGAACTTTTCAAAAAGCCAAAATCCAAAATCTAATTTGTAAAAATTCCCAAAAATCATACTTTGGACCCCAGGGGAATTCGGCCCGAGTTTGGTCCGAATTCTGTCCGAATTCGTTTGGTGCCGTTTGATTTTTGAACTTGGTCATCCCGTAGTTACGGATGCAACGGCTATTTGCTGAAATTCTCTCACAGAATTCTGTCCGAATTCTTCCTTTGAAAAATCTATAAATAGAGAAGAATTTTTCTCATTTCAATACACATGTCTCTTCTCTTCTCTCTAAGCCTACTACGGTATTCCAAAGTATTCTAAGCTTTCATTTTCAAATCCCAAGTCAATTACAATACTCTAGTCGATTTGCCAGTTCGGTACGGTCTAGAAGTTTAAGAGTGATTGTAATCAAAGGCTTGATTGAAGAAAGACACTTCACAATTGAAGTTGGTCGAGTACTTCGGATCAAAGCTCGCGTTGTAGAAGTTGTAAGGACTTTGGATGAAAACTTGCGGTATTTTTTCATATTGGATTCATCTGGAAGCTAGAGTTATTCCGACTGGAATAGTCCTCACCAGAGGAAAACCAGTATACATCGCCGTGTTTGCGTTTGCTTTCTGATCTCTGCTTTTCATTTACATACTTGTAATATATTATCTGTGATCTTGTTGCTAACATTTTTAATTAGCTAAATTTTCGCTGCCTACTCTATTCACTCCCCCCCTAAAGAGTATTGCGCTTTACAATTCGTTCCTACAAGTATTTGGCATACACGCTTTTCAAGCTATTTCGAACATTGGGATGGATATGTAATATACTTTACTCCTGCAATTTCGGTTCCTATGTACATAGTAACTTAGTCTTTGTATGTCTTATATTTGTAGTTAAGTGATGTGTTATGTACTTAAGAGGTCTTGAGTTCAAACCTTATACGATACACAGGGGGATCCGTGAGCTTTTATCGGAGGGGGTTCCCTCAATATACAATGTAACAAGATCAAATACAAAATAATATAATTTTAACATTATAGGGTAATTAGCCTAGGGGTTAAGAGTTTGCTTTCTATTTGATTGATACATGGTTCAAAGCCTTACAAAAATAATTTTTTTGATGAAGGGAGGGGGGGGGGGGGGGGGGGGGGGGGTGCGGCGCTGGTCTTGATCCCCCTCTGGGTGGTTAATAGATCCGCCCATATCTTTTTAATACCCACTAAATTTTAAGTTGGTGTAGTTTTTGCTCTCCTGAAAAGTTCACCTTAGTGTATTTTTGGTTCCTGAAAGGTCCACCACTGCTTGCAGTTCTAGTTCTTTAGCAGGATGATGATGAATTGATGAGTGCTTTAATAGCTGGTTGACTTGCTTGAATTGTTATTAGTTGGTTTTGGTGCGTAACTGCAGATCCAAAGGGCTTACGATATATTTCTTTATCAGGGGTAGGTAATCCTGCTACCGATGATATGGAGAGGTTAGCACATCTCACTCAGTATTTCCTTGAAGACATATAGATATTCAGATGCCAAGGTATACATATATAATACACAATCTCACATGCTCCCATCTCTTATTCATCTCTCCTTCCCTCCTTTTTTTGTTTTGTTTAATGCAGTCTCTCTCACAGGAGTTTTAATGATTGCGTATCTCAAGTTAAAGATACTAACAAACTTCTTATGCTATATACACTGGAGGTTGAGTGATTTATATAGGTTTTCTTATCCCAGGCCTGGGCCAGGTTGGCTTGCCAAGGCTCACAGAAGAATGTTAGTAGAACCTCTGTAATATTCTCTTTACTCTGCTTGCATGATAATTATTTGCCATTACCACTTCCTGATGATCTTTATGTGAACGAATACCAATACCGGTGTGAATGTGGGGAACCAAGGTTTGTTGGCTGGTGAGATCTCATGCACCCCCAAACAACCTGGGAAATGGCTTCAATTCCTTCACCAATAGATTGCTTGTAATTCACATACAAATGTTTCACACATTGATATTATGCCATATATTGATATTATGCCATATGATTGGTGATGATTTATATTGTCAGACTATGTTTAATAGGTAATATTACTTACTAGTGTCTCTTATGTGTGTAATAGTGTCTGTTTTTGTTAGTCAGTCCTTCCAGATCATTCATATGTTAAAAGGAGTTTGGATATAAATAGACCGACTAGTTTTCTGCTCTGTTAATAATTGAGGGTTAAAAGGCGTGATGAATCGACTTTACTATGAGTTAGAAACTCCCAATCATTTGAGCTCTAGGTTCCTTTTTCTGCTCTTTCTTTATCTCCCTCTTCTCTCTCTTCTACTTGGTCAAGGACTATGAAACTCAGGTGAAATTTGAGTCTGAAGTTAGAGTCATGTCTTTCAATTTATTTAGTTACTAACAAGTTGCAGCTATAATTTTATATTTCTCATTATGTATTCATGTTATTTTTATCGAGTGCTAATTTAGGTTCATAATCTATTTGTTCAATTCTCAAGCTCATTATATTCAACAATGTTTTTTTATCATTTCAACAATATATTGGCAATGGCACCATTTAATTGGTCCCTTTTGTGTGTGTGTGTGTGTGTGTGTGTGTGTGTGTGTGTATAATCCCGATCTCTCTTTTACTCATCTTGTGAGTTGATTTTTTTTCCCGAAAATTTAAATATCTTATTAGAAAATGTCCAGAATGGGTTCTGATTTATGGCCTTAGGACCATGGACCTTGCTTTTTTGTTCTTTTTCCATATAAATGTTCATTGCCCATTTTTCTAAGACGGTCATAAATACCCGGCGGGCACAAATCCTGCTCGCTGTCGGCCTGGATGTAGGTGGACCGGAGCCCACACAGACGTGTTCCCTATATTCATTTCTCGGGCCGGTCTGGTCTGACACACATCCATACCTGGGTGGTGTCTGGTCTCAAGGTGTTAAATGGGCCGGGCGGCCCGGTGCCCGGCCCGAGCCCGCCCGGCCCGACCTCCTGTTAGCCCGGCCCGGCCCGCCAAAAAACCCGGACCGGCCCAGCCCGAAGAGCCAAGTGGTCCGGGTCGGGCCCCCCCCTTCGAGCCCAAGCCCGGCCCGGCCCGGACCGGCTGGAAATTTTTTTTTTTTTTTTTTTTTTAAACGGTCGGCCCGGTTGGCCCGGCCCGGTTGGCCCGGCCCGGTTGGCCCGAACCGGCCCGGCCCGGTCTGGCCCGGTCTGAACCGGCTGACTGGTTTTTTTTTTTTTTTTTTTTTTTTTGAATTTCAGGGGGGTATTTTACCAAAATACCCCCATAATATAGCTGTTATAATAACGTTAGAGGGGTATTTTGGTCATTTTTCAAGAAAATGACCAAAAAACCACTCCAACAACTATATTTTGAGGGTAGAGGGGGTCATTTGGCATGAAAAAAATTCTATAAATAGCCCATAAAATCCATATTTCTAACACAACTCACTCATTCAATCTTCATACAATTTTCATTAAATTTCCATCAATTTGCGAAGAAGCTCCCAACCCCGCTCAAGGCTCAACTCCGAAATCCGGCGTCCGATTTAATATTTTTTCTTCTCTTTCTCTCTTAAAAATTCAAAAAAAATTTATATTGTTTGAACAAAATTTGTTTGTATTTTTCTTACTCTCTCTCCCTCTCTTTTACTTGCTCTTTTTTTTTCGGGAATTTTTTTTCCGGTGTATTTTTCTTCTCTCCCTCTCTTTTATATTAATTTTTTATAATGGCCGGAGAAGGTTCTAACCCACCTACCGGTGATGCCGGAAATTCTTATGAATATTTTAGTACTTATTTTGAGCAAAATCCTATTCCTGATGATATTCCTGAAGATTTAGTAGGATCCTCTCCAGAAATTGCGAGTTCCAATCAGAATGTGCCAAAAAGAAAGAAGAAATCAAAGTATTGGAAATTTTTTACTATTCTTTATCAAACTAATCCCGATAATTCTCTTGTTTTAGATCCGAAAGGAAATCCAATTGCGTACGCGGCACAGTGCAAGAAATGTGCCAACATATACAAATGGAAGACTGGAGGTGGCACGGGTACAATTTCAAGACACTACGAGACCTGTTACGGGAGGGACACAATTTCTGCATCTCAAACTCAAATAAATTTTGGTGGAGGTAGCACGGGATCGAACATGGGTACGTTTTCTTATTCTGCCGCTCGGCATAAAACTGAGTTTACAAAATATTTGATTTCTGATGAACTTCCTTTCACTGCGGGTGAAAGTGATAATTTATATGATTATGTCACATCTTCTTTAAATCCTTGTTTTAGTAAAGTGCCTAGAGGCGCCGCTAGAAAAGAGGCTATTAGACTTTTTCATGAAAAAAAAGAGGCTTTAAAAGAAAGTTTTTTGCATGTTAGTCAAATAGCCATTACTTCTGATATTTGGACAAGTAAGCAAAATTATGCTTACATTTGTATCACAACACATTACATAGATTCACAATGGGTGTTGCAAAAACGCATCATCTGTCTAAAGATATTAGAATTTCCACACACAGGCTCCATAATAGCAAGCGCTATTATAGAACACGTGCGTGAATATGATATTCACCAAAAAATATTTTCTGTTTCTTTTGATAATGCTAGTAATAATACTTCTGCCATCTCTTCATTACAACTATTATTTCAACCCATTTTAGAAGGTAGATTAATGCATGTTAGATGTGCTTGTCATATTATTAACTTAGTAGTAAAAGAATGTCTTGATTATTTTAGCTCACATTTAGATACTCTTAGACAATGTTTACACAGTTTAAACACGTCTCCTGCACGGCAACAACAGTTCAAGGCCACATGCTTACATTTTAGTATTCGTTTTAGAAGATTTGTAAAGGATGTTCCACATAGATGGAACTCAACTTATTTAATGTTGAAGTCCGCAATTCCCTTTAAAGATCCTATTACATATTATTGTAACACGGATCTCAATTTTGAATTTCAAGTAACTGAGGATGATTGGGAAGTTGCTAGTTCAATTTATGATTTTTTAGAAACTTTTTACAATGCTACACGTACTCTTTCCGGTGTTTACTATCCAACTTCTTGCCTAGCTTTACAAGAACTTTGTAACATTTCTTTCTTATTTTCTAAATATAGAACTAACCACAATTTTGCTTATGTTGTACAGAAAATGGAAGCAAAATTCAAAAAATATTGGGGCGATGTACCTTTATTGTATTGCTTGTCTTCAATTTTTGATCCTAGAATCAAATTAGATGGTGTAGATACATTGTTAGATGACTTTGGACAGAACATGAATGTTGATGTTAGTGGCATAAAAGTAGAAGTTAAGGCAACTTTGGATAGATTAGTTATTCATTATGAAGACAAAGCACCAACTCCCCGCCCAACTCAAGGGCCTAGTGGTAGTAGTAGCTCTGGTTTGGTGTCTAAGTTGACACACGCCAAACGTATACTACAACGGAAGAAACAAAGACAATCTTCCCAACCGACCCAAGAGTTGTCTTTATACCTTAGTTCTTATGAGGAAGAAGACGATTCTTCCACTCACTTCACCATTTTAGAATGGTGGAAAAAACACGAGAAAAGATATCCTGTACTTTCTATGATAGCACGTGATCTACTAATGGTTCCGGTGTCCACGGTAGCATCGGAGTCATGTTTTAGTTCAGGTTCAAGAATTTTGAGCAAGAAGAGAAGCCGGTTGCTGCCAGATATATTGGAAGCATGTGTATGTGTCCAAGACTGGGTCCATGCCGAGAAAAGAACTCAAGACAAAGTAGATGAAAGTGCCGACATCAACGAGCTAGACTTCGAATCGCTTAGAATTGGTGAATCATCTAGAGCGGTGCAAGATGAATGAGGCAAAGGTATGAATACTAACTTTGATATTTTTTTCTCCAAAAAAAAAAAAAAAAAAAAAAAAAAAAAACTTTGATATTTACACTTTCGGAATTTGTACTTTAAAAATTTATACTTTCAATGTATACTTTAAAATTTTCTAATTTATACTTTCAATGTATATTTTAACAAACAAAGAAAGTAAGTAAATAATTTTTAAAAGTAAATAATTTATACTTTAAAAAATTATACTTTCAAAAAAAACAAACAAAGAAAGTAAATAATTTACAAGAAAGTAAGTAAAATATAAATAATTTAAAAAACTAAATAAATTATAAATCATATTAATTAAAAGAAAGTAAGTAAAATATAAATAATTTAAATTAACAACTAAAATAAATTATAAATTTTATTACTTAAAAGAAAGTAAGTAAAATATAAATAATTTAAATTAACAACTAAAACAAACTAAATAAATTAAAAATATAAAAAAACATTTTTTAACTTCGCCTATGCCGGTCCCAAGCCCGGAAAAAGAAGGAGGGAAAAATGTTTAAAATTTATACAAATATTACTAAATTTAAACTTTAAAAAAACTTTATACACTTAGAATAAACTTTATAAATAATTTTATATACTTTATAAATTTTATATAAAATTTAATAAACTTTATAAATTTAAACTTTATAAATTTAAACTTTATAAATTTATACTTTAAAAAATGTAAAATAAATTTGTAAACTTTAAAACACTTAATACACTTACAATATATTTATACATAAATGTAAACTAAAATAATATATTAGGATAAATAATTTATAATGAAATTTTAACACTTAATACACTTACAATATATTTTAACATCAATTATTTACTATGAATTTTTAACATAAACTTTTTATCAAATTTTTCAAAAAAAAAAAAAAAAACATTCAAAACCCAACCCAAGCCCGGACCGGCCCGACCGAAGCCCGGACCCGGCCCGGCCCGCTGGCCCGAACCGGCCCGGCCCAGCCCCTCCTCCGCCGGTCCTGTGGGCCGGGCTGGGCTTGGATTTTCCCGACCGGGCCGGGCCAGGCCCGGCCCGCTGTCAGCTCCGGTCCGGTCCGGGCTTGGCCCGAGCCCGGTTCGAACCGCCCAATGTGGGCTGCGGGCCGGCCCGGCCCGGCCCGATTCACAACTTGAGTCTGGTCTGTCCTGGGCATAGATGCGGTCCGAAATTTTTGGGCTGAAGCGACCAAGTTCGGCCCAACCTACACCTTTAGCAATAGACCAATTTGGCATGACCTAGACGTCAGGGTGTTAAATGGGCCGGTTTGGCCCGAGCCCGCCGAGCCCGCAGCAAGCCCGGCCCGGTTCAGCCCGCTCCTAGCCCGGCCCGAGCCCGCCCACTTGTGCATCCGGTCCGGGCTGGGTTCACCCGCCCGAGCCCAAGCCCGGCCCGGACCTGCTTTTTTTTTTTTTTTTTTTTTTCATACAACGTTAGGCCCGGTTCAGCCCGGCCCGGTCAGGCCCGCCCAGGCCCGAGCCAGGTCCGGTCCGGCCGGCTGAACCGGATTTTCCAAATTTAAAAAAAAAACTTTAAAAACTTTATACTTTAAAAAAATTTAAAAACTTTAAAAGCTTTTAAACTTTAAAAAAATAAAAAAACTTTATTAAAAACTTCAAAAACTTTAAAACTTGAAACTTATATCTTAAAAATACTTTAAAAGTACTTAAAACTTAAAACTTAAATCTTAAACTTTAAACTTAAAAAACTTTCAAAAAATACTTTAAACTTTAAAAAAAACTTTAAAACTTTAAACTTAAAAATAAAAACTTTAAAACTTAAAATTTAACTTTAAAACTTTAAAACTTAACATATAACTTTAAAAGTACAACCTTAAAAAAACTTAAAAACTTTAAAAAAAAAACACAAAAACTTAAAAACAAATTTTTTTAACTCTTCCTATGACAAGCGAAGCTTGTCTTGCCGGTCCCAAGCCCGGATAAAAGAGGAGGGAAAAATAAAAAAAAATTTAATTAAAAATAAAGTTAAAAAGATTAAAATAAAAAAAAATAAAAGAATATAAAAGTTAAAAGAAAATGTGAAAATCAAAAAAAAATTTGAAAAAACCAACTTAAATAGGACCGGCCCGAACCCGACCCGCCCAAGCCCGTCCACGACCCGGACCGGCCCAGCCCTACCCAGACCGGGTCACTGGGCCAGGCTGGGTCTTCTGAAGTTAAACCGGGCCCGGCCCGCTAGTTGAACCGGTCCGGGCTGGGCCCGGACCAAGCCCGGTCGGACCGGATTTTCGTGGGCGCGGGCCGGTCCTGTTCAGCCCGAATCACACCCTGACCTAGACGACAGCCTAAAGTCGTCTCTCACATAAGAGATGGTTGATAATTGTTCGAATTTGATAAAAATATCGAGTCTCGGTACCTAAGATTTTGTATGATATTTAGGAATTCTTTAATGTGATTTCACCTGTCATGCGAGACCAGTCATGGACACGGACCTCAGTCTGATTCGTAGATCGGATTGTTATTATCTTTTTAGATTTTTTTTTCTGTTTAAATATTTCTTTGTTAGGAAGGATTTTTTTTTTCTCTTTGAGTTTGTTGAATATTTGATTTATGGTGTGAATATGTATTTAGAGATTTGTTTTATGTTCTTTTGATTATATATATATATATATATATATATATATATATATATATATATATTGAAAAATGAATTGAGAAATCTATTTTTGAGTTTGTATGGTGTGATGTCAAAACTCCACCGTCACCCGCACATTTTTATAATCTTTATTAATTACTTCTTTTTTTTGCATTTCTATTATAAATTTTGTGATAAATTGATAGTAATGATTGTTCACAAATTTCTTAAAACGTTCGTGTCTAATTTTTCCTAAATTCTTAATTTTAGTACTTTTCATTTATCCCTCGTCGTCGACCCTCTTCATCTTTTTAATATTATCATCATAGTACCTAACGTTATCATATTTTGTTATGTTGTCAATAATAGTACACTAGTACTACACCTTTTATTCCTTGCTTAGCCAAGGAGAGTTGCATATTTATTTACACATACATGACATTGAAATATGGGATATTTTAACAAATGTCTACATTCAAAATATAGAAACTAACATATATCTCCATTTTTTTTTTAAACGAACAAATGTCCATATTCCTTTGTAGATCAGCCAAAATTTTGATTAAACGATGGGAGTATATCTTAAAATGTTATTTGTTCCATATAAAGGAGGCATTTGTTTGTTTTTCAAAAAGAAGTGATAGTATATGTTAGTTTCAATAATTTGATGGGGACATTCCTAAAAATATAAGTCATCTTGATTTTGTTATTCTATCTTTCTGGAAGGAGATTCTATCCTACAATTATTCCATCCCTCTTCTAATAAAATTCTATAGTTCGCCAGACTCTTCGTAAGCATCCCCATATATATATATATATATATATATATATATATATATATATATATATATTTTGATAGAGAACCTCCCATGCCATTATTGTAAACTTTAGGTGTAGCAAAATGACAAACCATGGACGGATGTTTAGCTAATGATTCTTCCAACCAAACTCATTCAAACTTATAATTGCAAACTTTTGCATAGAATAGACAAAACTCCTAACCAGCTTTCTTATAGCACTAACCAAAAAGGAAGATACCTTATTCCTTACATTTAATTTTTGTTTTACAATTTGTAGGCCTTTAGTAGTTTGACACCTTTACGCAGGGATTGAGTTGAGTTGTGGGGAACACATGGCCTCTTTTGCTTCTTTTTTCCTTCAGAAATATACATTCAATGAATATGTGTTTGGGAAAATTCTTGGTGTAAAATAATAGTGCAGATAGTTTTAAAATTAGTACCAGTCCGATCGGTTCAACGGTCGATCCATGAACCGGTAGTTTTTTTCGAGCCAAACTATTTTTTCAAAAATCGGTTGTAAATTAATATTTTTTGTAAAAATTAGAAAAAATTTAATTAAATCACTTAGCTTAATCTACTGGTTGAACCAACTGATTGAACCGATTTTACCGAGATATGATCTTTAAAACCCTTGCAGATACTACCTCCACCTTGTGCGCCTTTCGGCAATATGGGTTAACATTTTTTTTTTTTTTTTTTGCGCAGTTGGTGGTGCTTTTACTTTTCCTTGGTCTCTCTCTCTCTCTCTCACAGCTCCCAACCAAAAGGTTAATGGTCTTCCTGAGTTATTGTCAAAGGCTCTTTCCTAATGGTGGTGGTTGCTTCATCTTTCTTTTCTGTGATTTTGTCAAATTGTATTTTGGCTTTTTATGTATCATGGTCCTTTAACACTTTGGGGTTTTGCTACTTGTGAATCTTGTGATAATAATTAATAAATAATACTTTCCTTCATGACCTGCAGTTACGCATCAGAAGACCACCGCCAGTGTGAGCCAGACGGACGTACTGGTAATTACATTGTTACAATTACAAGAAAATTACTTATTCTAGTTACAAAAATAATGAATGGGCCACAATATGCAGTTAGGAAAAAAAAAAAAAACTCAAGAAAATTGAAACATGGGAGACTACTTTGCATTTATTTTTATATTTTTTTTGTTATAATCAGTAGTAAAAAAAAATTTGTTTTTACGAGAAGAACAAGAGGCATGCCAATTTGCTGCTATATCGTGGGTGGTCCTGAAGGTCCTCTTTTTTTTTGGGGGGGGGGGGGGGGGGGGGGGGGGGGGGGGTATGCTAACATGCACGCATTCAAATAGTGGAACTTTGGCTCCCCACAACTTTTACATATTTTGATATCTAGCACTATCTACAACTTAGATATCCAAATGTTGATGGCGAGACCCTCTATTATTCTTTGTTACGAGTCTGACACAAAGTATATTTCCGTCAAGAAAATCTGGACGAAGGCTTGGTATTTCTAGAAATTCACTTTCTATTCATTTTACATGAAAATTGGATTTAACGCATACCCATGTTTGGTTACGTTGAAAATTCAACTCATACCCATGTTTGAATCTTTGATTATGTTGGAAATATAGAGCCAAAAAAATTTAACTTTTTTATTCCCACATTTGGTTCAAGAATGAGAATTTTAATTTGTTTAATTTTTCACAAATATTGAATATGGGATAAAATTTTAATTTGTTTATTTTTTTCAAAGGAATATTCAGTCTATGATGGATAGAAGTTGAAATTTTGAAATTAAAGTCAGGGTATTAAAGTCCAAAAGATTTATAAATAATGCAACCCACTAACATTTTTAGGAATGCAGAAATATTTATAATGGGTCTTGAAATAATGCAAAATATAACAATGTTCCAATAATATCCTTACCTTTTTAAATAAAAATAATATTATAAAAATAACATTAATGGTAAAATAAGCAATGTCACATGGTTACTTTTGTCATAACTTTTGTAATAAATGTTGGAAAAGGAGGAAAAATCAATCTCATGGGTCTTGAGTGGAACCATATTCCCACCAATTTTTTCCCTTGTCAGGAAATTGATTCCCATATTTGTGGCTACCAAACAAAGGAAAGGAACAACTTTCTTTTCTTGGTTCCTTAAATCCGTGAACCAAACGAGGCCTTAATTTCCAATTTCAGACTTACCAAGATACATATAAGAAACCCAAAATTCATTTCTAAGCCTCCAAAATTTGAACCAAAAATCACCTAAAATGGGGCCTCCAAAACTTGAAGCAAAAAAGCACCCCCCAACATAGGGAGTAATGTTATGGGTATACAAATATGTACATAGTTTCATATAGAGTCGTCTCGGAGAATGCAAAAGACAACTTATAATACTAAAATATGTTTGAAATTTGCCACCGGCACATTTCCTTACAATAGTATCGACTATCGAGTGGTCATAACATGATCATCTTATGCTTTGTTTCCAATTACAGGTATCAGCTAAACAAACTCAGAAATAGTAAAGTGGAGTAGAGATTTGTTTCCTCTCTTTGTTATATAGTATGGGACACAATGGAACCTTCAGAAGAGTGAGAGACAAATGTTGCTACCTACTGCCGAATGTTTCGTCTCTGAAATTAGCCAGCATTGTATAGATTGTGAGCAAATTCAGCACATGGGCATTCTTAATATATAGCAATAATTAGTATAATATATGTTTGTTTGATCTTTGATTTCCTCCAATATGTTCTCAATTTTACAATGGATTTCGTGGCAAGCTCATTAGCAAGGATGTATATTTACACAGTAAATAAGCGTATTAATTGTATATTTACCATGTATTTCGTGGCAAGCTCATTAGCAAGGGTCTGCTTGGATTGAAGGAAAAAAATACGAGTTAAGTGGGATCAAGTGAAGGGCGTTAACTGGGATAAAGTCAATACATATAACATTGTTTGGACTGAAGGAAGAGTTATCTTGAGTGTTTAATAACACTCGTGTTTGGATTGGAGGTTTTGAGCGAGAGAAGGACAATAGTTACCAAAATATCTTTATTACATTGACACAATAAAACTGGTATTCCAAACAAATTACAGGAACATATGTGGCAGATGCAAACTATCTAGACCATTATGATTTAGCATATCCTGTTTTTTTTGGTATACATCAATTTCCCAACTGTTGACAAAGACAGAATAACTACAAAGTCCTGTTATTTAGCATTTCCAACCGGCTTTACTGCATTGCCTAAGCTTAGGTATTGTCCCTAATAATTCAATTGTTAAGTTCAAAGTATTCCTCAAAAGGAAGGGTACTCTGCATTAATGGTACCAGCAACCATATGGTAGTGCCAGCAGATTTAGCTCCATATTAATAATCAATGGACACCACCTAATCTGATCAGAAATTTCATTCAATAGCATCCATCCAGAAAGTAGACCCCAAGTGTTCCATATCTACAGTCATTCAATTTGTGGACCTAGGTCAGTCAGGGAGGGAACCTGGTTGATGCCCCCTCCCACTATGTTTATTGCATAAATTTTCCATCATACAGAGATTTCAACACATGCGTCCTGGGCCTACAAAGACAGTAAGAGAATAGACGACTAGACTAATCAGAAAGTTAGCGTCGGTGGTGTGTCCGTGCCACGTGGACGCATAGGACACGAGACGGACACTCCAAAAGCCTTGTCTGTGTCATCGATGTCCTTGTAGTGTCGTGTAAAAATCATGCCAGTGGTTGGTTGTGGATCTATGTGGAATAGGTGTGCTGCAGGGAAAAGGATGACAATGAAACTTTGATAGTGATATAAAAATAACAAGAGATATACTAAGAAGTGACTATAAGATTAAGACATAATCAAAGATGCATGATAGTGTCACAGCTCTAATCCTATCATTATGAATGGAAAGATTGATAATCAACTTGTAAAAAGAACACTGGACATGCAGCAACAACAAGAATCTCACGTCATATCAATACATTTGACAACAACTAGCAAAGAATTGAAGTGCATTGTTAGAGCATCTCCAACCCTATTGTGAGTTTGGAAAAAATGGTTGCCACATAGGAATGACAACCATTTTTTCCAAAAGTACTTCTCCAATGCAAATGTGAAATAAAGTGTGGAGTTGACATGGCAATGACATGGCAAAGACAATGTGAAGTTGGTTGTCTAGATCTAGACAATGCACTTCACAATGTCTTTATGTCCACATCATCATTTGTGAATAAAAATATTTATAAAAAGAAGTTGAAGAGTAAAAGTTGTCTTGTAAGTTGTAAAAAATTATTTGTATTGTCTTCTCAATACTTTTGCATTGGAGATGACTTTTTAAACCCATTGTCATTTGTGAATATAACCTTGCCACCTATACAAGACATTGTCTTGTCCCTCATGCCATATAGGATTCACAACACAAAACAAGACAATAGGATTGGAGATGCTCTTAAAGGGACTTCAACCCAGATTAACAACATTGACAGGAGCGAAAAGCAATATAAGGGCCCTATGGCAAAATGGAAACTTCGAGGAACTAAGAAACTTAAGAAAACTAAGTTATTTAGTTTCTGTTTGCTTTTCAAAATTAAATAGCAATAAATAAATAAATAACTCATTATTGTTTCTCATGACTTTCCAAGGGTTTACATCTATTTGGATGCAAAACGTACTTTCCACTTCGGTGGTTTATCCTACAACTTTTCTAACCCAGCTTTCAACTACCGAACAAGCAAGTATAATGAAAACTAGCCTACTTTCCTACACGTTTGGTTCGTGGATAGGAAAGGAAAGAAAATCAATTCTTTGCTATTTCTTTTCCTTTGAAAAATTACAATTCCTACTATTTTTTATTTTTTTTTGTTCTGGTGTTTAGAAGGGTCCGAAAAATTGGAAGAAAAAGTGAATAATTGGGAGTGGAAAATTAAGTCCGCGGGAGAGCGTGAGAATCATTTTCCCCTATTTTTTTTTTTCTTGGGAATCATTTTCCTTTCCGGCCCATATCATTTGGCATCCAAACACAGGAAAAGAATCACTTTCCTTTTCTAAGGTCCCGATTCCGTAAACCAAACTGGCCTAAGGGTTTGTCAATCAATCGCATTGAACTTCATCGAATAGTTTTCAAAGGTATCCCTATTGAAGACACCGACATGCTTACAAGGGTTACATGTCAAAGAAATTTGCTAACCCATATCTGAAAGAAAGATACAAAAAAAATGCTTAACATAACTTTAGAATCAAATAAGTCAAGAAGGTGACGCAACAGACAGCTGTTTTAAAATGTGGAGGTAAAGCTCTTTAAAACTCTTTGCCTTGCATTATGAATTTATCATCAGAGAGATTCTCCACTTCACACTTTGTATGACGTTATCGTGTCACTGCGAAGATTTAAATATTAACAAAAACTCGTTCAAATAATTTGATGAGCTAATCACGTTTGACACCAATTGATAGACTACGAATAAGTGCTCGAACATGCATATAGAAGCCAACATGGAAGAGCTGACAAGTCAAACAAATGCTAGATGTTAAGTTTATCAAGACAGGGAGATAACAGCAGGAAGTCTCGATGACATAAACTTTTTTGTCGACAAAGAATATTCTAAAGTTTAATAGGAAGGGTTGTAAATTAGAATGACCTAATTTATAACGGAACACAAAGAACTACGCAAAAAATCAATCATTGACAAGAGCGGTGACGACTATCTGCAAAATATCATAGAAATCTCAGCTGTCATCCACAAGTTCTTCCTAGAGCTGGTAGTAGCGATAAACTCATGACAACTGGCAACAGCCAGATTATAGTTCATCTCCTCTATTGCACAAAGGCGACATTGTCATAGTATATCCTTAGTGTTTGTGTCATGTCCGATACATTCTGACACGGACACCACACTGACCTTGGGTGTGTTATAAGTTTGCTAGAAAATTTTAGCGTACATAATACTTTGCACAAGGGACATACTTATTAAGGAATGTAAGAACTGTTATGCAAAACATGAACATATATGATACATAGGTAATTGAACATATATGATACATAGGTAAATTTATATCATAACACAAAGAACTACACAGGAATCAATCATTAACCTACAAAGGAGTAACAATCTCGAACCAACGGCAATTAAAGGAAGTTAAATCCACACATGAAGCTTGAAGAATCCATGAATAATCATACTATGCGAAGAAGTAAAAATAACAAAGTAAAGTATAGTAGGAAGAAACAGTACCATAGTTGGTCTATTCAAATCTCATTCGCTATACATTCATTTTCCCTGCAACTAGTCTTCCCTTTTCCGAGCCATTTATTCACATCTCAAGCACCCGCAATCGAACAAATGCTGCAAGATCTCCTCCCCCTTCCTCGCTTCTCCTCCTTCCTCCTCCAATTGTTCCCAATCGAACAGAATTGTTCAATCCAAAGTTTACCAATGCTGGTAGGTAAAAATTAATCTCTCTCAAAAGAATCAATAGTAAGGAATTGCGGGAGGCGGGGGGTGACGCGTAGGAGACTCCTACGACCGGAGGTAGTGGGCCTTCATACACGTAAGGCGGCGGTGGGGGTGATTGTGTAGGCGGAGGTGGCGAGGAGTAATGATATGGTGGTGGCGGTGAAGGGGTTGGTGGAGGTGGTGAATAGTAATGGTATTGAGGAGGTGGTGACGCAGTTGGTGGTGGCGGTGATGGGGAAGGCGGCGGTGGTGAATAGTAATGGTATGGAGGAGGTGGTGATGCCGTTGGTGGTGGAGGTGATGGGGAAGGTGGAGGTGGTGAATAGTAATTGTATGGAGGAGGTGGTGATGCCATTGGTGGCGGCGGGGATTCCAATGGTGGTGGTTCTATGCATGGAGGTGGCGGAGGGGGTTCAATGCATGGAGGAGGTGGTGGAGGTGAATTTGGTGGCGGCGGCGAATTGGGTGGTGGAGGTGACGAGTAGTATGGTGGCGGCGGTGGTGAAGAGTACACGGGAGGTGGTGGTGAGTTTGGCGGCGGAGGCGGTGAGTGTGGTGGTGGTGGTGGAGGTGAATGGTGCGGTGGGGGTGGTGGAGACGAATACACTGGCGGTGGCGGAGGACCGTGTGGGCTTGGTGGTGGTGGCGGAGATGAATAAACTGGTGGTGGCGGGGAATTTGGCGGCGGAGGCGGTGGTGACCGGACGCAGTAGATAGGCGCCGGTGGTGGGGATTGTTGCGGAGACGGAGGAGGTAAGTAAACCGGCGGAGGTGGTGGTGGTGGAGAAGGTGGGGGCGGGGATGGAGGCGGTGGTGAGAGTACCGGCGGAGGAGGAGAAGGTGGCGGCGGGGATGGAGGTGGTGGTGAGAATACTGGCGGAGGAGGAGAAGGTGGCGGTGGGGATGGAGGTGGTGGCGAGAATACCGGCGGAGGAGGAGAGGGTGGCGGTGGAGATGGAGGGGGTGGCGAGAATACCGGCGGAGGAGGAGAGGGTGGCGGTGGAGATGGAGGGGGGTGGCGAGAATACCGGTGGAGGAGGAGAAGGTGGTGGTGGTGAGGGTGGTGGGGGCGAGAATACTGGTGGTGGAGGAGATGGCGGCGGCGGCGGTAAGTACACCGGCGGAGGAGGAGAAGGTGGTGGCGGGGATGGAGGTGGTGGTGAGAACACCGGTGGAGGAGGAGGGGGAGGAGAATGTGGCGGCGGCGACAGTACTGGAACCGGAGGTGGGGACAGTACTGGAACCGGAGGCGGCGGTAGCGCCACCGGCGGAGACGGAGACGGGACGACGGGCGCAGGCGGAGGAAGGACCGGAGGCACGAACGCCGCGCACCCGAACGAACCACAGTCCACGGGGTGCGCCAGGAACGAGCGGCACTGCTTGGCCGAGCGCTGCGCCGGGCGGTTGGGAATGCAGTTCCTCCGGTCGTCGAACGCCGGCACGGCCAGGCAGGCCGGCGGCTCGCCCGTGAAGAAGTTGTAGGAGTAGGTAAAGTTCTCCAGCCTCGGCAGGGCGCAGACCGCGGCGGGGATCGGACCGGAGAAGAGGTTGTGCGCGACGTCGAGCTGCTCCAGGCTCCGCATGCCGCCGATCTCCGGCGGGAGCGGGCCGACGATCTCGTTGAAGCTGACGTCGAGCACGGTGAGGTTCTTGAGCAGCCCGATCTCCTTGGGCAGGCAGGACCTGATCCCGTTGTTCATGAGCAGGATCTCGTTGAGGGTCCTCGACATGTTGCCGAGGCTCGCGGGGACGCAGCCCCTGAACCGGTTGTTGGCGAGGACGGCGACGGAGACCGGCGAGTTCCCGATGTTGTCCGGGATCTCGAACGCGAACCGGTTGTGGTTGATGAAGATGGCGTCGAGGGGCCTGTCGAAGAGCTCGCTCGGGACGCCGCCTTCGAACTCGTTGAAGCGGAGGTCGAGGAACTTGAGCGAGGGGAGCTTCAGGACGACGGCGGGGAACCTGCCGGCGAAGCGGTTGTTGCTGAGGTCGAGCTCGAAGAGGAGCTTCAGGCGGTCGAAGCGGCGGGGGACGGTGCCGCAGAAGCGGTTGGAGTTGATGTGGAAGAGGGCGAGGTCGGTCAGCATGCCGAGCTCCTCGGGGAGGTAGCCGGCGATGTCGCCGTGGTTGAGGTCGATCCCGGCGACGACGGTGGTGTTGGGATCCGACGGCAACGGGGCGCAGAACACGCCGGTGTAGTGGCAGACCTCCGGGCCGGCCCAGTCGGCCGTCAGGTTTAACGGATCGGAGACGATGGCCTGCTTCCAGGACTGGAGGGCAATGTAGGCGTCGCGGAGCCTGGAGTTGGGGAAGGAGAAGGTGGGGTCCACCTCGACGGCGGGTTCGGATTCGGATCGGAGGGAGAGGAGCTGGCGGTGCCGGATGGATCCGGCCTCGGCGTCCGTCAGCCCATGGGAGGAGAAAGTCGATGCGGATCCGGATCCGAGAAGGAGCAAGGAGAGGAAGAGGAGGAGCGTTAGCGGGTTCGGGTTCGGATCCGTCATCTCATTTGGGGGAGGGGAGAGAGTGAGAAGAGAGGAGAGGAGGAATGAGGGTTTTGGAGAGAGAGAGAGAGAGTGGGGGGATGTGGGAAATAAAAGCATTGACAACAGCTATATCACAGGTTGGAGGTGAGATATGAACGGTGCTGATTTGTTGTTCGGAATCTCATGTCAAACTCTGACTTTTTCTTTTCTTTTCTTCTTTTTCTCATGCATTCTTGTTATTTTATTAGTTAATTGAACCCTTTCTCTTTTTTTGCATATATATATCCTTCTATCACTAATACTACATATGCTATTCTTTCTAAAAGTTTTTTTTTTCCCTTCACTAATGTGATTGCAGTTAAGTTTGAGCATTCGATTAATTCGATTCAAATCGAAACAAAAAAACGATAATCAAATTGAACCAAAATCGAATAATCAAAACCAAAATCGAACCGAAATATCACATAACTGAATCAAATCGAACCAAACTAAATATGTTCGATTTACGATTTATTTATTTTTAAAATTTATTTCACCTTTTTTTTTTGTTTATTTATATAGTAACTAAATATACCTATATATATTTAGTATATACCTATGGTATATACCTGTATATATTTAGTATATATCTATAAATATTAATACCTATATATATAGTATATAAATATATATAGTAACTAAAATTTTTTATTCTGATTTTCAGTTTTTGACTGAACTTGAAATTCGAAACTGAAATTGAAACTGAACTGAATTTTTTTAAACCAAACCGAATCTTGGGTTCGATTTTTGGTCCAGAACCGAATAATGCTCACCCCTAATTGCAGTTACATTCTCTAAAATTGTATTTATTGTCAAATATAATAGGGAATCAAATATCTTGCCTGGCAATTATTTCAGCCTTCAAGTCATTGGCATTCTCTCCTCAAAATTATTATTTAGATTAAATATAATTTTTATTAGGAATATAATGAATATTTGTACATTTATGTTGATTAAGTAGGGGGGTGAGACCTACTAGATGATGTACTAAAATATGTGGAGATAGTATTTTTTTTATTATAATATATTATTAATATAATTATGCAATTCTTTTTTATTATTGATGGTAAATTTTGTTTTTTGTTGTTAGCTATTTATTATTTTGCTTGTTTTGTTTCTTTTGCAAGCTTGAAGTTGCAGAAAGGGTTACTAATTTACTTTCTTTTTTTTTCTATCATATATACTTTTAAATACACTATTCTTACTCCCTTTTTTCCGTTGATAAAGGGTCCAAAACTTCGGTCTAAACACTTTGTCCTCCATGGACAATTTGGCTTATCGTTCAAAAAATATTCATCTGAGTCCCCATGAATGGCATACTTGAGCTAAAGTCCATCATAATTATCCAAATTAACTCTAATGTTTTGCTATGAATATAATGAATATATGTACATTAATGATGATTAATTTGAGGACGACCAACAATATATGGTATAATATCTTTAGATTAGTATCAATATTTAAAGAAGTAGTATTTATTTATTTATTTAACTGCGTGATTAAGTTTGATCAAGAAATGTATCTTTTTTTAGCTTTTTTTTTACATTTTTGTGGGTTTTTTCCTCCCTTTATATGGTTGAAGTTTTTGAAGATTTTTGTCAATCTTTAAGAATTCTAGTAGTTAATGACGTAAAAAATTAAAAAAAATAAAATAAAATAAAAAATCAACATAGCCAGCTAGCCAATTGAATGCTCCTCGTAACATCGACATACTCCACAAATAGTTTTCATAAAAAACAAAGTTGTATTCAACCTTGGTTGGCCTTCATTTCCTACTAAAATATGTAAGATTAGCACACCCAATAAATCATAGATCAAGTACTAGCATCTCACCAAACTTTGTTATACATGAATCTCTCTTTAGAGAAGAATGAATTCACAAGGGCAATTAGATGATTTGATTTGCATTTGTACAAGTCATTTTTTTAATAAAGGATTTACATTAAGCAACAAAATCTTTATACTAAATATTTAGGTTCGTCTAGTTGAATCCTTTTATTACATTTAGCTATTTAACTAGTATATATACGTGCATTATACCTATTTTATAACTTAAAAAGAACAAACAATTATTTTTTTAAAAAAATTATTATCTGATATAAATTAATATTTATTTATAATTTTGACCGTTTGAAAAGTGCGAACAACAATCTCTTAATTTTAATTTTTTCTATACATAATTATCTAACTAGATACTCATGTTAAATTTAGTAAACAATTTTAGTCAGTAAACATAGGTCAATTTTATAAAAAAAATCCATGATGATATATAAATTTATTATTATTATATATTAATATAGATTACGTTAAGGACCAAGTCTCACATAACAATAACAAAATCGTATATTTATATCTAAAACTTTAATCCATTTCCAATTAAGGCGTATCCTTAGTCCTATCCTAGTTATTCTTTTTAATTATTACCTTATTTATGTAAATGCATGCACTTAGAAATTTCAGAGTGACAACTAAACAAAACTGAGTATTTAAGTAAAAAAAATTGTTTATTTAAGGACAAAATTGTATAATTATCCCTATATTTTACACTTATTATATAAATTATTTCTGCTTTAAAACTTAATTGCATAGACCACTCCTGTAATTTGTATTTTTTATAGAAATTTATAACACTAATCACTTTGATGTTTTATAAAATTTTATAAATGAGAGAAATCGATGGTCATTATAATTATTTTCAAAATAGAAATAAGTTCCTATAATAATATTCTGAAACATAAAAGGTCAGTATATAATTTTTTAATTTAAATATTAATTTAAAGTTGTCACCTCCTATTATATTTTATTCTACCTACTAATAGTAAAGCTGGAGAATTAGTTGAAGTTCTCCGCGTGTTAGCTTTATTCCCAGTCTTTAGTACACGAAAATTGGGTTGGTAATTAAAATTGTTAGCTCTTCATGGGCGCTACCAAACCCGCTGCAAGAGACCATACTACCCCCGTTTTATTCCTACGATGATCTCGGCGGAGATCGGGAAATGAAGGGGTATTATAGTAATTTCGTCGGGACGCGGGAATCCGGCTGTAACGTATGCTTCTTGGAAACGGACGGCAGTGATGGAAGCTGTTTGGTAGCGGAGGAGGGATGGAGAAGACTGTTAGTATAGCCGGCGTGGGGCCCACATGGGCGGGAAAGCGACGGACTCCCCTCTCCATGTGCGGGGGTCCCACGTGTCGCGGTCATGACGGCTAGATCGTCGGCGGGTAGCGTGACGTGAGAGAGACGGACTCTCCGGTGCCACGTCGTCACCAGTCTTTGCCAGCTGGGACCACGTTGCTAACGTGGCTCAGCCTGACCGTGCTGTAGTTGATGGGTGCAACTGGGTGTGTAGGTAATCCTGCAAAATAATGGACCACCTCAGCCCAACACGCACGCGAGCGACGATGACGTGGAGTGGTTAGGTGGGGTCCGCGTGCCATGTCATACAGCTGGGCACAGCTGTTTTCCTCAACGATGTTCGTCCACGTGTCCGGCGGCTTTCCCAAAGGAAAAAATTACGCGGTTATGTAGCGGAAAGCCAATAACATTATTCGCCATACTAGTAGGTAGTAACGAACACCCCCTCCATTTGACTTTTGCTCTTAAATATAGGTTTAATCTAACTAATTGCGATAATTAATTAAACTTTGTATTTTAGAAATATTCCACGTTTGGCTCCTAAAAATATCTTGTTTAAAATTTAAATTATGTCATGACGATCTGGGTTGATTATTCAATTTTTTTTTTGGGATATTTAGTTTTAGGGTCTTACATATACATGAATATTAGGATTTGGGTCTCGAAATTGTCCGATATTAGAGTATGGGTCTCGAAATCACTGTTTACGTAGGCTAATGAACAGTGATTTCGAGACTCAAACTCTAATATTGGTCAATTTTGAGACACAAACTCTAATATCCAAATATATATATGAAACACTAAAACTAAATAACACAATTTTTAAATAAATATTTTATGGTTAATTAGACTTGAGTCATGTCCACATGTCCAAAGTATACTCTCCTTTCTTCAATTATACTCTCCTTTCTAGCATTTTATATCACCTTAGAGTTTAAGTCATGTCATTTCCAATTGAAAATTTTGTAACCATAAATTTTTATTATTGGTTTCCTTTCACAAATTATACTCTTTTGAGTATGTGTTGTGGTCATTGTCCTCATGTCCGAGGTATAATGGTGAAAAATAAACTTTTAAAAAAAACTTTAAAGGTTTAAATTTTCTAACTGGACATGTCATAACTTAAACTCTAAGTTGGTATAAAATTCAGAATTTAAACAATAAGAAGACCTATATAAAATATAAACACATTAGTATTATATACAATTTATTTTATTTTAGATATAGGCTATGGTCAAATTGAATAATTTATGACATTGCAGGCTGGACCAATCAAAGAAAAGTTAAGTGGTTACAACAACTCCAATGATCAATTGTATTAATTAAGCTTTAATCCGATTACAAAAGGAAGATAGCAACTTTATTCTAATTCTAATATATTAAAAATGGCTACATAATATTGACGTAATGATCTATTTCGAAGTATTATAGCATGAGTATTGTCGCGGGAGAGAGAGGGAGAGAAAAGTAGAAGAAGAAATGGTTTTGAAGCTTATTTTGTGTGGATGCTAATACGAATTATTTTCTTTGGCAAGATTACGAAAGTTTCGTATTCTCGTCGTTTTGTTCAAACATGCTAATACGAATTATTCATTCGATATTCTCTCTTGTTCCTAGTTGATGCCAGCATCCTGGACTTCGTCTACCTCATCGACTCGAGATCCACCGCGCTTGTGGACCAGGAAGGGTAAGAAAGAAATCCCACTTGCATATAAAAACCCTCCACGCAAAGACTGCTGCATCCATCAAAATTATCAGGCATGGAGCAACGCATGCAGCATCAATATAGAGATGGGCAGTCGTGGATAATTCACAACAGGATCTGCTGCTTGATGCTTGTACTTCAAAAACATTGGAAATTTTGATAAAGTTCCCCAGAATCAACTGAGTGGTAGCAATGCATTGGGAAAAAAGAAAACATTATGATAGAAAAAATTGCACCCATTCCGAGTATTATATAAATCCATTTTCTTTTTTTCAAATAAGAGGAACAATTTTAACAAGCATACAAAAGCTTATATGTTTTGATGAGCGCTGAGCAAGTATTTATGACTGTAAGCTATCACATTATAAAATTACCAAACTATTATTCCAAGCAGACCAGTGCTCTACGGAGTTCAGTCACCACATGGATTACATATTAAAACAGGAGAGAAAAAAAAAAGATACACTATCGAATAAGAAACCTCAGATTGACCTTGTAAAATTAAAGAATGTTGGCCCATATCAAACTGCCATTTGCAACTCTCCCTATTCTCGGACATTTCAAGGGTGTACATGAAGCATCTCCTAACAAAATTACATGAAACCAACAACTGTTTATGTTGAACAGAAGATACTGTGAAAGACCTGAGACAAACTGGGCACCAATCCCCGATCCCCCCTTGCATGGTATAATCCTCTTGGGAAAAACCTGTTTAGAGTTCCAAAATATGTGTTAAGCTTGTTCAACACTACTAGATGGTATTATCCATTACGTTCATAATAGCAATTTAGCATTTTATATATATATATATATATATATATATATATATATATATATATAAGAATAAAATGGAATTATCTAGTTGAATTCAGGTTAGGCACCAATCTAATCTACAATTAAAGGTATCGTGCAATAAGTTAAGATGCAGTCAAATCTAAGTTGATGTGATCTGTTTAACTTAACAAGCATCGACTTTTTGAAATATAAAAGATACATACATCAAGATAAGGTCAGAATAATTTCCATGTCGTTTCGTCTCTTACATATCCCCAGATACATATTTTCGTTTGGATATGGAATAGGGGAAATCAGGAATTGAGGAATTAGGCATAATTCGTAGATTACTCAACAATCAAACGCCATGCAACCATGAATATCTATAGGTCCTGCAATTTGCATTGTTTCAGGATTAGTGTGGTAAATTGCAAAGAATTAGAAAGGATTGAATGGAATTGAGTATCATAATTCCAGTGGGCCAAAAAGACTGTTTGGAGAAGCTAGACGCCCTAGTCATCCAAGTGATACAGTAATGAAATAAGCAGATCAAATCATCACTAGGTGCAGAAGAAAATATAATAGATGTCGTTTGGATGCGGAATAGAGGAAATCAGGAATTAACTAATACCTGGGAGAAGGAATTAGGCATGTTTCCTACATTACTCCTGATTCCAGTCAAATGCCATACAACCATGAATATAATTCCCGCTTTCAGGATTAGCGTGCCAACTTGCAAGGAGGATTGAATGGAATAGAGGTATTACAATTTCCAGGTGGGCAAAAATACTTTTTGGACAAGCTAGACCCTAATTCTTCAATTCCCAACCCTATTTATCCAAATGTTACAGTAATGATATAAGCAGATAAAATAATCACTAGGTGCAGAATAACTATTAATGTTTCGCTCCTAATTCTTCAATTCCCAACCCTATTTACGTTTCAGCCTTTTATTGATATGGACTAGCAACGCTTAATAACTTATATTAGATCTTACTGACGGACTACAAGAAACATTACCTTTGGAAGAGGCGCAAGTACTAGAAGATGTTTGACCATGTAATGTGTTAATGACGGGGAGTAAGCACTGCCATATAAGAAAGAAAAATACTCAGATAAAAAGAGAGATTAGCTTAATACTACACGTAGAAGAATTGAAACAACAATATATGCATTTCATTTACAACACTACACCATGCCTTTCAAGTATTAGGAGTGAAATAAATGGTTTCAGTAGTTCCTGCATCCTATTGACTACAAATAAATGATTTCCAGCAGTTCTGTATACATGAACCATAGAAGTTCCTTACTAACACAAACCTGAAAATTGCAATGTTAAAAATAAACTTATATATAATGGTATCGGACATGGGAGACATACTACATCCTATTGACTGTACGCTTTCAAGTAAAAGATAACAGATTGGTAAGAGACAATATACAAGTGAGTTATACACTAATACACTAAAAGTTAGACATGGATGATGCTATGATAGTATGATGTTACTCGAGGACATAATCTCCAACCAACAAATTTTAAATCTGCAATCAGAGTATGGGCAATCAAAACCCAATGGTAAGTGTTCAGGTCACTTTAATCCTTTCCAATGAACTTTGCAAGTTTACAGTCACTTATAGGGCAGTCCTCCAACACTTGACTCAGACCATAATATCAAATTAAAAAATGCATGCTGAGAAAATTAATCACCCGGAACAAAAATTGGATTTTTACAGTTGGCCAACCAATTGCTTTAGGCTGACGGAGTTCCTTCATTTTTCGTACCATACTCTTCGTCACCGTCATTGCCATTAACGAGAACGGAACCATCTGTGGAATCCTCCGCATCAACTTCGACAGCTTCTTCCTGTCCTTCTCCATTCTCTGCCGGCACCTGTAGTCACGTCTCATTGTTATATAATATAAAGAATCTAATCTGATTAAAGAAAACAAGACTATAAAAATGTATAAGCTAAGAAAACTGCCTTTGCTTTACAAATACAAATGTTTTTTATTACCTACATCTGCATCACGAGATCATTTTCTTTTGTGGTTTCTGCTATCAAGATTCAGAATCAGATACCTTATAAATCTGTACACTATATTGCATGGACATGGATGGCACAGCACGGCAAGGACATAACAACGACTCGGCAACTATGGCACAATAGTGTTTGGATCAATCTACAAAGGTGCAAGGAAGGAGATGAGTGTGTGGAAGGGCTAAGCAGTAGGCCCTTGTGTCCGACTCTACTAACCGGGAACTCCAATGATGGAGAAAACTAAAATAAATTTTATTAACATTCTTGGATGTCATTACAAATGAACTTGGCCCTTTAAATAGGAAACCAATACCTATTACTTGATAGAAAAGAAAATCCTAAAATAGAAAAAGGAAAATACTTAAGGCCATTGTTCGACTGCTGGGCAAGAAAGCAAGCATAAAAGTAAATTCTAGAATAAAAAAATACTAAGGGGCTAAGCTCCACAATTATTGGTGAAAAAAAAAAGTAGTAACCATGATTAACCAAATCACCTTGGCAAATCAAATTAAATCCCTGTGGATCTTATGCCTTAGTTCCCCAAATCTTGGCAAAAGTTTAAGGGAATTTCTCCTACATCAGACTGCCCACTTTCCGGTAGCAGTAGCAGGTTTGAGACCGGGTGAAGGGGATAGAATTCCTTGTCTGGTTTCCTCGCGTGCCAACCCCGAATTCAAGAATGCCCGCCGTACTTCCTTTGACTACTCCTGAGATATGGTAGAAAAATGGGGTTATGGTGGAGAGTGGGGAGTGAAAACACCAATGCTGCAGAGAACGACCGCATTACAACATTAATTAAGACAGACGACCGAGAAAGAAAGGTTTTCCAAGTGGTTCATCTTAGCGTGCTAGCCGCTGCTTCATTTCGTATCGTATAGCGATAACGCTTTCTCTTTCTTAGCGCTCCACCCCGCGGAGAACTCTGGTTGCGCTTTGGTTGGCTTTCTCTTATAGTCTATTTTCTCTGACTTGACTCAGCTTGACCTACTTGACTCAGCGGTTAGAGTATCGCTTTCATACGGCGAGTGTCATTGGTTCAAATCCAATAGTAGGTAAAACAAACCGGCCGAAACCCCCGCTTTTGCCAGCATGAAAGCAAGCACAGACTGGCATCAAGGAGTCAACTGAATGACCAAAGCATCGGTTGCTTCCACGTGTTTTGTTGCCTTCTTCGACCGACAGACAAGGTCTTCTTCTCTTCATGTATGTGGGCTGCCTGCCCCGTCCCGAATGGACGAACAGGAACAAGCTGAATAAAGGCGAGAGAAAGAGTGGATACTCCCCTCTAGCGGCGGGATTGGATACCCGCATCCGAAAGCAGCACAACCCGCTTATGCTTCGGCACTTTCCTTCCTTGCTGGAACTATGTGTGGTTTTTGCTCGTCAAGCAAGGTTAAGGTCTCGTTCTTTCTAGTCTAGGCTGCTTTTTTGAAAATCCCGGAAAGCTACCTCTGTGAGGCCAGTTCCATCTTTATTTGAAAAAAGTACTTTCACCGCGGAGTGGGCGACCTAACGGTCGCCTTCTCAGGATCGCTATCCCCGTCCAAGGACGCAACATGATAAGAGAAGCATGAGTGAAGAGAGGAATTGGAGGCTCCACTCTATCGACTAGACATGCCACCACAGCCACCACTGCGCTGTCTACCTCGGCTGACCGCACAGGTCTTTCTGGGCCCTCCTGGATTATTGACTCCGGTCTCCTCACTTCGCTCGCCTCATGTTCACCCTTGCAGAAGCCACTGAAGATATTGACTGCCTCTCACTCTCTGTGTCTCACCGCGGAGCCATTACTACCACTGGCCGGTTTTTTGTTCTCTCTGTTTTACAGATGAAAAAGTAGTCTATTCATTTTTCTTTCTGTTAGCCCGATCATGACTGCACTGTCTCATTTTATGCTTCTTCTTGCTCCGTGCAGGATCACCTTTGACCTGCCCTGACCTGCTACCATCCTATCGCCTGCCTGCCACTACGCTTGCTGCCAAGCCATCTCCGACTCCTTGAACGAGGGGATGGTAGAGCATGAACGAATCTCTAAACCGATGGACTTCTCTGAGAAATGAGATTGGTTAGCTGCTCCCTCCCAATATCGGTTCATTGACCGGAATAGAAGGCATCGAAATCTTCGAACACCCAAGGCTCGAGGTTCCCCAAAAACCGATTCCTCTGGAATCGAAGATTTGCATTTGATCCGACTTCGATCGGAGAAAGCCTCTGGAATTGGAACAGATGTGGTTCGCCCGTTACCCGGTTGCTTACTGGTCCCTCGGGTAGAGGGATCATGGGGGGTAAGGCAGATGTCACTCCATCGATACAACGTATTGAGCGACTGCGATGAAGAGGGAGATGCTCCTTTACTCGACTGGAAATGACGGGTCGACAACTCCGAATCACAAGCTATTGACAACTAGCTAAACGACTCCGGATGAGGGGCGAAATCTTCCTTTCTCACTAAATGGGGGAAGTTAAGGATCAAAGACCCCCACCCAGAAAGACGTGTTTTCCATTTTCTAAAGACGAAATTTTAAATAAGGCATGTCAGCCTCTTTTCTTTGTCCCTCCCGGTTCGGCAGCAGAAGCATTCTCAGCTCCCGAAGAAGATGAAGCTACCAGAATTAGGAGCTGCTATGGACGTCTTTGATCCTGACAAGCTTGGATAGGACTCTATCTCTGTCTTTTGTTTGTTACATAACACTGAATGTACAGTTCCTTTGTTCTTTTGGCTATGGTTCTTTCTATTCTTATTTCTGACTTCTTTTTTGATGGTCTGGCCTTTTTGAACCTCTTTTTCAGGCGGAGTATCTGAATACGAGCCTTGTTCAACTGTGCCCACGGACCCGTAAGCCCTCGAGGCAAGGCGAAAAGGAAGAGATGCTCTGGCTTTCTTTGGTCTTGAACTCGCTCCCCGCTCGAGAATGAATGTTGGAAACTCTTCGATGACATCTTCCTTTGAGTGCCCTCAAAGAAACTCGTCCTTCCAACCAAACTAGGCACTTCGAGTATATTCCCAATTTCATTCTTTTGCCACCAAACTTCAGGAATTAGCTTCAAAACCACAATTTTAGATTGGTGTTCGAGCTTGCCACAAGCGTCAATGAAATATAGATCTTCGTCAACAATCAATTGTAGTGACTCGTGAGAACAATGGCACTTGTACTAGCTGGAATAGACGATGTCAAATATAGCTCAATAGATGGTTCCTCTGGGATCTCTTCATCGGGCTTGTCTCCTTGTGACAACCGTGCTAGTTGTTGACATGTTGTCAAGTCGTATGCCGTTGCAAGGTATTTTTTTTCTTCCATGACCATAACTGACTTCTCCACTTTAGAGGTCTTGGGTTGTTCTGTTCCTTCATTCCTCGTAGCCGTTGCTGCTGTTTTTAGTCTTCTCTTTTTCAGTGCCAACTTAGTGCTATCTTGTATGGTTCGTACAAATTGTGAATGAATAGTCTTGAAAAGACGAAACTAATCCACTCATATCTTTTCCTCTTGTCGAGTTTGTCTCACTTAGACAATGACGAGTCCCAAATTGGAAAAACATAGAAGTATATTGAAGTATATTATTTGATAGATTGATTGTGTTCTTTGCAATCTTCTAACCCTTGAAGGTACGTGTTGTGCTCATCTTTAAGGACTTGTCGATAAGGCTCTAATAAGACTTGGTCTTCAAACCATGACTTCTTTTGTGGAGATGGATATTGCAAGATTGAGGGGGCCTCGAAGTGGTTGTCACATGTTTGCTTGGAAGTGGAATGAGAGCTTAGAAGCCAAAAGCGGAAACGGGGACGGAAGCGGGGGCGGGGGCAGGGGAACGCGACTTCCTAGAAGAGTCTAAAGTTGGGAGCGTGCGCTAATAAAAATTTTTATGTATATTAATTATTGTTATCAAAACTTATAAATATCTTAATATTTATTAGAATTTATAAAGTTCAGTTCGAAGTTAAAAGAGATTTCATTCACATGTTGATTTTTTATGATGTCAAAGTAAATAATTTTTAGTTTCTTGGTACTTTGATAAACGTGTATTACAATTCTAACTTTCTTCCAAAAAATTGTCCTCTTTTAAAATTATGGTCATATTATGGGAAGCGCTCATGTTGTCGGAGAAGCGTGCTCCCGTCATCGGAGAAACGAGCTTCCGTCATCGGGGAAGCGAGCTCCCAACAAGCTCCCAAGTAAGAACCGTTGAATCGAAGTTCTTACTGAGATTCGTTGACCTTCTAGGAGTTTTTGGCTTCTAAGAATGAGACCAGAACTTTGTCAAAGGGTGCGTCAATCGTCGTTGCAAATTGTTCGCATATTGTAGGCAAGTAGTGCTCCTGAAGTCGGAAAGGTACGTTGGACTACCTACGATTGTAGCTTTGGTAGTTGGAGTACCATTGCAAGGCATAGCTCCAAAGGCCATGCTTTCTTGGAATTTTCTTGAGATTGTTGTCGATTCTTGTTATCTTCTCTCAATGGCTCTTGTATAGACCTCGAACTCATTGCAAGTGATGAAGGTATTGTCTCCTACTATTGCAATCGACGTAGTGAGGCTGATACTACTTGAGGGTTGTTTGGTTGCTTGAAAATGTAGGTGGAAGTGTAAAAGTGACAAAATTTTGAGAGAGAGAGAGAGTTTTCTGTTGTTCGGATAAAGTTGGATTTGGAGATGAGTGGTGTCATAATTACTTTCTTAGTTGTTCCCTGCATGTAGGCTGCAAATGGAGGCTCCCCCAGTGTGGTTCATATGGGGCCCACATCATACAGTGGGTAGGAGTAAAAAAGCAAGCAAGCAGGTAGGTAGGTAGGCAAGAAAAAAAAACTCATTATTGGTGGGTTTGTAAGACCCTTTTCTGGGTTCCATAATTTAATAGTGCCCTCACATGGCGTCCGCTTAACCTTAAGACTCTGGTCCTAAAACACTTTGATCATGAAAAAATCACTTTGAAAATATCTCCAAAGATTATGTGCTACAACACCAACATAGTAAGATTACACAAACGTACGTGCTTCAATTTGTGCATTTAGAAATGCAGCTCATAGCATCTATACTTCAGAAGAAGGCTCGTAGCACCATCAAGGCTTCAAAAGACCAACCATTCAGTGGTCTCAAAGAGCAACGAAAATTACAGAAGGGATCCTCATAAACCTTATTTAAATCATCGGAAATACCACGAATAAGATTGGGATCTTAGTCCCCGTCCCCAGTTTCTTTTAACCTCCTCTCATTTTTCTCAATGTTGTTTGGAGCATCATATCCTGACTAAAAGTCTATTCATTCAAATATGAAATTTATAATTATCTACACCTACGCACAGGAAGAGAAGGGGGGGGGGGGGAAGGAGGTGTGTGTTTTTGGAGTTGGGGCTAGGGGGGGAGGGAGATGGACTTTTCACTAGAAAAAGACGTCATCTAACAAGATATATAAATAAAATTTTCATTGATACTTATAGGAAGTATGCAGAAAATGCAACTATCATAACAAAACTTTGTGAGTTGGTCCAAGAATTTTAATGGTACAAGGTTCCATTAAATAAAATGTTTATGGGTAAGCATGTTGAGGAAACAAACTATCTGTTCGCATAATATACCTCAAGGCCAGAATCTCCATTTTCAAGCTCCAAGTCATCCCCTTCAACTTGCATGCTTTTGAATGCTTCCACAAGATTAACGTTAGACTTCTCAGCATAGCTTAAATATTCCTCAGCAGAAGGATAACTACCCCTGTTAGAATAAATAACCATGTTAGTTAATAACCAACTTAATGTGTAGATATTTAAATGGAATCAACTCACAAAAGTAAATTTATATGCACTGGCAATATGTGGTAAAGGTTTGAGCGTAACCAATCCTGAAATGAAGTAAATTATGGAAAGTGTAGAAAGCACAGATACTTCACAGTTCAAACAAGATCCTGTATCCATGTCCAACATGTGTTAGAGGAAGACAAGTTGACAGGTGCTAGATGTGGATCGTTGTACAGCTTGCAAAAAAATGACCGATACGATGCTTGATGTGTGGACACAGCTGACATACAACCTCTAGTCCATTACCTCAATAAATGACGAGCCATTTTAACTACTAAAAACATAATAAATGTCTTCATGTGTTTTTGTTCTCCATTTACAATTACATCATATGTACATAAGCAAACCATTTGATACAAGAATCGGCAAAATTAATCAAGTACAGCAAATTTTTAGTTCAAATAACAATTAGATTTTTTAAGGTTGGCTCAACCATCTCTATTTTGAATACTACAAATAGACTATTCTACTTATCTAATCTCTTAAAACATCCAAAGGTTACATCCTAACTGGTTCTAAATCAAAATATCAACATCTGACCTTAGTCAACCAAATATTTAGCTAACTCTCAGTCTCAGACAACATATATTTTTCTCTAAAAAAATCTATAGTAAAACCCTCATATTATTCTTTGTCAAGGGTATACTGAAACAAAAAACTGGTGCCAAATGCGTGGCACATCCATGACAGACTGCAAATACGCCAGAATGCCAAAATAGGTGCAACGTTCATGAAGAAGGGTTTGCATCATGACTTGCCGTACTCATCCCCATTTTACATACTTCAGCATGTAATATATTTAACTTCAGATTATAGGTAGAACTGGATTAGCAAGTGCCATATATTAAGGTTTTTTAATGCATAAGTTTCTTTTGTTTCTAATTTGTTCTGGTAATAATATTAAAAAGCATATTATATGTTTGGAATTGGACCCTTCTGAATATTATATGTTTAAGTATTTGCAGCCTTGTCTTTATTCTCCTAGTAGTAGTACTGCCAAATTCACAGGATCCAGTCTGCTCATGCTTGATAATGAAGAGTTCAAGACTTAATGCTAGGTGCTGCTCTTACTCGGGCTTTAGTTGATGTGTTGTTCGATACATATAGTCATGTTTGCTTGTCGTACTTTTGTGAAATTCACAGGGGGCACTCCATGTCTGTGTTGGTGTACCTGCTTTTTACTATTTCAGGTCAAGACTTAATGTGCTAGGTAATGCTCTTACTCAGACTTTTGGTTTCTATATGTTGTCCACTGATAATACATACAAAGCTTTTATCCCCAGTTCTTTCAATCCTTCTATTCCATTCTGCTCTGTTGAGGGACATAAAGCATAGATGATAATAGCAAACATATTGCAATAACATCAGGACATGATAATGTTATGGCAGAGGTGACCCTTAGTAGAGATGAATGGAAGAAAAGTTCATGTAACCAACCCCAGAATACTTAGCATGAACAGTCTGGTGCTGTTTTTGTTGTTTATTGCAAGTGAACATAAAGCAATGAAATAATTCATAACTAGCATCATACAATATTACGATATTGAATTAAGAAACAGAAATAATGCCTTGTCAACAACTAATAAACAACTAGAGATGAGAACTAGTTTGATGCTACAAGCTATAAGCATACACAAACAGCATAATAAGAAAAGAATAACATAGATTCCATATCACAACCATGCACCTTTTCTGGATAATGTTAGACTCCACTGCAAGGGCAACCTGCCAGTCCTCAAATAAATTTGGGTACTCTTCAGGATCGGCCAAAGACTCAGCAGCTTTTGGATTGACCTATATGGAAAGCCATATATGCACAATATAACTTAAATGACATCGATCCGATATACAGAAATATCATCCTACAAGCACTGCGTAAGAAAATTGATTTTCAAAGTTCACAGAACAGGTAAGCTAGAACCTTATTGAGATCATTTTTCCAGATTGCTACAATATCTGAAACTTTGCTGGGAAGATATGACCGTGCCAACAAAGCAGCTTCTGGTATACGATTACTACACGAAACACATTATTATTAATGGCAACAACATATAAAAATTGTTTGATAAGAGATAACTTACAAGATTACTAAAAAATATGAAACGATAAATGCTTGACTCATATAATGATTTACCTCTCCAACAATAGCTGAAGGCAGTCCTCCACTTCGCCTAACAAAAACAAACAGAGAAAGGCAACATTATTCTTCCCTTGATCTTTAGCAAGCGCTGCAAGTTTTGCTATTCCTTCAGCATCTCCAATAGCAGAGTAAAGAAGTAGCAAGCCACTCAAATCCATCGCGTGCGATAGGCATTCCTCAGCCATATCTAACTGCAAATAAAAAAGTTATGAGTGACTTGAAATGAATACACATTCCACTTATTTCTTCATTTCAGCAATTGCGTAGTCCAAAAGTGGGCAGGAAACCAAAGGAAACCAATAGATTATAAGTAAAACTATTTAAGGCAAAGGGGCAGTAGGTAGCAAAACATGATTACAGAATTCATACTAGCAGACAGTTGTATGTTCAAATAATTTGTTTTACGGATCTATAGCAGAATAATTAAATTCAGCAAGGTTGATCACATGATGGGGATGTCATTCCTCGTCACTCTTTGCTTAAAAGTTAAAATGCCAGAGAATAATACTATTTAATAACTATATGATGTAACCTCTTCATCTATACTCTTTTCCATTCTAAGGGAACTCGAAGGATATCTATAGGTTGCATGAACTAAAACTGAATTACAAACATGGTAGGTCAAACTACCAGCCAACAGGTACTCTAGGTTTAATGACAAGGCCCTCCTTGCTCACAGCTATCCTGCCTAGGAATTTGGCACAAATAGAGGGTTGACGTCAGGTTGAAATCCGGTCAAAAACTTTACCATTCCTTTTGTGGAGTTTTCTCCTGATCCATAGCACACATCATATCAATGGGAGAAGGTAAAGATGCTGTTAAAAATGATGAAGGTTAATTATAATATGAACAATGAGGCCAACAAATGGCAAGTACAGCAATAACTATATACCTTTACACTTCTATATGTTTCATCCTAGATTTCCGCTCTAGTTTATTAAAGAATTGTTTAAAAACAACATCCTAAATTAATTTGTTCTTCCTTCATGAAATGAGCATTTACAAAATCAAATTTACTAGCTTATATGTAATATAATAAATATAAAAAGATATTTATATAACAAATGAGGAGAGACATTCAAGAGCTCTGCAGTTTTTATGAATATTAAGAAAAAGTCTTCTACTTGATCTCAAACAATTTCATGTCTATAGCATGTGTTGTATAGTTTGTATGGTGAATTTCACTTAGGCATGTAAAAACAAGGTTACCAATATTAGACATGAGTGCAGGACAAAAAACAAGGCAAAAAAACAGCTTCCAGTTATAAAAATTATTTACATAAAATGGAATTTACTAAGAAACAAACAGGAAATATATTAGATTTCATGAAACTTATAGGAGACATAAGAGCATCATTAGTAAGGCCCAACCCATTTTCTAGATTCTAGATTTAGAATGTAGGAGCTCATTTTGTAGAATAGTAAGACCCATCCTAGGTTTCAATTTCTAGATTTTCAGGCCCAACCCACCTACAGGAGCTATAGGTTGGGCCTGAGAATTTCTAGATTCAGAATGTAGGAAATTATTTTTTAGAATAGTAAGTCCCAATTTGGAGCCCAATTCTAGATTTACATTATTTTTTTCTCACTTTAATTTTTGATCACACAATCTTTGGGACCAAAGCTCATTTTATCATTTTCTACTATTCTCATACAAACCCAACCCATTCTACATTTACTTTTTTTCCAAAATATTGGGCTCAAGATGAAATTTTGAGCACCATCTACTAATGATGCTCCAAGAAAATGTTCTGAAATTACTGTAACAATTTGAGGTTCTAGAAAAGAAACAGGGTGGACACTTATAACAAATGACATAGGACATTACTGACACCTATGGACTGTAAACTACTAACTAAATGTTAGCAAAAGTATTTGTGGAACTCCACAAAGACCTACAAGAAACTAAGATGACAGATTACAGGAAACTGTAGAGAAACTATGAGAATTCAAGTGAGAAACAATTATGAAATGATTGAGAAATTCCTATAATGAAAATGATGACTCGCGAAACATGGATTGGATACCTAGTAGGAAATCATTGAGTATAACATCTAGGAAGCAACACAAAATTTAATGATTTAATCATCTATTTGGTAAATTTAATGCAACAATCAACCAATCTTGCAATTCAAAATTCTCCTACATTTGGATTTTTCTAAGTATGTTTAAAGCACAAGATATGTTTTTGCTCTTCTAACAGAAAGGAGTTTATTTAAAGTTTACAGGAGCTTCACGACCGGTTCTCTAAAGTATGTGTACCATAACTTTTGCAGATTAATAAGTAAAATAAAAGTTTCTTCCCAGACATATTGGAAACTTATCCATAGAAAAATCACCCTTCACAGATTAATGAGGTATCAAATTTTTCTAACACTGTAATAAGCAAGGTTTTAAGTATTGGCCAACAACCGATACATTTCAGCTATTTCTCCGATGGGTAATTGGAGGGCTGAAAACCAGAACTACCTAAACTGACCGGTTCAAAACCATCAAAATTATGGAAAATCGATACTCAAAGGGTCAGAAATCGAGTTTGAACCCTGATAGTAACTGCATCATAGTTGGTTTCAATCAATCCAAGTCATTTCCTAATCATGCTGGCAAACAGTGTCCCAATTCTTTTCCTGTTCTCAACCTGTCAACACTACATTCCATTTTGGTGGTGTGGTGCTATGGCAGTGTCTGAGACCAGTTTACCATGAAATGCACCATTCAATCATTGTCTGCCCTAGCAAAGTTGAAAACAATTCTCAGGTTTGACATTTTCCTATCTAACACTGCTTATTGAAACATGACAAATATTAATGACAGGGATAAAATGCTTACCTTCCCAGCAGACATTGCAAGCTTACCCAGCTGTTTCCATTTTGATTCACTTTGCACTTCGCTAGCTATTGCCTGCAAAACAATTAATCCTCAGATGAAGAATCCATGTCTGCTCAAAACGATACTGCTCAGGTGCAAAACTAACAGAAATCATAAGCATGTTGTACTTTACTATATGAATATTCGCTTAACTGAAAAATTACCTTTGCAATATCTAGTCGCTCTAGCTGAACTGCTAGATCAAACTTGTAATTAGGATCTGTAGCAACTTCTAGAGCATCTTCTGGCATGCCTCGAGATTCCAAGAAATGTGCCACACTGGAAATGCAATTTTTTTGCTCAAGAAAATGTGACCAAAACAAGATAAAGAAAAGGATAGGTTGCAACTTTTCAGAAATGAAAGAAGTAGAATCTTGAAAAAAGAAAACTTGGGGCAAAAAATAGCTCTGTACAGATTCTTGTGACATCACACTAACAAGAAATTGAGAGGCGAGACCCCGTAACTTTTAAATGCACTATTAAATTAACTTAATCACATGGCATGGCATAAATGGACTTTATTACAAATATACGTTGCTCTGTAAGGAAGTTCACATTAGCAGATGCAGCAGATATGTTGACATACCTATTGTGATGTTCCTTGGGAATTGACTGCAGAACTTCATTGGCACGGTCCAGATCCCCACGCATCACAAGAGTTTTATATTCAATCAAGCTAAGGAGCAAAGTATAACCTATAACACTGAAAGGGAAGAATCATTATCAATACAACGCGCCAGTAAATGGATAAGAGTATATTCCATAAAGCAGCTCTCCCAAAAACTAACTTGAATTCCTTGTCAATAAGATACACCCTACTCTGACCAGCAAGATATCCCAACAAATACATCGGCCGGTCCAAGTGGAACATTGTCGTAACCTATTAAGAGCAGATGCAAAAATAAGTCAAACAAAAATATGCATCCAACAAAGTATAAACATCCACTATTTACAGTAGTAATGTCAAAATATACCTCTCCACCAACACAATAGTTCAATCTTGAAGAAGAGTTATTGTAGATGAAACAGTCTCCAACCCAGATTCCTGTTCGGACTCTTTCATTAATTTCATGAAGCATCTCAAAAGCATCCTCAACACCTTGCTCATCCACTGGATTTCCACTATCTAGATAAGAAGAAACAATGTCTTCCTGTAGGGAAATTTAAATTATTATCAACTCTCGAAGAATTTAAGTAGACGTGATTTTCAGGAAAAGGAGAAGAAAGCCTAGTGAGAGTTAAGTATAGATTGTAAACAAGCTTACATTATACTTCAAAATGTAGAAAGATGTATCACTCGCTATTGTAAGTAAGTCACCACTATCAGCCCAATAGAGATTCTGAAACAAGAAAAAAGAGGAACAGTTCGATAAACTTAATGAAAAATAAACATTGTACAGCACAAGTAAGTTTGATTCCACTCACTTTCACATTAACATCAATGCGCCGTATCAATCTGCACTCAGCCCAATCATAAAAGCAAATGAAGTCATTGGAGCACATTGCAAGCAATGTGCCCCCAAAAATCCGCTCAGCAGAAAACGTGGGTCTTATACTTTTCCTCTCCTGAAAGATAAGACAGACTACAATCACAATTGAACTTCAGACTAACTAGAATAAAATAAGAAGGTTGTCGTTATCAATAATCGCAAAGTTTGTTGAGAGTTATAAAATGGTATGATACAAGAGGTTTAGAGTAGGTGATACTGATGATTAAAGTATTAAACATCCTATGTAAATATGCATTGTCATAACTGATAGACAATCAACCAGAACAAATTAGGTATAACTTCAATGAAAAACAAAGATACACTACAATATGATAAAATTCAATCAAGATGAAACAAGGTGACAGATCAAATGTGCACCCTACAACTATATCAAATTAGAAAAAGAAAATGTAATCAAAGTTTTAGTTACATTACACAAATGCACATTCAATTCAATGCATCCAGGAAAGTGGCAGGAATAGAGGAAAAATGCAAAGGTTATGCCTGATATGTACCTGAAAGTTTTTTTAATTACCTAGGATCAGTCAAATTGAAGGATGTTGCTCAAAGAAATAGGATGCAGTGGTCGAAGTGGGCAAGTACTTATGGCTTATGCATTACCTAGATTAAATGTATCCTTCAAATGGAAATCTCCAATTAATAACAAATTCAAAAGATTTCTTTTTTGAACTCAGATTTTTTCTTAATGTGTCACAATCCTAATTTTTTCGAAGGAGTGGCTTTTTTGGATCGGGGAAATGCCAAAGAAGTTCAAGAGATGAGAGAATTAAGGATAGCTACCAGAAAAACTAATACAATCCATAATGATGTACCGGAAAATACAACGTTCTTGTTACTTGACCAACCATCAGAAGAAGTAAATACAACGGGTACACTAATCAGTAAGATTGATGAAGTCACAATTAATGCAAAAGAAAAAATTCTATAACACATAAGACCATGCTTTATGGATCAGAATATTGGGCTTACAAGATATTCAAAAGATGCTCTGAGAAAATGAGAATGTTACAAGGGATGAAGCAAACTTACAGAACATCTGGATATAAATGAGAGGTCGTTGTCGCTTTCTTTGTTGCCATAGGGATCAAGAAAGGAGTCATGATATTCCAATTTGGTTTTGCTTTATGACTAATTCATTGCATAAAGTACGTGGTTTATGTATCAGATACAAATATCAGAATTAAAAGATGAAACAACAAATACTTGTGTGACGAATCTTTTGCTTATGGGTTTGAAGTTCCATTGCATCAAATAACCTTATTAATAATATGTGACTGTGTTCTGGTGTTCCATCGCTTAAAATTACACCACCAGTATTATGGACCTTAAGCCCTCATAGAACTTTTAAAAAGTTTGTGTTAGTGAGAAGTGAGTTAGCCATGAATCAAAAGTTACAGGTAACCAATACATGATGACTCCTTTAGATGCAATGTGAAGTAATTTAATAATGTGATACTAAACATGATTATGAAG
Organism: Iris pallida; assembly: GCA_029216955.1. Lineage (NCBI taxonomy): Eukaryota > Viridiplantae > Streptophyta > Magnoliopsida > Asparagales > Iridaceae > Iris > Iris pallida. The sequence goes on from JANAVB010033417.1 coordinate 5,548,936, forward strand.
ATAAAAAAAACATGAAACTCGGCAGCTATAACACTTATGGTATGCCAGTTCTCCTGAACAAAAGTTGTACCTGGAAGTTTTTACTGAAAACCTTTATTCTTGAGGTACTTTCTCTAACTGCATATTCACCATCAGATGACCAAACAAACTCCAGAGCAGATCCAAAGGACCTGTTTCTCCATGCCAAAGCAGTATATATAATGTATTCTCCATCTCCACAGACGACAACGAATCGACCATTGCGATTATGCTTCAAGCTCTGGGCAAATACAAACATGATAGGTTCAACATACAAGAAAGAAAAATCTTCAATTGAACTAGCAGCAATCACAATATAGAATAGTACCCCAAAAAAAACTTCTTCAGGTTAGAAAGAGAACAAGAGGAAGGGGAATTATTTACTAGACTATGAAGCACTATACAAGGTTCAGTATAGAAGTATATAATATGAAACATATACTAGTGATAACAATGCATAAAAATAAGGTAAGGATAAGAGCACTAGCATAATGATTGTGTGCAAAGTTAAACTTTACCCTAAATAACAAATACCGACAATACCAGTTTTCTAGCACACAATATCAAATGCAATAGCAAATTACATCAAAACGGTTATATATACTCAAAGCCCACAATTAAAATCAAGAAAAACATTGAAATCCATCATGCTCATTGTTTGTCGTAAGTAAGAAACTGAAAACACCAAGATCACATAGCATGTCCAACAGGGCCTGGTGTGTATTGGTAAGACCTGCTCATATTCCTTCAGTTTTTAATGAGCAATTAACAAATCATTCTCAAAACATGTAAGGGTTACTGATATCCAATGTGGATACTTCCTTATCAAGTAACAGCGCTTCAAGTTACTGTTACTTTCCGACTGCTGGCACTTATGTTATTTGCATATTAAGCATGTTGTCAAAGGAAAATAGAAACAGTAAGGAGATGGGAAAAGTACAAAATAAAGAGGTAGCAAACAAACATACTTGTGGATAAAGGTCGCAGCTTCCCAACTCCTTCACAGCCAGAGGCAATCTCTCTCCATCTGTAACCTGATAGATTTAAATCATAATTTCATAAAATCAGCTGACAAAGAAGTAAATTACTATTATTATTTTGGTAGCATGTCCCACAAACTAACCTCATAGTCTGCACCAACTGTCTTAATATTGACAGTTTGAACTTCATTATGCTTTGCCCATATGATCTTACCACTGCTGTCCATACTAGCAACTGGTTCTTCACGACCAAGTTTTATCATTATGGTTCCTTCGTCATACCCAATTACAACTCTGTGAAAGAATAAAACTAGCATTAACAAAATTGGAGTATTATATTTTGTAATTATTACACCTTATGAAACCCTTATTAACAGCTTTAAATATGATACATCAAGGTTGTAAAAGGCATTAGACGCTAGTCGGGCAGGCACTGGGCACCTCGTTCCTAGCCTGCCTAGGCAGCAGGTTATAAAAAAAAAAACCATGCTGAAAATTGCGACAATTGTCCATGAAACCCCAAAACATGCATAGTCGGGAGTTGGGGGCACTAGGCGAGCATCGGGCTCTAGTGCCTAGGTGGCCGTCTATGCAGATTTTTAGAACAGTGTGATACATACATCGACAGTACATAAAGTTACATTCTAACATAGGGAGTGAATGAATCTTGATTGTTTAATTATAACGCACGTTTTCATTGGGAACAATGCCATCTTCCCTAATAATAAGAAACTATAAGCAAACAATATAGAAAACTAGGCTTGAAGATCTACCTCCTTGAACCTTTCAGGTACCCCACAGCCCAAACTCGTTCAAGACCATAATTCAGAGTGTTCTCAAGCCTGTAATAAAGAGGTAAACATCACATGAGCAATTAAATCAAAAGATGAACTCCCTCAAACGATAAAGCATAAAGTAACCATAAAAGGAAACAAATGTTGCATGAATGATGTGTTTCAACAAGGAATCGTTTACCTTAAGGTGAACTTTAAGTCTAATGTAACAGCCAGCAATTCTCCTTTCAGTAATAGTTTGTTTAGCCAAATTGTAAAATACATTACAAATTATGATCACAACTTCAGATCACTGGAAAAATGAGAAGTTCGGCACACAAGCTCACAGTTCCTCATCTATAACCATCTGACAGGTTTATCATATAAATTTATCAAATTTTAATACCACTCATTGAAACCCCTCCACATTCTACTAGTAAATTCCAGCATTGATGAGACACATTACATTAAGGATGTACATGTCGGGCTGACAGTAACACCCTGAACGCAAACCCCTTCCAAATAGCTGGTCTCCTGTTTTGCTCCAAAGATGGCCATGTTTAATAGGATAAGCCTTTTCCAAACCCTTCCAAATAGCTGGTATCCTGTTGTGCTCCAAAGATGGCCATGTTTAATAGGATAAGCCTTTTCCCCAATGGACGTAGGAGTGAAGGGGGCTTTTCTTTGTTGTCGTGAAACCAAAGAATGGTCCATAAGAAAATTTGGCATTATGCAGCAATGCAGAATAATGAACTGTGACCAGGAAACATGGACGCTTTAAAAGCAGTGTCATGTTGTCTCGTGTCTGATACAGAAGATGTAGACACTCCAAAACACACTAGGACAGACCAAAAACAACGCCATATCCGTGATCCTACAACTGTAGCTTTCACATTGTTTCCTCAACACCTTACTGAGTCCAATTCAATCACTGCATGTCCTTTAAAACCTAGGGGGAAAAGGGTTCTATGATCTTGTAGATATCCTTCAACGGAGGTGAATAGCCACAATAAACATTTGCTGTGACTTCCAATGAGCAAGCATATTCTCTTCCACAGAACTTAAGTATTCTCTTCAAAGATCAGGGATTATATATCATCAATAATCATACAATAAACATCCAATCATAGATTCAGTCCTGAATATCAAGATGAGCCTGCAATGTGCAGCTTGACGTTGTCATTCACAGATATCAATAGGATGAATTTCGTGCATGTTATACCACAAGTTTCAACTGCCTCATATCTAGTTCAATCTCTGGTTGCAAGGCAGCAAAAGAAACCCAAAATTAAGGAGGAATCACTAATAAATATTTAAAATGATTAAAGGCAAGATCCAAAGGTTCTACTTGTATAACTCCTAATAACCAAGGCAAATCAACAAGTGTTCCAGGCCCCAAAATCAAGGGCTTTGCATGTGACAGGCTTTTCTAGGTAAAAAATTTAAGAGATGAGAAGTGGAAATGAACCACACTAATGAAAAAACCAAAGGCAAATGGTTCTCCAAAATTCTACAAGTGATCAGTGGGGAAATGCAGAATGTTATTTCGTGTTTTAACAGGAGTCATAGGGAACTCATCTCTTTAGTTCATTTATTATCTCCATTAATCCTATTGGTTTTAGAAAGCTGCAGTATCCCTAGATCGCTTCCACGAACCTCAAAATTGTATTGCCAAAAACAATCGCACTGCTTCTCAGGCATCTGTTCCAAATACAGATTCAAACCAGCTCTTTCCAAAATGTAGGCCATAATGAAGTGTCATCCTCTTACTTTTTCAAAGCTAGGTGGCTTGTCGATGATTCAAAGCACTTCCTCAGAAGCATTTAGAAAAACCACATCTTCTTAAGGGTAACACCTTACCATAAATGAGTGTGGATTATAAAGTGATGTGTCCATCCAACACCAGCACAACATGTGGTCCAGAACACATTATATGAGTTTGTTATTTGTAGAATATGCATGACTGTGGAATTGCATGTTTATGACAAATTGGTATGTCCATCCATGTCCAACGGAGGATGTTTGTTCCATTAGTGCAGATGATGCATGATTCATGCATCACGTGAAAAAATGAGAATAAGAAAATATACCTGACAAATGAAATATAAAGCACTGCTTGTATATCAATGAAAATAGAGTACTATAACTTTAAACAGTAACAAGATTGTCACTCATCCCTTCACAGTTGCACAAGTATTTTATAGCAGTAAAAGTTATGATTGATGGTCATTGAAAAAGAGACCAGGTTTACCTATATGTAGTTGCATGCCATATTCTAACAGTTCCGTCCTCAGAGCCTGTTATTATTATTGGGAGCTCTGGATGAAAACATACAGATGAGACATTGTGTGTATGACCTTCTAGCGTTTGGACACAGCTCTTGGTTTGGTAATCCCAAACCTGGTAAGATGAAGTTAATCAACAAATGATACCAAAAATGATATATATGGACACTAAGGAATAAGAATACCCACCTTAGCAGTATGATCATCAGAACCAGTTATCAGATATGGCCTATCACCGCCAGTAAAGTAATCAACACAGTTTACTCCTTTTAAATGGGCATCTAACGTAAAGTTCGGGTCTGGAGAACCAAGATTCCAAATCTGAAGGAAGTACAACTCGTGAACAAACTGATAATAAGTAAAACTAGCTTCACCAGCTAAACGCGTTTTCAGACCTTTATTGTGCGATCAAGAGAGGCACTTGCAAAAGTATTGGTGTCTTTCGGATTAAAAGTGACTTGCATCACATAGTGCGAGTGACCTTCAAAAATTTGAGTGCATATCCAACCCTTCTCCCAGTCCCAAAGCTTTATCAACATATCATCAGACGATGACAACACGTAAGGAAGGGTGGGGTGGACAGCAACACACCTGATGTAATCTGTGTGTGCCTCATAAACTTTAACTTTGTCCATTGTGTTGTAATTGTAGACACGAATAAACATATCATCAGCTCCAGCCACAACCCACTGCTTGCGTGCTATGAACTTAGCGGACCGAACTGAGAATAAAGCACATTAGGTCAAAGGTCTGCAGCCAAAACTTAGGAACTAAAAACGTAGAGAAAGAGTAAACGTACCGGGCAACTCAGTGACCTCAAATGATTTAGCCATAGTCTGGGTGAGCAAAAACAAGCTAACGGTGAATTTAGTCAGAAATATAGAACAAAATAAGTGTAGTCTTTAAAGAATTTGACTTGCTTCATTAAATTATATTGAACTTCTAATACAATAGTGGTTGTCCATAGTCCATACAACTCAAACAAAGGCTTTGATAACAATTGAGAAAATGCAGAATTCTTATGACCAGTAAGGCATAATATCATGGAAGGTTAAGCATCATTACATGTACTCTCGATGTCTATATTGTTATTATAATTATGTCTACAAAACTTTCGAACAAGTAATGATCATAGAAATTAACCATGAATCATGGGCACGACTGTGGATGTGCCAAATATGTGGTGTTGGTGTCACCGTGTCCATATTTTCTAGGATGTCATAATAGTTTCCGCGCGACATAATAAATTAAAGTTGCAAACTAGAATTACTTGCCTGTGTCGAGTAGTCCCAGATGCAGACGCTCCCCGAATAAAGACTTGCAAGAATCCTACAGTAAAAAGGATCAATATGCTTGTCGATACAAACATAACAATCAAAGAGAATCACCTCCCAATTTACTATCACAATGTGATCATTACCATGGCTCTGTTGGATGCAGATCCACAGACTTCACTCTCTCCGATCTTTGCGCGAGTTTCCTCTGATCCATTCGTAATCACAATCAAAATCCAAAAATAAAAACAAAAAATACTCCGAAATCACATAAATCAGCTCATAGTCCATGGGATCGACGAGATCCACACGAACACGAACGAGAAATACCTTTATATCCAGTCTGAGAGGCTGAATCCATCGTCACCACGCCGATTCAAACACAAAATCAAAAAGAAAACATCAGATCTCGAAACCTAACCATACTAAAGAATCAAAAAAATGCAGCAGAATTCACAACAATCAACGCAAAATTCACGGAAAAAAAAAAACTCGTCGCATCTGCGATGACTCGAGTCGGATCTAGAATCTATGGATCGAGCACAGGAAGATCGAGAGGACGTACCATCTTCCCCTGCGAATGTGATGCGCGCGGTCGAATTCGATAGGATCGATTGCTCGAAACCCTAGAAATCTAGGGTTAGGGTTTCGGAGGAGGATCGGAAGAGAGGGAGAGTGGAGAGGAGGGAAATCGGAGGGAAGTGGAGAAGGAGGTGGTTTTTTAGTTCCGGAGCGAAGGAAGTAATAAGCAGCTGAGGAAATGAAATGGTGGAGAAATGAAATAAAGGGACACGGTTTTTTCTTTTATTACGAATTGCCCCTGGATGGCGTGAACACAAGCTTGGTTTACTCGAGTATATTTCCGTTAGATTCCAAATGAAATCTATACTACTTTATATCTATACTACTGTATGTATAATAATAATAAAAATATTCACCATAAAAGTTTTTTCTAAAATATTCTTACCTATATTTACTAATTAAAATTATTCACTAAATTTAACATAATTATTTTTTTACTAATATATAATATATATAAAATGAGACTTCATGGTATAATTTTTTTTCAAAAAAAAAGTTATTTATTTACTAATTAAAATTGTTCATTCAATTTAACATGAACATTTGAATAATTACGTATAGACATAATAATAAAAAGTTAAGAGATTAGTGTTTTTTTCAAATAATGTAAAATATGTGCAACAAAAGTAATATAAAATATGTACAATGTATGTGTATATATACTAGTATTACATAACAAATACTGATTAGTTTTAAAATCTTCACAAAAAAAAAAATTTGGATGTTAGATCGTTATAGTTAAAAACAATTGTTGTACAAATGTTGTAAAAAAGAAGAACAGCTACAACAATATTTTTCCCTAAAGAAAAGACCTCAACGCTAATTTATAGAAACTTTTGTTACAAGAGCGACAGTTAAACATCACAAAGTTGTAATGTTCATGACGAATTTTCCTAATTAAAAAAACAAAAGCTAAATACAAACAATTTTGTTGTAGTTATCTAAAAATTGAATTATACTTGTAAGAGCATCAATAGTAGATGGCACTAAAAAATGCATTTGAGGTTCAAATTTGTAATAAAGATATAAATGTAGAAGGAGTTTGATTTATATGAGAATAAAAAAATTCTTTAGGTCCAAATGAGAGAAATGGATATAGATCCAGATGTAATGCTTATTTTAAAAAAAAAATATCTTGAATCTATAAATTTAGGTTCCAACTTTAACCTTACTATTATACGTCCGAGCTCTCTAGCCTAGTGGTATTAGAGCGGACACCCGGAGGGACCGGCAAGGTTCGAGTCCCCCAATTGTGTGTGTGCGTGGGATTTCAAAAAAAAAACCTTACTATTATACAAAATGATTTTCTACATTCTTAATGTAGAAATTTTGAGGTCCATTCTATAACTCATGTTGTTGGAATATAATTATCATGGAACTCTAATTAAATTTTATTATTCTACAAAATGGACTCCGACAAAAAGATTATATGCGACCATTAGATGTATCGTGAATTCATGATATATTTAGGCCACCAATTACCTTCTCTACGGAAAAAGAAAATTAATATTTTTGTATGTCTTATAAATCTTTATGAGTAGTCTTGTCTTGCCAAAACAAGCTAGTACCTGGAGTCACCAAAGGTCCAGTTAGTCCAAGTAAAGTGTTTGTTGATTAAAATTGGCCTGCTTTTATTTGGAAAAAATGTTAAAAATGAGTAGGAAAATAAAAAAGTTTTACGTAGAAACATAATCTTATTTGTATATAATTTATTATTGCTTTTCTTCCTTTTCCCTCTTTCTTAACAACCATACAGAGTTTAAGTTTTGTTTGGGTTGATGAAAGTGACTTAAATTAAGAGAATGAAAATATAACACTTAACACGTTTGATGATCCATGTATACATGTTTTTATTATTTTTTTCTCTATTTTTTTATCACATTTTCAGAAACAAAACACAACCTCAAGAGTAGTCAGGGCCGGCCCAGAGGATGGGCGAGGTGGGCGACCGTCCTAGGCCCCTCAATAGACAAGGCCCCCAAACGGGAGCCAATGTTACTTACAAGTTCAGTCATTCTTTGCAATTGGAAGGTACAAACAAGCTTATACCCACTTAAATATTACGCGTAATGACTTTTGTAGGAAGGTGGCTCAAAGGAGGCCTATACCCACTTATATATATTAAGCTTTAGTAATTAAAATTGCCGTAAGAAAGTTTGAACCATAGATCAAGAAATGCATTGAGAGAGCTATTACCACGAGACCAACTAATTTACTTGTTCAGTAAGATTACTCAACTAGTTTTTTATTATTTTTTTATTTGTTAAATTTTTAGAAGATTTCTGATTGATAAAATTGGTATCTGAGAAATTCAATAAAATTCATTTTGGAAAAATCGAATGTTTTCCATTTATCCGTTCAAGAAGGCCCACTTTCAAATTCCGCCCTAGGTCCCAAGATTTTTCGGACCGGCCCTGAGAGTAGTACATTTTTTTTTATCCAATACAATAAGTGTCGTAGGATTTTTTTTGATCCATCCCAATCTTATAAATAAAAAATAACGTCTGACATTTGATTGTACTTGTATTTCTTTTAACATGGGTGTCGTGAGGCGAATATTGGAAAGTTTTGGAATAGAAAACTTATAGATTGTCCAAAGGAGCATCCTTGGAAAAGAAAACATGACAATAGTGCCAATTATAGCCTAAGAAGAGGAAAGAGGGTTATATTGATCGATGATACATAACAAATAAAATTGATAATCTTACTTAATATACAATAGTAAAAGTGTTGGAATTAATGAATTAATTAATACCATAAAATATAATTAACTCTATTAACAATAGTCCCACATTGGAAAGAAAGAAAACTTTCTTTCCATATATAAAGCAACCTCTCTCTTTGATTATCATCCAAGAGATCAAGTGGTGGGCTTTATTGAAATAGATTAAATAGAGAATTTTGAGAGATAAAATTCTTAATCTATTCTCGGGCGGCCCGCTAGGCCGGGCCGGCTTGGGCTTGGCTTAGGCATAGGCCTATTGGCCAAGCCTAGCCTTGTGCCTTAGGTCTGTGGGCTGTGGGCTGTACGCTGAAGAGTTATGTTTTTTGGTTGAAGGGATACGAAGCGAACAGATGCGAGTCCAACAGGCACGCACCTACAGACTCGAGTCTATTCGCATCGCAACCCTTCTGCATTATAAAAGGGACAGCGAACAAGAGAACAAACACTTCACTCAAGTCAACAAATCTTCTCTCCTGAGTTGATACGAGTGCAAGTGTTTCGTTGAGTTCCTGCATAGAAATACGAGTACACAGAAGACGTACCAGTACCGAATTCAGTGTGCCAACAACAGTAAGTGTGATTTCTGATTTTGGACAGTATTCCATAAAGTACACCGGATCTTCTTTCTATAATCCGGTTGTAAAAGATACGCTGGTTTTATCCTAGGAACAACGAGATTGAAATCTTCAGAAAGAGAAGATAATCTCGAAACGTTCTAAAAGAGAGAGTGATCCTCGACTCCAAGCACGAATTGATTTTCTTTTAATAAACGTATTTCTCGAATTGTTTTATAACAAAAAGCACGTGCAATGCACGCTAAATAATTTTTCTTATTTCTAATCAAAATATAATTTAAATATTTTAACTTAAATTAAGATTTATATATATATATATATATATATATATATATATATATATATATATATATATATATATATATATATATATATATATATATATTAAGATTTATAGAAATTTAATTTAAATTTAATTATAATTTGTTATGTATATATGTGAATAAAAGTGAAGCTATTCGGTTACGCGGAAGAAAAATAATAAAAAAGAGGTTATTCGGTTATAGGGGTGGCGATTTTGCCCTCATACCCTCTACCCTAGCCGGGTACCCTGCACCCTCAGGTGCCCACGGGTACCCTCTACCCTTCGAGGGCATGCCCTACCCTTACCCTCTTGGAATTAGGGTAGGGTAAGGGTTTTATTCTGTTACCCTAGTGCAATTACCCGGGTACCCGCCCTACCCTCTGCCCTGTAACCTTACCCTGAACCCTACCCTACCCTGAATCACTACCCTACCTACTACCCGTTAATCCTAACCCTTTAAAACCCTCGACCCTACCCTTCTCCCAACCCGCTTTGTAATTTTGTATAGTCTCACTGCCATAGTATTACTACTACTTGTAGTTTTTTGTAATTAGTACTTAGGATTAGGAGAACTATATGGTGCTTGATCCTAAGGAGTCAGGTCTATCCTCCTCCTTGGGTATGTAGGCAGCCCAGGTTCTACTATATAACTGGGTTCAGCGCCTTTAGTAAAAAAAATATTCTCCCTGTTATTTCTTGTTAAGTTGTTATAATTTTTGAATGCTGTCAAAATCTGAAAAAAATGAAATGGAAAGAAAAAAGATTCCCCCCTGTTTACTAGCAAAAAATTTGATTTTCAAAGTTAAAAAAATGAAATGGCAAGGGTAATACCCTTACCCTCCCTACCCTGACCCTCAGCTACCCTGTGAGGGTAAAGGGCAAGGACGGGTAATGGGTATTAGTTTTTTGGAAGAGGGCTACCCTACCCTACCCTCATGACTCCCCTAGGGTATCAAAAAAAGGTCAATACCCTACCCTACCCTGCCCTCTTCCTGCCCTTACCCTACCCTACCCTACCCATCACCAGCCCTATTCGGTTATGCCGAAAAAAAGGAAACAAAGTTTAAAATTACAATTTTTCATAATTTTGTAAAATAAAATAGTTGATGATAACATACGGCTTAGATGGCTAATTTTTTTGAGCGGTTTCAAAGCTGCATTATATAGTAGAAGATAATTGATTAAACAAATAATTAAACTATGCTCACTTCATTACAATATCAAAATTCAAACCCTCGAATGGACACATGGAGAACCCATAAAAGAATTTGAGGGGGAAAGGGGGAGGGGGCCTAGGCCTAAGATAGGTTAGCCCCTACATGAACACACACATCAACATAGACAAGAACTGAAAGTCATATTTTGGATTATGAAACAGAGAGCAATAGCTCGTCGCATAACAGAGTGGTTTCCAGAGTTATGTGACTGATCTTGGCAAATATTCTCACTAGTCCCACCAGCATGTCTCTTCCTACTAGTCATTAGAGGAGCTCTGCAGGTCTCCCCTTTAAGCCCTTTTCTGTTGTACGCCGTCATCCGTCTAGTGGTCACCCCACCATGCCCTCCGTTTTTCGCTCTAAGCATTGTTCCCCCCATGATGTTCGAGCATTAGAGTTGAAAAAGGAAGAGCAAAATATGTATCAATTTTATGTGCTTATCCTTTGTTGATCATATATAAGATTCATCAAAATGTTGCTTCATATGCAATGGAATTACTCTTTGCTGAGTACCTAGCTAACATGAAACCGTCAGGATAGATGCTCAGCTACTACCTCATTAAAATGCCGAATCAAAGTACTTGGACCTCCTCAAACATCATAAAACTTGTTTGGTCACGTAAAATTTTATTTTTATAAAGAAATAATTTTCAGTAGTAACATTCTACTCCTGTTACTCTATGATAGTAGGCATTCTACTTCTTTTACTGTATGTATGCTTTTAAGATACAGTTCCTTTCGTCAAACAAATAAAATAAAAAGATGAGTGGATTATATAAGAAAATTTTGTAAGAAAAATAACGAGAAAAAAAATTTACACACAGTAAAACTCTCGTGTGACACAATTCATATCGGTTGAAAAAACTCTACAGAATGCAAATTGACTATTAACTCTTTTTAGGTTGTGTACGAGTTGTCGATTGCTATACTGGCATATGTGTAAAAGAATTTTTAATATTTTTAACAACAGTTAACAAAATCACCCATTTTGCATTTGTTTCCCCTGGCTAGTTGCTCGTACCTAATTTTCAGATTCGATAGCATAGTGATGTTATAGGAACAGTCTTCTTGTGCTTCTTATGTTCTCGTGTTGAATAGGTGAAATTAGGTTATGTATAAACCCATCATTCACTATACTTGATTAAAAACATAAAAAAATCTCATAAATTACAAGCAGGCTAAGTTGCAAATTCAATTCTTGGCTTGCTGACCTAGCTAGAACAATATAGATGCATGTTGCTATGGTTTAGTTTTTCACTCTCTTTTTTTTTTTTGTGAAAAAATTCCTAAATTGGAAGGTTGTATCTCTGCATCTCCCTCTTTCCTAACCAAGTAACCAACAATTGAATTCTCGTGCCGGACTCGTATACAGATGTCAACTGACGTGAAGATACAGACACAATACTAATTTGGGGTGCCCTATTGCTTTTGGAGTTTCAGTGTGTGTCGTGTTCAACATGGACACGACACCACTCATGTGGCTCTCCTTTCTATCATTGTACTTGCAATGCTCAGACTTATTAAGAGGAGAATATATATTCACCTCTCTAAGGTTGACAAGTTTGACTTCCTCGTCGAGTTGGCCTATCCTAAGTTGTGTGTTTATCAGTGCTCCACATTTAGAGATTTTTTTCTTTTCTTTTCTTTTCGAAGAACGTAAATTTTATTGAAAAGCAAAAGCTGGCATTACAGAACTATTATTCCAACCAAGACACAAAATGAATTCATCTTGGGTCTAGGATATCTATACCAGTTTGTATTTTTCTTTGTACAATGATTATACTGGTGGCTAGGCCCTCAAATGCGTTGGTTTCGTTCTCTCCAGACATGCCACACCACCGCACCGAAAATCAGCCTTAGCCGTCTGTACTCTGTTGGTCATTTTCCTTTGTGAGCTTTGACCTCATTCAAAGCATATAATAGCTCTATGTTTTGCATAGCCGGAAGTCCAAAGCATCTGCGCTGCTGGTTCAGCCATATCTCCCAAACAAAATTGCAGCATAAGAAAAGATGGTCCCTGGACTCATCCATGTGCACACACAAGCAACATTTCTTGTTTGGACAGTCCACCTCAAACATGCTAAGGCGGTCCCTAGTGAGTAAGCGATTACGGATCATCTTATATAGACATAAGGAATTCTTGACCGCGCCTCTTTTCGTCCAGACCAGATCTGTCCAGTCCACATCCGCATGTCTGTTCCTGATTTGGTTTAAGACCTTCCTAAAGCAGAAAGTGCCTTTATCCATATCCTCCCAAATCCAGTAGTCCTCTGTGCCCATCCAGTCTATTTGCGTTGTCCGAATATCATTCGCATGAGCCGCCTCTATCAAGCGACCTTGTAAGGACCATTCACTCTCCTGAATAAGACAATTAACCTGTTTAGTGGATCCCCTTAGCTCGTAAACATGCCAACCCTTCTATCAATCAAACTGTTATGATTGATCCAGGGATCATGCCACAAACTAGTTTGATTTCCATGGCAAATAACCCTAGTCAGTTTAGGTTTAACCGAGCTTCTCAACTTAATTACTATAGAATTTGGTATATGCCTATATTTAGAGTGCTAATTAACATAAGTAGTTAGATCTCTTACTAGCAAAGCTTAGAAGGATTGCCAAGTGCAGGTGGAACTGAAAACTAAACTTTGCATAGAGCACAAGCTGATATCACCGGTATCCTTGGATTTTAGTTCTACAGCTTCAATGCTTGATACTTCGTAGAGGTATTGCAAAACCGCGCTTTCCTTTTACAGTGTGTTGTTGCTATTAGTTACACAACTCTAGGAGTTTGTCGATGCAACCTTATGATCGTGCTGGATCTGTATATGAATCTGGAGATGGTTAGAATCAGAAAAAATGACACCCCAAAGAGAAATTGGGAAAGAATTCATCACAACTTATTGTGCAGTACTTATTCACCATTTTTTCCTTTGCAATGTCTTCTTCTGTTTCTAACCATCTTGAGATCCTATGCTAGCAGTAAATGCCACCTCTACATAATCGTGTAATTGTTCGTGTCAGTACCGCTTAAAATAAAGCAAAATGGAGAAGAAAGATTAGTTCCTTACCTTTCCTGATCAAGTATCCGGCATTGGCAGAGTTGATGGGAGAACCCCAACTTTAGGACTAGGATACCAGGGATATATTTACTGCAATATCAGGATAGTACTCCCATGTCTCGGAAAATTTCAGTTCCTTCTACACTTCTAAGCTTCCCGAGCTTGCTAGTATGAGGTCTAGCACATATATTAGTGCTCGGATTATAGACATTCATGCTGATGAATCCGACACCAGAAAACACAACCATACAAACGAGGAAGTCGACTTTGTCCTCGTAATCAATGAGCCCAATCATTGCAACTACAATGATAGCCGTGAGAGCCCCCTGAGGAGGAGTCCACCTGAAGAGAAGAGTAGAACCAGCATCGTGCAGACCGAGTGTAGTACCGCGTTTGACATCTGTGTTTTGCGTCCGGCACGAGCATTCACTGCTGACTTGGAAAAGGGACCTGAAGAGTACGCAAGCTTCCGGATTAGTAATGTGTATATTGGTTGAAACGAATTAGGAGTGTAAGATAGACCACCTCTACCAACATGCACCTAGGTTAAAATGTTCCAAATAGTTCAGCAGCCCAAACATTAAAATGCCAACAGCCAACCTTGAACCTTACCAAGAAATAATCTATATTGCGCAGAAACATAACTGCGGTACCTATATTCATGCAATATAGGAGACTATATTGTACCTACACGAAAATATCCATAATCCCATATCCATATCCATGTCCCTTATTCATGCAACATACCACTTGCAGTTTCGTGAGTAAGCATATTGAAACAATGGAAGAGATTGGTATTGTAAGAGCCTTTGCTGTTGGCTTAATATTTCATTACTGATCAATGAGTTGTATTGTCCAGCGCTTGTAGCTTATATGGAAAGCAACGCGGACACCATACGGGCAGAATTCTAGCCCCCCAACTGTAAGGACGTGTAGGTATGTGTGGGTTGTAATAAAAAAATTAATGAGTTGTACCTAGCAACTTTCATTTGGGTATACAACTTCCGAAGAAGTATACAACGTCTGAATATATTCATATTTTGTTCATATGTAAAAAATTACCGTAATTTTGTTTGTTATAGTAATAGATATTCTTGTTTGAAGAAATTTTTATAAAAACTTACGAGTTCATATTTTTCTTCTTCTTTTGTTTATTAAATTACTAATTTTGACCAATTATTATATTGGCTAATTTATTTTAATAATATATTGTCTTAATAATTGTATGGTAACTAAAAATCAACAAGAATTCTGGAAGTGGTATATCCAAGAGGCGATAATCTTGTCAAAAAAATAAAATTGTTCCTAGATCAAAATCAGATATAATTACACAAGGAATTCTATGCGGATTGCCACGAGTCTATGCTGTGTATATCACATTTGGGGTGGGTGCAAGTTGGGTTGGATGATTCATATGGTTGTTTGCATTTTACGTATTTAGACATCACTAGAGAGTGACATTATTAGAGATGGTGTCAGGATTTCCTTCTATCTTTAAATTCTGAAAACAAATAAATTCACACATTTACAAGGAGCATGCATACAGACTAGTTTTAGTTACAAAGGACAGGCAGGAAACATGTGGTCGACAGTCCATGCCAAGCAAAAGTTGCGTTTTTTTGCAAGTTTTTGGTAAGCAAGGTGAGTAAAAGTACTGACATGATTAATCATGTCTCAGGCCCAGCATCTCGTGAGAGGTTTTAGGAACAATCTGCAGTGCAGTGCAGTGCGGTGTATGCTTGACGATGTCTGTGCATAATTAAAACTCGAAAGACTCTCGTCCTTGTTTCCGTCTGGAAAGCTTGGACACTCCAAAAATTTAAAGCCATATCGTGTTGGATGTATACTGGACACGACCCAATTGGTAAATGCGCACCGACTAGATTCACTGAATCATGTACATGCTTCAAAGATTCAAAAATCATGAAGCTCTGCAGTTGGTTCATATAGGATGTGAAGGTTCATATTGGACACACAGACTTGATTCATAAGCAAATATGGAAAAGAAGCAGCAGCTAGCAATACATTTAGAAGTTACAAAACATTAATCTCTATATCAGAAATAATAATGTCATAGATAAGGGTTGTCATTCCAAATCTGGCATAACACATGGCTTTGTTAATTCTACATAAGGAATAAGTTACACTCCCAGCTGCTCTGCTATCTGAATCCAATCATATTTACTTCCAGCAATAAACTATTCCAATTTCTTGTGCAGATGCAGAGAGTTCTCTGCTATGCCGAGCAATGTACATCGAGTCCTATCTGTGTAGCTGACAATGGGTGTTTAGTGATCAAACCAAGAGTTGAGAAATGGCTTTTCAAGATGGAGATAAATATAATGAATTCGAGATGAACCCGTTCAGAGCCTGAAAGAAGAAAATGAATATCAACTCCAAATGAATGAATAAAGTGCACTAACAAAATTCACATGTGATAGATGTACTATTTCATAACCCAACTCTAGAATGGTAGAACCAACCTGTCAAATAGTTCTTAATGTTGTTACTCTTCTTGTGAACTTTGAAAATAGAATATTCCCTAAGAGTTACATTTGGCCGCAAGGTTTCAAACAATATATTTCAATGACAATGATATCCTATGGTTTATATAAAATTAAATTTCAATATTGCATTTTAATGGTTTTAAAGGAATGTCGGGCCTGGAACTTGAATCAGAAGGCTCATTCGCTACTCAGTGAAGCTTAGAAGACAGAAGAATACTACGAATGGACATCACACGAGGATTTGAGGTAAAGTGCAGATTTAAGGCAACAAAGATTTAATTCTTGTAAAAATGATGCACTATTAAACAAAAAAAATGCAAATATATCTGAAAGATGGAACAAACAAATTATGGAGATAGTTTCCCACTTTGGCTCTTTGGCTACCTGTTCATCAGATACGAATTCCAGTTACAAACATAAATGCTTTCTACTTCACCTTTTCATCTAGACTAACCATGACTGTAGTTGCATGAAAACACATCTAGACTAATCTGACTAATTTTGCTATTGTTTATATGGACGAAACAAAGACATATAAATGCAACAGTTAAGAATGATAGGATATTTAGTTTAAGGAGCTGCGAGAAATGCAGAAAAACATGAACAAACTCAGACCGAGCCATGAAAAAGAAGATGACATTTGGTAATGTTAGAGACTGGATAGACCTTAACTGAGAATAATGGAAGAAAGGGATCCACGTAGACGAATTCAAAGGTTTGGAATAAAGGATTTATCTTGTTATACATCCTGTGTATTTCAAGTAGATAATCACATTTTTGCAGCCAAACCTAGTGCAACTTGTGTAGCCTTAAACTGTCCTCCATTGGTTTATGTGTAGGGACAAGTATCAGCGAAAAATCAGTTACCAACTGGCACTGCCTAAAACCAAAGGTGATGACTGGGATGGAAAAGTCACATGGTTATCCAGTGGATGAATATCATGAAACTTCCTTAAAGTAGGCTAGAGCCTGTGGTTCACATATGATCTCTTAAGTAATACATCTCTATCCTGTTGGGAAGGACTGCAGTAAAGCAGCTTTTATACCTAAAAGTAGTACTACCCGTTAAATTCTCAGTCAGTTACTGGACTGCCCAGTAAAAGACACGCAGAAGTGATGCCATCTTTTGCTCGGCTTTGTGAAAATAAACTCTATTGATCTCAATTTAGCAATTTGATTTCGTTACCAAGCTGAACAAGATGTTCATGAACAAACAACTACTTCACATCATATTAGGACCAAGTGACAACTGCTATTAGTCACTAAATCTTAAATCTATTTGTCCTCGCTTCATGGTGGAGAATATGTCCACTTTTAAAAGGTGTCATATTGGTTAAGAGTCTTAAAACAACAACATATTGACTATAGTGAATAGATACCACATATAATGTACTAGACACAGAAACTATCAAGGGGTCAATCACCAATAGTGTTGGCCTTGTCTGAGAAAAATAGCTCAATATCATGTACAAGATTTTTCGCTCCATCGAGATAGCTTTATGCGGCCTATGAAGCCATGTGGTTATTTGAGAAAGCCTCCAGATATTCTAGAGTTGCATGGACTCTTTGAAAAAATTGCTTGGATATTCCTCTTGGATATTTCTTGGAATATTCTCGATTTTTTCTTTCACCGAAACAACTTTGCGCAGTCTATCATGCCAGTGATTATTTGAGAAAGCCTCAGGAATATTCTAGAGTTACATGTCCTCTTTGGAAAGATTGTTTGCATATTCCTTCGAAGATGGAGCGTGCCCTTGCCGATGGTCGGAGCGTACCCTTGCCGATCTTACAGAACGTCTTGAGATCTTGAAAATGGGTTCGATGGACATAGGGATGCGCATAGGCCCGTGGAACAAAGCAACACAAAACTAGAGTTATACGAAGGGATAAAGCGTGTCATCGCTCATCCATGGCAATATTTCGAAAGAAAATCTAAGAGATCCAATCCACACATGAGGAGCTCAAGGCACATCATGCAGAGATGACTTGCATGGGGAGGTTTGAGGCTACAAGGAAATCCTTCCGTAGAGTGCGAGATGCCAAAGAGGTGGAGAACTTCAAAGTGTTGCACATCGTGGACGAGTCTGAGAGGGTGAATACCGTGTCGTTCTATTTCACAGAAGATGTCATATTGTGGTGGTTGAGATGGAGAAGGGTATTTGCTCAATCAAGATTTGGGAGGATCTCAAGAAGGATCTCAAGTCTCCATTCTACCGGAGAACGTAGAGTTTGCGGCGAGTCGAAGCTTGCAGGAACTCGAGCACACTGGATCGGTCAAAGAGTACATTGCAAAGTTCACACATTTGATGTTCACGATATCTAGCATGAGCGAGAATGATCGCTTGTTCTTCTTCCTCGATGGACTTCAATCGTGGACGACTTAAGAATTCCATTGACAAAGGGTGCAAGACGTCGTCGCAGGAACGACCGAGACGCTCATCGAGTAAAGGTGAAATGACAACAAAGTCAAGGCCAAGCAAAAGACCACTAAGAAAAATGGTGGGGGAGATGAGAGCTCTTATAAGGATGGTATGTCGGAGGTGGAGAAGCAAGAGAAGGCCCAACACGAACATACAGTTTCGTGCTACATTTGTGGAGAGAATGACTATGCTTAGGACTACCAGAACAAGTCCTTGTGTCGAAGACTCCGAGCAGAAAGTTCATGTATGTTGACATGAAAATCAATGGCATGAGCACACTGACGTTGGTCGATACAAGAACCAATCATAACTTTATCTTGGACACGAAGGCTCATTGCTTGGGTCTAGTATTGGAGAATGGCTCTAGCAAGATGAAGACAGTCAATTTAGAGGCGCATCTTGTACAGGGATAGTCAAGAGAGTTCGCATAAAGGTGGGACATTGGTTGGGTGTTGTCAATTTCACCGCTACATGATTAAACAACTTCAATATGATACTTGACATGGTTTGTTAATCGTTGTGGAAGCGATTCCAATACCACACTTGGAAGTTGTCAGTTTTATGGAGGCAGACTTGTCGTGCATGATGAATATTGTACGAGGTGGGCCGTCAAAGGAAAAAAGTATCTCAACCATTTGACTCGAGAAATGTAGCAAAGCAAAGACGGTCTACTTGACGGTGTTCGAGACGAAGCACTTCTTTGAGGAATATCTTACAAGCAAGACCGAAGCTGTTGGAAAGGAGTTTCCTGAGGAGAGACTTCTACGGTGGGAGGTGGATCGTGTTATTAAGCTAGATCTAGACAAAAAAGAAGTATATCGCACACTGCGAGTCGGAGGCGCCAAGGATATACGTGCGAAAGGGGGGTACACTTGATCATGTTGAGAAGGATATAGTCGAGCGCGGTAATGGATGGTCGAATGGGTCGAACAAAGCGTGGTCGAGGGTTTCAAGGTGCAGAAGGACGATATCGATCGTGTTGAGGAGGACAGATTCGCGGATTCCATAGTGAGAGGATTGTCGAAGAAGTATAGCCTTGATCATATCGAAGAGGACATAATCAAGAGATATGTGACGTAGAGATTGAGCAAGAGGGATTGCCCCAGTCATGTCAAGAAGGGCATGGTCGGAGAACATGCGGCCCAAAGGATAGGGAAGTTCGTTCGAGAAGGCAAGACTCACATGTTTTAGCCAAAGAAGGAGCCTCGCTATGCAAGGGTGATGAGACATTTGTATAGAAGTTGAGTGGCTCGTACAAGAAGTCACTCAAGGATCTTGGTGATACAAAGTTGGACATTCGGGTTAATAAAGTTGTAATAGCATTCACATGCGCAGAGGTATATAGGATATGTAATCCCACAAGACAAGGTGGATCGACAATCTGATAGCCTGCTCAAGACTCTCTTCGTGCCAAGGAGGGTGCAAACTACGGGGATAAGTAACCAGTTTGCTTACGATCTTGAGGGGAAAGGAAAGTCTGGGGAGAGTCGCAAGGTAAAGAAAAAGAAGATTCGGCACGTAGGGACCACGACTACGTCAAGTGATAAGGTAGTAAAAGACGTTCGGTGACTTGGTGCACCCGTCGACGAAAAACATGTGGAGGAGAATGCCACACAAGATTTTTTTTGCTCCATCGAGACAACTTTGCACATCCTATCAAGCTGGGGGTTCTTTGAGAAAACCTCCAGAATACTCTTGCATGGACTCTTTAAGAAGATTGCTTGGATATTCCTTGGAAGTTTTTTGGAATATTCCTTGCATCTAGAAACTTTTTGAGAATTCCTCCCATTTCTATAGGACTAGATAGTTTGTTGGTTGTAAATATTTTTCATAAGTGCATTGTTAATATCTAGTCTCTAGATAGTTGTTAGATTTATGACACATCGCATCATCTTCATTATTCATGTGAAGCCCTTGAGGCTATAAAAGGAAAATGCCTCATTTGTTCCTCACCGTCCAAAAGTAT
The DNA here is from genome assembly GCA_029216955.1 of Iris pallida. Taxonomy (NCBI): domain Eukaryota; kingdom Viridiplantae; phylum Streptophyta; class Magnoliopsida; order Asparagales; family Iridaceae; genus Iris; species Iris pallida. The sequence goes on from JANAVB010033417.1 coordinate 5,569,621, forward strand.
TCTTCTTTAGCACAATGGAAGTTTTCAACTATCCATTCTCTTTCTTTTGCTCTACATTTTCTCATTCTTACAATCTAGCTAAGCGTTTGGAAAAGACTTGCACGAGTCTTCGAGGAGGAAGTTCGTGCGCCTCAAGCCATAGGCAAAACACTAAGTCCGTAACATTATTGATTATTGATGCTTACTAAGTGATGGTGCCCAAATTGAACCAAAGAATACGACCTTCAATTAATACCAACATGAATGGAGAGAAACAACTCATCAAGCACAGAATACCTAAAAGACAACGGACAGCAATATAATCTAGTTAGCAGCTTTCAAACTGTATATGATATAGAACCAGAAGCACAAACACTTCAAATTTTTGGGCCGTGTCGTCACTGTCGTGTTGGAAAGGTACCAGCCACAAAGACTACAAAATACACTAGGACACACCAAAATAGGTTGTATCCGTGTCCGAACAGCATAGGCTGGTTCAAATTTACATTTAATTAGCAGTCCGAGATTCACCAACGTCATATCCATGACCATGGAGCGTCCTTTGGTGACAAAAGTTCAAATAAGGATTGAAGATGTTGTGTCCACAACATTGAACCTTCATCTTCTAAATTAATTAGACTAGTATATATGCACGTGCGTTGCACGTATTGTATGCTATTTGGAAAGAGCAAATAATAGTAGTATATTATTACTAGGAAGACTAAAAGTCATCCACATTAATTATTCTAAACTTATTATTATATTACTATTATTATATTATTTTATACATGTATGTAAGACTATTTAGAAAGACCAAAAGACACATCTCGTAATTACCTAGTTACCCCTATTAACTATAAGCAATGGTATTTTTGGAAAGAAAACTTTCACAGTGAAGCCCAACTTTTGGCATTATATAGTAGTATAGATTATTTAAACCTAAATAAAGCTTCCTACTCCATCTTCACATGCCTTTCTATCAACATTCTTTCTTCCAACCTCTCCACAATTCACAATCAAAGATAACTCTGTCCCTCAGTATTAACTAACTACAGATGCTAACTTCCTATTGCACAACCAAAGATCATTTGCCATATTACAGCTAGCACCACTTTACTAGCAAAAAAGATTTGGTATCGTATATTCTCTTATCAATGCACAGCCAGCATGGATTAATCTAAAGGCCATGACAACTTTCAGTAATTCATATATCCTACAACTATGTTGTCACATATCCTATGACTTTGTTGCACGGACATGGATTTGACAATATACAATTTGGACACACTATGGACAAATCACCAATTTGGATGTCATAGTGTATTTTTGGAGTGTCTGTGTTGTGTCTGGAGACAGGATGCTACATGTACACAGCACCTATTGTCAGTGTCCGTGTTTCCTAGTCCTTATATAACCAGCACATTAACGAGTAATTATATTAGATGAGTGTGACATAAGCAACTTAAAGAAAACACTAAATTCTATCAAGTAAGTCTAGAGATCCATGAATTCGAGAATCAAGTGGCAATAGATTCATCTTCTTAACAGTTAGAAGGACAAACTAGACATATCATAACTTCAAATAAAAAGGTTAAATTGAAATAACTTGTCGAGGCCTCCTTGTCACCACTAGTCAATTTAACCACTCCATCTAGCAGCTAAAAATCCTATGACAACCTTGAATTAAAAATGTCAACCCAAGACGCACTCAAGGTAGATGGCTAGTAAAGAATAGCCGGGGCCAGTAGAAACATAGTACATTCTAAATTATGACCTCTAATTTCATACTGAAGTTTGTGAACTATCGGATACGAATTACTTCAGCACCTAATCTGAAGCAAGCATGTTCTGTCCACTACTACTACTACTACTGCCACGAGGAAAAAAAGGGACGAAAAGAAAAACTAACCCAAATGGGGTTTTGTAGCTAATAAAATTTCCAAGAAAAAGGCTAGCTACACAAACATAAGAACAATATACAAAAGGTTATCATAAACCTAATTTTGATATCTTAGAATTTTTCACTCTTTGTCTATAGTATTTGAAGACGGGAACTCCAATCGATTCTTTTATGCAATCAAGTAAGAATTAAACAAGAAAGGAAAATACCCTACCTCACTCCGCTCAAGTTCTAAGCAGAACCATCCATGTCATTGCCATCGACAACAGCACCACCATGACCAACACCATCACCATCACCATCTGTTCTCTCTTCTCCTCCCTCCTCCTCCCGTTCCTCCTGCCTCATCCTGGCTATCTCTGCCTGTGCTCTCTCCAATATCTGCCTCTTCTGCACCTCCAGATCCCTCTGGAACTCATTCCTCATCCTCTCAAGCTCCGCCATCTGCTTCCTCTTGCCAATCTCAATCTTCTCATAAACATCCCCAAACTTCTTGATCGAATCCGCCAGCATCCTAAACGAGGCTGAATTCTCCCCTTTCCTCTTCGTCATTGTTGTCGCTGGCGGAAGCCCATCTGACTCATCCTCCTCCTCGTCCTCGTCCTCCGATCCGGTATCCCCAGGGCTATCCCTCATATCATTCACCCCATTCGCCCAGTTCATATAAACCCTCGAATCCGTGAAAACATACTCCCCCGCATCCACTCCGCACGGCAACCTCGCCGGAGGCGCGTCCGCCACGGCCACCGCAGCCTGCTGCGGCATCAAGAAGTCCATCTTTGCAAAGTAAACCCAGTCGCCCTTCGAGTCCGGATACTCCGCCAGCCTCACCTTCTCCTTCTTGTACTTCTTCTTGAGGGTGTCGATCCGGTTCCGGCACTGGGACTCGGATCGGACCGTTCTCGATGCCCGGTTGACCTTCTCGGCGACCTCGCTCCACTCGTCGGAGCGGAGGAGTTTGCGGTCGTTCTTCACGAAAAGGTCGCCCCAGGCGTCGAGCAGGACAAAGGTCGAGTCTTCCGACCAGTCGGGGGCGTAGTTCTTCGAAGCATTCGGCTTGGGGTTCGGAGGAACCGCTGCTCTCGCTGCCGCCGGAGGAGGAGGAGTGGGCGGCTTTCGGGGGGCGAACTCGAACCCGAGGGTGTAGCGGTCGAGCTTCCGACGCTTCCCGCGGCTGTCGGGAGAGGAACCGGAGTTGTCGCTGCGGTTCCGTTCGCCCTCGTCCGAGTCTTCGTCGAAGTTGCGCTCGGAGTCGTCGGAGTCGGGATCGGGAGGGGATCGGCGGTGGGATCGGGGAGGCAAGTAGGTCCGGAGAGGGGGTTTGTGGCGAGGATGGCCGGCGCCGGCGTCCCCTCCTCCGTCGTCGTCGCCGTCCATGGCGGATGGAAGGGGGGCAAGAATCCTAACCCTAGATTTTTGAATTGGTCCGAGAAAAGAGAGAGAGGAGGGGATTGGGTGGTATAGTTTCGTACCTGAAGTTGTTGGATTCCGGTGTGTGTGGGGACCACCAGGAGGTGAAGTGGAGTACTGGAACGTGTCAGGTTCCGCTTTCGGGGGATGCTAACGATGTCAACATCTGTAAATAATTCTGGAGTTTAATAGTCAAACAGTTCTTTCAACTAATAACTAACAGGATAAAAGAATTATTATTTAAAGGTTTTTGGAAATAATCGATTTAAAGATACAGAAAGTACAGTATTAACTAAGGCCATCTTGATGGGGAGATCAACTCCCCCCCCCCCTCTTATTTGATGGAAAATTTCTCTCTCATAAAATAATTTTATCTTAATACTTAATCACACTTTCAAACTAGATTATAAAATTTTTATTTAATATTATTCATCTTAATATTAGATAGCGTCATGTATAATAGAGAATATTAAATTATGTCCTAGTTGGCAGAGTTTCTATCCTAGTTGAGGCATTGCACAGATTTGTTGGTTCCACGCTTTGAGCCACCAAACAAAACAGATCTTTCAGTGACGAGCAAAAAAAAAACTTGAACACGTCTTGATATTGAAGAACGAGCTTTAAAGCAAATCGAAAACGTGCACCAAGACAACACATTGAGAATATTTTCCTTGGCAACAAAAGAAGATGACTTCAATACTGTTCATAAAATGCAAAATAATAAAGTTGATATTTGCAGCTCTTAAAGATGAATGCTATATATCCTTTTTTGAACCGACTCCTACTACCTATAACAAATAACCAAACAAAAGTCCATATTTAATAGCCAGCAGTGTGCGTATCTTCTTTTCTATATAAAATGATGGGAATAGAATTCCCTTGGCTTTCGGTAATGAAGATTAAGTACACAAGACTCGAATATGAACATGGTATAACATAGTTGAAGAAACGAGAATAAAATCTCCAAAGTATATCCCTTTTTTGGCATAATATTGCATACAATAACAAGTATTATTGATAGTGAGGAAATGCTCAATAGTAGATTATTTAGAGAATTGCCAAGAATGACGAGTTGTCTAACATCATTGTTCAAATGCACCACCAACTCAATACAACAACAACAACAATGACGACGTCTCTATCACCAGCACAATCCCTTACACAAATAGAAGTAACAATAGGCCAAAAAAATAAAACAATTATCAAATGCAACTAAGCATACATATGTCACGAACAGCATCAGGTGTGGTGAAGCTAGCCTCAAGTATTCATCACAAAAACATAATTCCAAAGGGCAAACATAATTTTTTAAGAAAATCGGTGGGAGTGTAGAGCAAAAAGAATCTCAGACTAAGCTATCTACTTAATTCTCGAACCAAGTCCAGTATAAACGACGACTAAGAAGTTTTATAGGATTGCTCGGTACATACTTCTATACTCACATCAAAATAAATCCAAGCAAAGACACAATCTACTACTACTGCATCTAGATCTTGTCAATTCAAAACCTTGCCAATTTTGTCGGGATCAAAACCTACCAATCAAGCACTACAGCATTTGTATCACAATATGAAGCATCAAAATTTTCTACCTAATAGACGTGCACCAAGAATTGACTACGAATAAACTAGTGCAACTATAAAGAATCAAAGCAATCATCATTCAAAGAACGATAATCTATATTTAAATCAACATATTCTGATGAATTGAGCACAAATAATAACATTAATCATACTTTCCCTAAAAATTGTTCAACAATCTAATAATTTAGCCACTACGCACACCAAATTATCAAGAAAATTCCCAAACTACTAATTTATCACAATAATTACATAAAATTCGTAAAATAATAAAAGAAGAAAACGACGATCGAAATATAAAACAAAGGATTAAAACTGCAGATCGAACAAACTTTTTATTACGGACAAAACTTCGCGATTGCTCAGTTCAAATTGCAGACCGAAAAGAGGAAATTTGATCGATGAATGCATATAATTTCCCAAAATTATTAATGAAGTGATATCGATGGGCAGGAAGAGGAAAATAAAAACATAAGAGGCGTGAGAGAGAAGGAACGAGGAGGAATTCGAGAGAGTTCAGAAGTGGGGAATTCTGCGAAAGGAACAAAAAAAATTGTGCTGTTGTGGAAGAGAAATTTGGATTTTTTTTATTTGCAATGGAAGGGCAATGGGCGGTGGAAATAGTTGGTTGAAATTACGTTGATGCCAGCTGTTCATTATAGGGATGTGGCAGTACGGTAGAATAGGGACAGAAATGGAAATTTGACAGGGAGGGATGGAGGGTAGTTGGACAGAAAAAATATCTGGCGTCTGGGAAAATGCAACGGAGATTTGACTTTTGACAGCTTGATCATATTTTGCAAAGTTTTCTCGGTCACGTGCATTGTATGTGTAGAAACTATAATTTCTCTTCTTTTTTACTTCTTCTCTCTTTTCATTGTCTGGATTAAATATACGGGAACTCTATTTTGCCCGCCAGTGGACGTGATCGTGGATAGCCCGTGCCCACGTGGCGGACTCCCACTGGGCTCCTGCATGCTCCGGGCCAATAGAAGCCCACCACATGGGCACGAGCCACCCGCAATCACGTCCACGGACGAGCAAAATAACAGCTCTCTTAAATATATGATTATTTAGTTGCAGGAACTCATGTATATATGGATATTAAAGTTTTGGTCTCGGAATTGACCGATGTTAGAATTTGGATATTAAAATTACTATTTATTAGCCCATGTGAATAATAATTTCAAAATTAAATTATAACATCAGTTAATTTCGAGACCCAAACCATAGTAAAATAAATGACGGTGTGTATTTCCAAAATTTTAACTCACTTTCTTGAAACATAGTCTATACTTGACAAGTATCGAGATGTGCTCACCCTTAGTGATCCAGACTTATGGTAGTCTTGATATAACGAGATATTGTTTATATTTCATCTATTTTATGTAAGGCTAAATAAAATGTGTTATTAAATTATTGAGTACGGATGAAGGTTCATCATACGTTTGGACTAGATTGCACGCTCTTTTGTGTGTATCCGTGCTCGCACGAGACAACAAGAAGGCCAGACACGGAGCATATGTCACGTCCCGATCCGAAAAATTGCTCGTCCTCGCTAGATTTTACCCGAATCATCGTCCTCGCGGGGCGTGATGCCGCACGAGCCTGGAGTTGCGCTCGTGCAAGGCAAGATAACAGGTTCACATAAGATTATCTCAAATTGATAACATAAGCAACGGAAGAAAAATAAAGTATACAACAAGAATCTCTTTTATTAATATTGAACTAAAGGTTACAAAGGCTTGAATAGCCCAACTGAATATGCCAACTGGCTACAACGCTCATGATCTCTCTAGCTCACAAAGGATTACATTGTTCCATATATTATGCCTCTATATAGCCAACAAGTAGTCTTCGGCCGAACATCTCTATGTTGCAAGTCCGAACGCCAATGCGGTAGCTCCTCTTGAACACTTGAACACTAAGGACTCCACGCCTCGGCGCGTCGAAGCCAAGCTCCGCCCCGAGCCGAACATATCCTGAACCTGCACACAAACTAGTGGGAGATTAGTGCTTTCGTCCTCGCTGCACTGATCAATTACCCACTCGCACCTTACCAACACTAAGTATATTTAGTGAAACATGCAACATTATATTGGTGATCTTTCTATTTAGCCTTAGGATCAGTTTCATGGCAATATTTAAGCATAAGAACTTAATATAAATGTGTCCAACATCGTGTTCCTGTAGCAGATACAGTTAGACATAATCTGAACATAAACATAGTGATCGTGCTCATCTCCGTCCCATTTTGCCTAACCTACAATGGTTAGAACTTTACATAACCAATCATACAATTCGTGCAACCAACCAACCATAAACTTATACATATGCATAAGGGTGGCAGGCCCTGCGCCTGCACCCAACTCTAATCTCAGCCCACCGGCCCTATCTATATGAAGGTCACGGTACGTATTTTGTACCGTAATGGACTTGGCATCCTTATGTGTAAGCCTATAATCGCTCCAGTACGGGTTGCTAGTCCAGTATCTAAAGGATCCCAAACTTACTGATATCATAGCTTATCACAACACTGGCCGGTCGCAATCCGTCCTAATGATGTGCACCATAAATACCATACATAATTTCCTCCTAGGCCGAACGGTCCCGGTGCCCCGGTCGTAACCGTTTGAGGGAAGCCGTACCCGTGCACGGGCCATCCGAGTCCATTGACCATGCAATACGCGCCATAGCAAACAAGTCATTCATTCCAACCAATCTTACGTTCCATAAACATAATCGCGTTCCATAAACATATTCCGTTATCCCATTCTCAAGTTCCATCGGCATTATGCTCCAACACATCCGTATTGATGCACGATGTCCAATGGCTTAGACTTCTCGTACTTACACTCAACGCGTTTCATTCATAAGTTATTTACATAACAGAGTTTCGTAGTTACTTAGTCATTTCATAGCTTCCGTGCACGAGGGCACGCTTAACGCCATAATCAATGTTCTAGACCTAGTGTTCAAGTTTTCGGAGTCGTGCACGTGATGCACATCTCGATATTGTCTTTCAATGTTCTACCATCACCGTCCTACCGTGACCCGTACATTTAATGCACGTCGTTTCAATTGTTCAATGTTCTATTCTTAATGTTTGACACACACTAAGACCTTTAACCGTTCGAGCCATGTTTGCTAATTTGATATCAACTTACGCATACAAGGATATATTTTATTAGACGTGAAGGAATAGGAAGAGAGAGTCAAGAACCCGCCCACCTTAAGCCGATACGCCTTATCGTCTTGCCGAGATGATGTGTCTCGATTCCATAACTTGGTTGCATGGCTAACTCCTCTGACTTAGCCATTCCGTTGAGCTATTCGACTGATTCGGCCTACCATGCCCATGCCACAATCCGTTGCAAGACAACGATTTGGTTTTGCGAACATCATTTCGAATAAGGCAAAATGTCGACCATTTACGATCCAGCGCAAAAGTATAGCCTGCACACCAGATCAACCGAAGTCAATACTTTTGTTCCAACCGAACTTAGGCTTTGCATCGATTCGCATCGATACTTCATCGGGTCAACGCAACTCTTCGAGTCAACGACTCATCGTAATGCACCGTGCGGAGCGGGACATTACAGCATAGAAGGGGCCGTCTTGTGTGAGTACTAGGGTTGGCCCTAGCCCAAAACAACTAGGATGGCCGTCCAAGACCCAGGGACTAGAAGTTTAAAAAATAGTTTAAACATAAATATATTAAAAATCTTGTATCTAAAATATAAGTAGCATGTATCATGTGCCTATCTTAACACAAAACAGTCTATCTTAACACAAAACAATTGTGGTGTAGTGCTTATCTATATTACTATAATCTATACTACTAAGAAAAGTATACTTTACCATGAAAGTTTTTTTCTCCCCAAAAATGCCCTCATCTATATTTACTACTTAAAATTGTTCATCTATACTACTATATGATGAGAAAATTAGACTTCACCGTAAAAAATTTTGTTTCAAAAATGTCCTCTTATATATTATACTAATTAAAATTGTTCATTAAATAAATATAATAGTTATGTAATTAGGGGTGAGCAAAACTCGGTTTAAAACCGAAAACCGATCCGAACCGAACCGAACCGAAATAAGGTTTCGGTTCGGTTTTTTTTTAAACGGTTCGGTTGTCGGTTTGGAGGTTCGGTTTTTTTGGATTTTCGGTTCGGTTTTCGGTTTTTGGGTTCGGTTTTCGAACCGAACCGAAAACCGAACTTTAAAACCGGTTTATATATATAATATATATATATATATATATATATATATATATATATATATATATAACCGAAAAACTGATGAACCGAACCAATTCGGTTCGGTTCAGGTTCGGTTCTGAACCAATTCGGTTCGGTTCGGTTTTGATTTGGTCGGTTCGGTTTTGATTTGGTCGGTTCGGTTTTGAGTTCGGTTTTAATTTTTTTGGTTCGGTTCGGACCGAACCGAACCGATGCTCACCCCTATATGTAATTACCTATAGAAAAAAATATATTAAAAAGACTGTTATTTATTTTTTTTCCAAATATTATGAAATATGTACCAGTCCATATATACTAAGTAGATATCCTTAACTAAATTTTGTCTGACAATATATATATAATTTGTTTTTATATTATATAGCTAAATTATAACTTGATACCCTCAACTTTTGTCACGACCCGCACCCTAGGTAGGGGCACAAGTGCGTAACAACGTCCAGCCTACACCGTAAAAATGGCGTAGAACGCTGTAGGTCTGCTAGCTAACAAACAGTATATAATAACCTGTCATCTCCGCACGGAAGAATATAATATGAAATACTGATAAACTCAATCACAATCTACAAGGAAGAATCATGGCTCAAATACTAGATAGATATAATCACAAGTGCAATATCCAGCTCAACAACGAGAGAGAGAGAGAGAGACACAAAGTAATATGGTTATACAATCCCAAATATAATATCATAAACATAAGTAGCAAGCTGGAGACAAGGTCCAGTCCAAAAGTCTACTCTAACTAAACTAAGCTAGAGGCTCGTCGGGCGGAGCTAGTGTAACGCCCCAGAACCATAATACTGGAGAGCGGGGGCACACATAGCCAGCTACGTATATTGAAGTGCAACCCACTTCGCTATACGATCACGGCTGTCTACATACATGAGTGTTTAACTATAAGCCATCAGTCTCCTATGGTCATGAACAAGCCTATTGTCTCAATCTTAAACAAGTAATAACAGTTACAAGATGTCAGAGCACCAAATATACAATAGTAAGGCATTCCATACATTACATATTCGGATGATCATGAAGCTAGTCGTACAAAATATCAGGACTAGCAAGAGTTTCAGTCATACATGATCAATCCTAGGATTTGCCAATCATGTTACAGCCCATAGGCAGACAATAAATAAAGGTGCAACCGAGCTAAACACGTGCTCGTCGGCTAAACGTCTCAAAAGAATATTTTTACAATAAAGTGGGAGAACAAAAGAACCCACTCGTTGCCAGGGTTACGCCTGGTGGTCACCATCTGGCTGGAAGGTAGGTAGATCCTCTGGTGCTGCTCCGATATCTGGCCATACAAAACCAGCTGGGTCAGATCCCAGAAAGAGCAAGTGCCACAAAGGAGGCTTCACTTAGGAACTAAAACTAGCATATCATAAATGAATATTGAAGATAATAAATAAGAACTGATAATAATAGAGATAACAACAGTAACTGAGTACGAGGAGACCATTCAAGTAACTAGGTCACAACCCTTAAACCAAACAAGGACCGGGGTTGCAGCCCTTCACCTGAATAGAAACCTGTCTCAAATACTATTAGTAAGGTAACAAGACAATAAACAAAGAGAGGACACAGAACTGCTCCGGGAGCCAGGTTACAACCCTTAAACCAAACAAGGACCGGGGTTGTAACCCTTCGCCTGAACAGAACTGGACCCCTGATCTTTATTGTTAAGGCCAGTATAAATAATCATGTTATTGAAGTAAGGTAAAACATGACGAGCATGGCATGGGGTGTAAGAAGACAATAAACAGAGAGAGGACACAGAACTGCTCCGGGAGCCAGGTTACAACCCTTAAACCAAACAAGGACCGGGGTTGTAACCCTTCGCCTGAACAGAACTGGACCCCTGATCGTTATTGTTAAGGCCAGTATAATTAATCATGTCATGTCACAATCTTGTACAAGATCAGGACGAGACTAAGCTGAGCTAGACTCCATCCAATCAATTACGGCCAAGCAATGAGTACGGCTTGAGACTTTAACTAACTAGGGTTATCACAGGGCTAGTTACTAGCAAGATACAATGAGATTATTCCAACAGCCACAAGCCCTGCAGACCATCCGGTTATCCAGGTCGAATGTTCGTTTATGAAGGGTGCAACACGTGACTGTGTGCTGGAAATGTGCCCTACTCGTCGGTAGGCTACAAGTCCACTTAATGCGCCCAGATAACGGGATTGCCTGTAGCTGAGAAATCTCTTCATGTCTACTGAATTGTTCTAGTTTATTAGCCTTAGTCAATTGCAGTAGGTATCCCTGACCGTGGTACTCAGGGAACCCCATCCTAGACATGATGTAAAACAGTACTGATTTATTTGTATAAACACAATCGCCCACGGTGTCCAGGTCATTCATACTTGTCATGTCAGGCTAGCTGTCGTAACAGCCTATCGAGATATATCATGTTAGTTTACTTGTCAAGAGTGCGCCACGGCGGGCCACTATCGTGTTCAAGAAATATGTACAAATCTACATAGTACAAACCTTCACAGAGAGTCATGAAACATGAGCATAATGTAGCACTAAATATAATAATATAATAGAAGAGGACTATGGAAGGAGCCATGTGGCTCAAGAGACCCAAGCTTATGCGGCTAAAAATGGGCAGGCGCATGCGGCTCAGGGAAGCCGAGCCTTATGCGGCTGAAGGGAGTTGGGGTTTCATACGGCAGCGGGGGGAGGGGGGGATGCCATGCGACTAAGTACTGCACGCATATGCAGCTGCAGGATAGAAAACAGGTATATGCGGCTCAGGAGATATGGTAAAATGCGGCTGGGAGCATGTAGGCTTATGCGGCTGAGGATGCTGGTATTTATGCGGCTAAGAACCAAGGGCAGCTTATGCGGCTGCGGAACAGTCAAGCATATGCGACTGCGGGTATTTAAGTTCATGCGGCTGGATTATGCCAAGGCCATATGCGGCTAAGGATAATAGAGTTCATACGGCAACGGAACTCATGCGTAAACGTATAGCCTCTAACATTTGCCTTAGCGTGCCAACGCTTCCGTGCTTATTGAGTTATATGTCCGATTTGCCTTAGCGTGCCATTCGAGCACTTCGTGCTTATTGAGTTATATGTCTGATTTGCCTTAGCGTGCCAACGCTTCTGTCCGTCGCAAGACGACAATTTGCTTTCGCGGACCCCTTACTGAATAAGGCAAAAGATCGACCTCTAACATTTCAGCGTAAACGTATAGCCTGTACATGAAACCAACTAAAATCAATACTTGCATCGATTCGGACTTGCGCCTTGGTCGATTCGAATTCTTAGAATCATCGAGCCGTCTCAACGCACTTATCCTTCGAGGCAACGCGGCGCTTCGCATCGATTCACTCGATGCATTCTTTGGGACAAGGCAACTCTTCGAGTCAACGACTTAGTTTGATGCATTCCTCGGGACAACTCAACACTTTGTATCGATTCACATCGATACGTAATCGGGTCAACGCAACTCTTCGAGTCAACGACTCAGCATAATGCACCGTGCGGAGCGGGGCATTACAGAATATACCACTCAAAACAAGGTTCGTCCCGAACCGAAACCAATACTAAATTTCCAAGGGTTTTATTAGATCGTTCCACGATCTCGTCTCACAATCGTTTGGATCGTACAACTTAGTTTGGAATCATACACATATTTTAGGCGTCCCACCAATATACGCATTTCAGTCGAGCTCAGTTGTAAGATATCGGAACAACGCAAACACGTAACTTCTTATTCTCAATCATTTACCATCTCGTATTCTCAATCAGACTTGGCTCTATTACTTATTCTCGTAATTCTAGCGCACATGCATATTGATACATACGCGATCCTCCAACGAAAGTCAAGGCACACGATGCGATTCAAAAATTGCATTTCTCACTTTGTATGTTTCATCAGGACTATCAATTCTATGCGTCGCGTCAAGCCGTCGTGCATCCGATCACAACGAGTCTCCGCAACGCCTTGCGTTCGGCGTCACTATCCAACGATTTCTTATGTTTCACTTCGTATCCTATCTCGACATGATTCTCTTTCGTTGACTTGTAAAAGCATCAACATTCAGGACTGTATCCGCTAGGTGACTTACCTAGACACCGTGCTCAATTCCTTCCGACGCAAGTTTAAATTGACAATGCACAAAGGCCATAATCTATCCGACACAAGTTTAATTCAAGGCGACCGTGCTCAAGACAACGATCGCCTTGACACGAAACTCTTTACGACGCGCCTACGTTCGATTCCTAACGAGTAGGAATTCACTAGCCAAATTCCCAACTTATCCGTCTCGCAACATCGAACATAATTTCGATTCACGCAAGCTCAATTGCAAGGTGAATCAAACCTAACGACATAACTCGTAAGCCATTCCCTTATCGGTCCCTCTCGTGCATAGCACGATTCTCGCACTCGCCTATCCGAATCACCAAGTTCGTTAGTGAATTTCAATTTCGATCGTCGACCAACATAACCATTCAAGCATTCATCCGACGAATACTCAAAATCGAGCTACATCATTCTCAATCGAAAGTTGTTCTAAAGATTCTCGATCGCCTAGACTTATCGTCAACATGCACCGTGTTATATTTGTTATCGGTACAATCTCATATGCGATATCGCATGGGTCATCTTACGGTCTGCAGCATTTCAATTTGATTTGGCGGTCAAGTCTTCTAGGGTCAGCTGCCCCGAAGCTACGCTCGATAATTGTGGATCATCACCGAAGGACAGTTTACTACGAACCATGTTATATCTTATTTCGGAGCCAAATCACGTTCCGACATAACCATTTCTATGCGACTATCCAATCCGTACATAACCATTTCTATCGGCGCAACTGATGCGCAACTATCCTCCGAGTCATGCACGGCCGTCGATGATTTTGTAATTTACGAAACATCTACTCGTATCTAATTTCGAGTCTATCTTATTCGCGGGTCGACACACGAGATGCTATACGCATTGAACAATCGTCGATGACTTATAGTCTCGTCCTGATCAATCACAAAATTTACGATCAACCAAGTTCGTTCATTCTCGCATCGTTACTTACAAAATTTCATAGCGCGAGGCACACTCTATTTTGTATTCTCACATCGTGCTTACGCTTCCTTACGTATCGATCTTGATACGCCGTATCCATTTCGATAACGTAAGGGTCAACTTTGAATCTGTTCCAACGTCAACTTAACTCGCATCGCATACTTCCAAGTTCGCAACAAACTTTTCCATACACATCGACTCGTTCTCCGATTTGTCGCATCCCGCTATACTTCGATCGCGTAACTGAGTTACCGATTATCCAACATCGAACCCTCAAGTCATACGATCTCGCCCTCTAAGTTTCGCGTGTTTTCAGTCGTACTCAAATGAGTTTCGCTGTAACGTAACCAACTATTTCTTAGGCACGATTACTCGCGTCAACCAACTTTCTTACCGAAATCGCACATCGTGCGATTCGATTACAATTTGCATCGCCCAACATTCTTCATCAAAATTGTAAGTCGTACGGTTCGATTTCAACGTCGAGTTTCCTATCCCGTCGATCCGATTGTTGCCTCAAGGCGTAATCGTTTCGCTAATTCCCGTCATTCGACCGACACATAAATTTTCAATCGACGTATCATTCAATGTTACAAGCCCCGCCTTATCGTTCTAACCGATCATCGAAGGACACTTGCATTAACATGCCGTCGTACAAATTCTCAATCGAGTCTCGGTGCTATCCCATCCGTTGCGGACAAACCTTCCGCAATTCTAACAAAACGTCGATGCAATTTATCGCGCAAGTGGTATCACATATACCACTCGGAATCGAGCCATTCATTGCATCGGTGGTATGCCATATACCACCCGAAAATTAAGTTACTTCCGTCGCAACGTACTCTTTACGAACCGACGATCTCTTCCGACTCACGATTTCTGCAGTGATCGTGCTTGATCACAACCGTAACTCTGATAAATCAAAATCCGACGCAACTCGGCCAATGCATTCATTCGCCAACACAAGCTCGGTGTGCAACCGAACCGATTTCGTTTCTCGACTTATAACGTTTGTTTTCTTTCGTTGCATCTCGTGCAAAAATTGATTCTCGATATCCGTTGTACTTCGTACAGCGATTACTTTGATATGCGTTGCACCATGTGCAATAAATTTTACTTTCGACATGCGTTGCACCACGTGCAATATTTTACTTTCAATACGTATTGCACATCGTGCAACGATTTATTTTCGATATTTACCGCACCTCGTGCAACATTTTATTTCTGACATTCAAAGTCAATGCTCAAATCCGTTCCAACAAATTCGATATTGACTTATCGCTTTTCATCGCAAACGCACATTCGAAATCGATATGTGAATCCGTTCGACACATTCAATATCAACTTTCATTTTCCTTTTTAACGCATCATTTACAATCAACGCGCGGTAATTGCTGCAGCAACATTTCACGACTTTCATTGTATCGATGCAACCAACATTTCTCGTATCGTTCGTTGCAAACAACGAATATCTCAAATTTCAATTCACGACGTGTTGCATCCGCGGCAACAAATCCTTGAATTCACATCTCGCAACTCGTTGTACTTGCAGCAACAAACCTTTCCCGACTTTTCCAACAAACACCATAAAATTTCCAAACAACACGCGGCAAAATTTCATGGTTTGTATTAGACTTATTGTATGGAACATCCAGTGCGGCATCGAGTAGAGTCAAGAGTGATTTCGATTGGTGGTGGGCAACTTTTTAGAACTGAAATGAAGCAAGCGTCCAGAGGAAATTGAGCCTAGAGCTCTGATACCAATTTGTCACGCCCCGACCCGGAATCACCCGAATCATCGTCCTCGCTGGGGCGTGATGCCGTACGAGCCTGGAGTTACGCTCGTGCAAGGCAAGATGACAAGTTCTCAATTGGTTATCTTTTGAGTTGATATTCACAACGAAAGGAAAACAGAGTATATGAAACAAATCTCTTTATTGATCTTCGAAATCAGATTACAAAGGCTTTCGATAGCCTAATGGAATTCGCCAGATTGGCTACAACACTCAGGTTCTCTCTTGCCCACAAAGGATTTCGCCGTTCCATACATCATGCCTTCTATATCTCAGCCGCATCAATCCTGTCGCGAGTCCGAGCGTCAAGCGATCGCACGCTTCAATACGCTTCGGCATTCCAAGCCTCAACGCATTCAAGCAACGCTTCGCCGTGGGCAATCCATTCCCTGCACCCTGCATGAAGCTGGTGGGGGATCAGTACGTTCGTCCTCGCATGTACTGAAGCAAAGATCTTCTTTCCAAACCGACATTTTAATATTTATGTTGAATCATGCAACTTAGCTTATGATCTTGCTATGTTCTCCTTAGGGTCAATTTCATGGCATATTCGAAGGCGTAAAGCATGTTATCATAGCAAGCATGTTATCGAATTGAATAGGCAAGCAAGCAAGCATTCTCGTGTTTGATTCGTGGCGCGACTCTTACTAAGTCGACGCACTCGCCCTTGCACCGACGCAAGGTGAATACGCCCATCCGTTTTTCCCTGTCATGTTATAAGTGCTCTCTATTCGGAATCCGTCCATGCAGGATTTACGCATACCTTGCACTTCCAAACCCATCGCCCTTATCTATATGAAGGTCACTAGCTTTTCGGGCTAGAATGGACTTATATTTATCGAATCGAATATGTAAGACGACAATCACTCAGTTGTGGTTGCTAACCACAATCAGAGGACCCCCGAAGTACTCGTGTAAGTGGCTTATCACATTCACTAGACAGTCGTTACCCGTCTAGTCGAAGTGCACCAACAATACCGATTATCGCAGTCCCTCCTAGGCCGAACGGTCCCAGCGCCCTGGTGATCACGTTCGAGGGAAGAAACACCCGTACACGGGTAATAGTCTTTAAGTCCATTTGACCATGCAACGAATCTTATATTTCATACAACCAAGCAAGTTCGCTTATCTCTATTTCAATTGACACAACGCCCGAATGTTCTCAACGAAATGCCCGAAGGCCGCGAACATTTCGAAGGGCACCATGCCGCATTACCATCTCGTATTTCTTCGTTAACTTTCTATGTTCTTACGTTTTATACTTCGTTTCAATGTTTCAATGACATCATGCCTCAACTCAATACTCGTCAACCGAACGACCCGAAGGTCCCGAACACCTTTCGAGGCATTATGTCATATCCGACAGTTCCGCCATATTCATGCCACAACTGTATTCCTTCGTAACGAAGCCATCTTTCATTATCCCGTGCACGTAGGCACGTTTCGACCGTCTTCCGATGTTCTATGACTTAGCATTCAATGTCCGTGGCT
Source organism: Iris pallida (assembly GCA_029216955.1). Lineage (NCBI taxonomy): Eukaryota > Viridiplantae > Streptophyta > Magnoliopsida > Asparagales > Iridaceae > Iris > Iris pallida. The sequence goes on from JANAVB010033417.1 coordinate 5,587,082, forward strand.
TGCACGCTAGGGCGCTCGCCTATTGTCTTTCAATATTCTAGCCGTTCTAACTCGTGCGCGAAGGCACGGTATGGTTCGTGCACTAAGGCACTCGCCGAGTACAGTTATCCCATGTTCTTGCGGCTTGCGCACCGAGGCGCTCACCTTTGCGATATCCAATGTTCCATAGCGACTCGTACGTTTGCCGTACGATTCATTTCAATTGTTCTATCTAGTGTTTGACACACACTACGTTTATCTCTCTATCTAGCCACGCCCGTGGCGTTTGATAGGTTAACTCAGCATACAATGATATATTTGACTTATCGAATGAAGGAGTAAAAAGAAGTCAATCCTCCCACCTTGAGTCGATACGCCTTTGTCGTTTCGCCGAGCCGATGCGGCTCGATTTTATAACTTTGTTGCACGGCCACTCTCCTGACTTAGCCATTCGAGCACTTCGTGCTTATTGAGTTATATGTCCGATTTGCCTTAGCGTGCCAACGCTTTCGTCCGTCGCAAGGCGACGATTTGCTTTCGCGGACCCCTTACTGAATAAGGCAAAAGATCGACCTCTAACATTTCAGCGTAAACGTATAGCCTGCACATGAAACCAACTAAAATCAATACTTGCATCGATTCGGACGTGCGCCTTGGTCGATTCGATTTCTTAGAATCTTCGAGCCGTCTCAACGCACTTATCCTTCGAGGCAACGCGGCGCTTCGTATCGATTCACTCGATGCATTCTTTAGGACAAGGCAACTCTTCGAGTCAACGGCTTAGTTTGATGCATTCCTCGGGACAACTCAACACTTTATATCGATTCGCATTGATACGTAATCGGGTCAACGCAACTCTTCGAGTCAACGACTCAGCATAATGCACCGTGCGGAGCGGGGCATTACAGGGAGTATGTGGGCTTATGCGGCTGAGGATGTTGGTGTTTATGCGGCTAAGAACCAAGGGCAGCTTATGTGGCTACGGAACAGTCAAGCATATGCGGCTGCGGGTATTTAAGTTCATGCGGCTGGATTATGCCAAGGCCATATGCGGCTAAGGATAATAGAGTTCATGCGGCAACGGAACTCATGCGGCAGCAGGAAGCTTATGCGGCTGAAAAGAGACTTGCCGCATGAAAATTCATGCGGCTAAGGCTGCCATGCGGCTCGAAACTGTTCTTCTTCTCTGCTTGTCCGAGAAGAAGAGCCATGAAGTCCATGGCTTCAAAGCTCCATAAACCCTTCATCCGAGGTCGGAATCCAGACTTTCATAGGTCAAAATGGGGCAGAACGAAATTTTCTACAACATGGAACCATCAAAACTTAGAAATAACAATATTAAGTAGATCAAAACCCAAGAAATCCGAAAATGCAATAAACTTAGACCTACACAAATTGAACCATGGAATTTAGAAATGCTAAGTATTAAAGTGTGTTAGAATCTCGAGAGGAAGAGAATGGAACAATAAAAACGGAGTTCCTCCATGAAGCAAGCTGCACTTGCCTAAGCTCACTCTCCCTGGTAGGTGGAAGAGTAATGGTGGAGAAGAAGAAGTGATGGAGAAGAATTAATAAGGAGAGAGAGAGTTAGGTGGGAATATAAATGATGGTGGTGGTGATAGGTGGGGGTTTGGTCCACATAAAACCAAGCCAAGCCGAACCAGCAAGTTGAACCAAACCAAGCAATCATGCAATAAGACAGGCAATACATGTATACGTATACCAGAATACGTACTACGAACCATGGTCGTTACAACTCTACCCACCTTAAAAGAATTTTGTCCTCAGAATTTAATTAAGATGCTAGAGAAGCAAGGACAGGCTATGCTAATCACAGGCAAGCTATACCAATCAGTCTATCATGTAGTCATTTATTCAAGCAAGGAATTGAAAGCATAAGGCATAAGGAAGACATTATACCTTACGAGGCAAACAGGTCGGGATATCGCTATCGGATATCATCCTCACGCTCCCATGTTGACTCACCTAAAGATTGATGACCCTAAGCAACACGGACTAAACTAATAGTCTTGTTCTTGAGTATCTTCTCCCTTCGGTCCAATATAGACACAGGTCTCTCCTCATACGAAAGGTTGGTACCAATAACCAATTTTGAATGATCCAGGATATGGCTCGGGTCTGGGATATACCGTCGTAGTTGGGATACATGGCATACGTCATGCACCTCACGTAGCAACGACGGAAGAGCGAGACGATAGGACACATCTCCTACTCGCTCCAGAATATCGAACGGTCCTATATACCTAGGACTAAGCTTTTCCCGCACGCCGAAACGAATAACGCCACGGTTAGGCAAAATTCTCAGGAATACATGGTCGCCGACAGAAAACTCAAGAGGGCGCCGATGAGAATCGGTCCAATGATGCTGGCGATCTTGGGCAACTCGAAGATGATCTCTGACTCTCCTGACCACTTCAACTGTCTGAGCAATCATTTCCGGACCGAGCATCTGTCTCTCTCCAACATTGTCCCATGCTAGCGGGGATCGGCACTTCCTGCCATACAGTATCTCGAACGGTGCCATCTGGATACTGGCCTGGAAACTGTTGTTGTACGAGAACTCCACTAGATGCAGGTGATCTTCCCACGAACCACCGAAGTCAAGTGTACAAGATCGCAACATGTCTTCAAGGGTCTGGATCGTACGTTCCGACTGACCATCTGTCTGCGGGTAATAAGCTGAGCTGAACTGGAGGTGAGTTCCCAAACTCTCTTGCAGGCTATACCAAAAGTACGACGTAAATCTTGAATCTCTGTCCAAGGTGATACTGACGGGTACACCGTGCAACCTGACTATCTGCCTGAGGTACATCTCTGCTAGCTGAGCCGTCGACTGGCCGACTCTGAACAGGAAAAAGTGAGCCACCTTCGTGAGCCTGTCCATAATAACCCAAATAGCGTCTCTGCCAGCCGGGGATCTAGGTAAGCCAGTCATGAAGTCCATGGTTATATGCTTCCACTTCCATTCTGGAATCGGCAATGGCTGAAGAAGTTCAGCGGGCCTCTGATGTTCAGTTTTAACTTGTTGGCAAACCAAACATCGAGAGACAAACCAGACTATCTCCCTCTTTATGCCATTCCACCAAAAGTGCTGCCAGATATCACGGTACATCCTCGTACCGCTGGGATGAATGGAATACTGAGAACTGTGAGCCTCTGTCATGATCTTCTGCCTGACATCTCCACTGGACACACAAAGACGCTTCCCATATCGAAGTGTACCGTCCTTAGAATGCATAACTCCGGTCTTTGTCCTGCCTCATACTCTGCTCTGAGCCGCTGAAGCTTGGAATCTGTTGACTGCGCCATCCGGATCCTCTCGACTATACTGGACTGAACTCGCATATTGGCCATCAATGCCATACCGGTAGGAAGGACAACTTCTATATCCATCTTTTGAAGATCTGCTAACAGCTCTGGTTGCGCTGTTAGAAAATAAACTCCGGCTCTCCTGCTCAATGCATCTGCTACAACGTTGCCTTCCCTGGGTGATACTGCAGGTTGACATCATAATCCATAAGTAGCTCTAGCCATCTCCTTTGACGCATGTTGAGATCCTTCTGAGTGAAAACATACTTCAGACTCTTGTGGTCGGTGAAAATCTCCACCCTATCTCCATACAAGTAGTGTCTCCACAATTTATGTGCAAACACTACTGCTGCCAGCTCCAAGTCATGGGTTAGGTAATTTCTCTCATGATCACGAAGTTGACATGACGCATAAGCTATTACCTTCCCATGCTGCATCAGAACACATCCTAAGCCTCTGTCTGAAGCATCACAATACACTGAGAATCCCCCGGTTCTATCTGGAAGCGTGAGAATGGGAGCCGTCATCAAGCCTCGCTTCAATCTCTCAAAAGAATCCTGATATTCTGCTGTCCAAGCAAACGGCACATCCTTGCGGGTCAACTGGGTCAATGGCACTGAAATCCGAGCAAAGTCTGAAATAAATTGCCGGTAGTAGCCGGCCAAGCCAAGAAAACTATGGACTTCTGCAACTGTACTGGGTACTGGCCACGTCTCAATAGCCACGATCTTCTGGGAATTCACTTCTACTCCTCCTCTGGTGATGATGTGACCCAAGTATGAAATACGATCGAGCCAGAACTCACATTTACTGAACTTGGCATATAACTGGTGCTCTCTGAGAATCTGAAGAACAACTCTGAGATGCCGCTCATGCTCCGCCTCACTCTTGCTGTAGACCAGAATGTCGTCTAGGAACACAATCACGAACTGATCCAAGTAGGGTATGAAAATGCGATTCATGAGGTCCATGAATACTGCCGACGCATTGGTTGCTCCAAATGGCGTCACAAGGAACTCCCAATGCCCATACCTAGATCTGAAAGCTGTCTTCGGGATGTCCTGCTCTCTGACTCTTATCTGATGGTATCCTGACCGCAAATCAATCTTTGAAAATACTGCTGCCCCCTTGAGTTGATCAAACAAATCATCTATCCTCGGGAGAGGGTATCTGTTCTTCATTGTCACTGAGTTCAAGGTACGATAATCTACACATAATCTGGACGTACCATCCTTATTTTTCACAAGAAGCATCGGGGCTCCCCAAGGAGATCCACTAGCGCGAATGAATCCCTTGGTCCTAAGTTCTTCAATCATCTTGTACAATATCTTTAGCTCTGACGGCGCCATCATGTAGACTCTCTCTGACACTGGGGCTGTCCTAGGAAGCAAATCAATGGTGAACTCGATCTCTCGCTCCGACGGCATACCTGGAAGCTCTTCGAGAAAAACATCTGAAAACTCCTCGACTATCCGAGGTAACTGCACTGCTGCTACTGCCATCCGCAATACTGGAGGAGAAGGTTCAACTTCGCCTCGGGAGAAGGAAAACTCCGGCTCGCCTGGAATGCCAAAAACAACCCTGCCAATGTGGCAGTCTATCCTAGCATACTGGTCCCTCAACCAATCTATCCCTAAGACCACATCATAATCGGCCATCGGGAACTCTATCAATCTAGCAGGAAATTTTCTACCGCTAACTACGATCCGACACGAGAAAAACACTCTATCTACTCCCACAAGTCCATTACCAGTAAGTATATTGAGCCTTACTGATAATGACTCGGGCTCCAGTCCTATCCGTGTCGTAAATCGTACAGACATAAATGAATGTGAGGCACCAGAATCAAATAATACTGAAGCTGGAAAGGTGTTGACGAGAATAGTACCTGCCACCACCTCACCTGGTGCTAATCTTTCTTCTCCCATGGTCAAGGCCAGCACTTGACCATGCCCTCTGGGTGCGGGTCCCCTCTGCTAAAAATTTCTCTGCCTGCTCTGGATTAGGGCTTGGGCTTGGGCATACTGCTGCGGTCTCTACTGCTGGAATGCCTGGGCCTGCGTCGGCAATGGCCTCGGAAACGGGTACTGCTGCTGCTGCTGGACTGGTACTGGTCCTCTAACTGAAGGACTGGAGAAGGCTGATGAAGATGAACTCCCCCTGTTCGGGCAGGATCCTATCTTATGATCTGCTGCTCTACAAGCCAGGCACAATCCCTGCGCCCTGCGACATTCTGCCACCACATGCCCCGGCTTCCCGCAGTGTGAACATCCCACTGCGGAAGAATTCTTATGCTTATGCTGCTGATGTTGAGGGTACGTCGAGGTTGAATGCTGAACCGACGTCACTGAGGCCGCCTGCCTCGGAGCTCCAATGGTCAAAGCCCTGGCTGCCGGGGCTGGTGCTGATGACTGATTCATCTGGCTGTGGGATCGCTTCCGACCTCCGGTCCTATCCACGATCCTTTGGGAGGTATACTCATGCCTCCTAGCTGCCCTCAATACCGTATCAAAAGTCTGATGCTCAAAATGCTCCACTGCCAACAAAATCTCGAGATGGAGCCCCTGCTGGAACCGCTAGGCTCTATCGAACTCGGTCGCTACCAAGGTGGGAGCAAACCGACTGAGTCTCCAAAACTCGACCGTATATCCGTCGACCGTCCTGCCCATTTGCTTCAGATTGGTGAACCTCGTCTGTAGATCGTACCGAGCTACAGCATCAAAATACTTGGTCTGGAATCTCTCTGAATACTGTCTATGAAATATGGGCCACTAATCCCACGGCCTGCGTCGCCCACCAGCTGCGGGCAAGATCCAATAACTGCAGGCGCACCACGGCCACCTTCTCGGCTTCTGGAGTCCTGGCTGCTTCTAGAATCACCTCTGTGTCCTGAAGCCATGCATCAGCGGCGATAGCATCTTCACTGCCGTCGAAGAAGGGAGGGTTCAAGCGCTTGAAGCTGTTGGCCACGCTGTTACCCTGATGACCTCCTCTGGTCAAAGCATCTGCCACCGCCTGGTGCAAGGCATCTCCTCGACGATCCTGGGAAGCTAATAATGACATGATGAGACCCACCAAAGTGCCATCATCAGGCTCTGCAAGCTGGACGGGCTGAACTGGTGGCTCTCCTCCAGTAGGCACGACTCTGGAGGCTACTCCCGAATGCTGGACTTGATCTCCGGGTTGCTGCTGGTCCACGGGAGGTGCTCCGCCTAGCTGATTGGTAGGACCAGGAACAATGTCGCTGAAGAAGACGACATAAGGAACAATAAAGAAGGACCAGGACAGATCAACGATACAAGCATGTGATCAGGTCAAGATTTTCAGGGATTTAGAAGATACGAGCAGAGATCAAGGACGAGTACTGATTGAGACATCTATTCGGTAAACCCCCACATATCATGATTTTCGAGACCTACATGGGCCACCACTTAAACCATGTAATGCCCCAGAACCAGAATACTGGAGAGCGGAGGCACACATAGCCAGCTACGTATATTGAAGTGCATCCCACTTCGCTATACGGTCACGGCTGTCTAGATACATGAGGGTTTAACTACAAGCCATCAGTCTTCTATGGTCATGAACAAGCCTATTGTCTCAATCTCAAGCAAGTAATAACAGTTACAAGATGTCAGAGCACCAAATATACAATAGTAAGGCGTCCCATACATTACATATTCGGATGATCATGAAGCTAGTCGTACAAAATGTCAGGACTAGCAAGAGTTTCAGTCATACATGATCAAGCCTAGGATTTGCCAATCATGTTACAGCCCGTAGGCAGACAATAAATAAAGGTGCAACCGAGCTAAACACGTGCTCGTCGGCTAAGCGCCTCAAAAGAATATTTTTGCAATAAAATGGGAGAACAAAAGAACCTACTCGTTGCCAGGGTTACGCCTGGTGGTCACCATCTGGCTGGAAGGTAGGTAGATCCTATGGTGCTGCTCCGATATCTGGCCATACAAAACCAGCTGGGTCAGATCCCAGAAAGAGCAAGTGCCACAAAGGAGGCTTCAGTTAGGAACTAAAACCAGCATATCATAAATGAATATTGAAGATAATAAATAAGAACTGATAATAATAGAGATAACAACAGTAAACTGAGTACGAGGAGACCATTCAAGTAACCAGGTCACAACCCTTAAACCAAACAAGGACCGGGGTTGCAGTCCTTTACCTGAATAGAAACCCGTCTCAAATACTATTGGTAAGGTAACAAGACAATAAACGAAGAGAGGACACAGAACTGCTCCGGGAGCCAGGTTACAACCCTTAAACCAAACAAGGACCGGGGTTGTAACCCTTCGCCTGAACAGAACTGGACCCCTGATCTTTATTGTTAAGGCCAGTATAAATAATCATGTTATTGAAGTAAGGTAAAACATGACGAGCATGGCATGGGGTGCAAGAAGACAATAAATGGAGAGAGGACACAGAATTGCTCCGGGAGCCAGGTTACAACCCTTAAACCAAACAAGGACCGGAGTTGTAACCCTTCGCCTGAACAGAACTGGACCCCCGATCGTTATTGTTAAGGCCAGTATAATTAATCATGTCATGTCACAATCTTGTACAAGATCAGGACGAGACTAAGCTGAGCTAGACTCCATCCAATCAATCACAGCCAAGCAATGAGTACGGCTTGAGACTTTAACTAACTAGGGTTATCACAGGCCTAGTTACTAGCAAGATGTAATGAGATTATTCCAACAGCCATAAGCCCTACAGACCATCCGGTTATCCAGGTCGAATGTCCGTTTATGAAGGGTACAACACGTGACTGTGTGCTGGAAATGTGTCCTACTCGTCGGTAGGCTACAAGTCCACTTAATGTGCCCAGATAACGGGATTGCCTGTAGCTGGAAAATCTCTTCATGTCTACTGAATTGTTCTAGTTTATTAGCCTTAGTCAATTGCAGTAGGTATCCCTGATCGTGGTACTCAGGAAACCCCATCCTAGACATGATGCAAGACAGTACTGATTTATTTGTACAAACACAACCGTCCACAGTGTCCAGGTCATTCATACTTGTCATGTCAGGCTAAATATCGTAACAGCCTATCGAGATATATCATGTTAGTTTACTTGTCAAGAGTGCGCCACGGCGGGCCACTATCGTGTTCAGGAAATATGTGCAAATCTACATAGTACAAGCCTTCACAGAGAGTCAGGAAACATGAGCATAATGTAGCACTAAATATAAGAATATAATAGAAGAGGACTATGGAAGGAGCCATGCGGCTCAAGAGACCCAAGCTTATGCGGCTAAAAATGGGCAGGCGCATGCGGCTCAGGGAAGCCGAGCCTTATGCGGCTGAAGGGAGTTGGGGTTTCATACGGCAGCGGGGGGGGGGGGGGGGAGATGCCATGCGGCTAAGTACTGCACGCATATGCAGCTGCAGGATAGAAAACAGGTATATATGGCTCAGGAGATGTGGTGAAATACGGCTGGGAGCATGTGGGCTTATGCGGCTGAGGATGCTGGTATTTATGCGGCTAAGAACCAAGGGCAGCTTATGCGGCTGCGAACAGTCAAGCATATGCGACTGCGGGTATTTAAGTTCATGCGGCTAGATTATGCCAAGGCCATATGCGGCTAAGGATAATAGAGTTCATGCGGCAACAGAACTCATGCGGCAGCAGGAAGCTTATGCGGCTGAAAAGAGACTTGTCGCATGAAAATCCATACAGCTACGGCTGCCATGCGGCTCGGAACTGTTCTTCTTCTCTGCTTGTCCGAGAAGAAGAGCCATGAAGTCCATGGCTTTAAAGCTCCATAAACCCTTCATCCGAGGTCGGAATCCAGACTTCCATAGGTCGAAATGGGGCAGAACGAAATTCTCTACAACATGGAACCATCAAAACTTGGAAATAACAATGTTAAGTAGATCAAAATCCAAGAAATTTGAAAATGCAATAAACTTAGACCTACACAAATTGAACCATGGAATTTAGAAATGCTAAGTATTAAAGTGTGTTAGAATCTCGAGAGGAAGAAAATAGAACAATAAAAACGGAGTTCCTCCATGAAGCAAGCTGCACTTGCCTAAGCTCTCTCTTCCTGGTAGGTGGAAGAGTAATAGTGGAGAAGAAGAAGTGACGGAGAAGAATTAATGAGGAGAGAGAGAGAGTTAGGTGGGAATATAAATGATGGTGGTGGTGATAGGTGGGGGTTTGGTCCACATAAAACCAAGCCAAGCCAAACCAGCAAGTTGAACCGAACCAAGCAATCATGCAATGAGACATGCAATACACGTATACGTATACCAGAATACGTACTACGAACCATGGTCGTTACAGCTAGGCCCTGCTGAACCAAGGTCTCCAAGTCTAAGCCCACTACGTCAACCGAACCAAGGTCTCTAAGTCCCATCCCATTCTAGGATACGTTTCGACACTAGTATTCTAAATTCACCCTCCCACTCACTATCCAACTATTCACTACTTCTCTCCATAGCTAAACTCTAACCCACAAATTCTAACTCACTCTAATCTCACTCCACATACCCACTCATAGGCCATTTTAGGGGGGTTATAAATGGTTATATATAGGAGTATATATGTAGGTATATATAGGTATATATTGGTATATATAGGTATATATATAGGGGGTAAAAAGGGGTCATGGGGGCTATTTTTTGGGCTGCTACTGCTGACATTTGCTGCTGCTGCTGCTACTGCTGCCTAATGCTGCTGATGCTGCTGGTACTTAGCATGCTGCTGCTGCTGCAGTTTGTGGGGGCTCCTGTCCACAGCAGGGCCCCCAAAAACAGGGCTGTTGTCCCTGTTTGGGACAGCCGGGGGGGGGTTGGCTGCCACTTGCAGCCCCCCTTCACTCCCTCCCTATCCCACTCTTCTATCTTCCTTTCCTCTCTAAACTCTCCTCCTCTCACTCTCTAAACTCTTAACTCTCTTCATCTCTAAACTCTCACACATACATATCTATATATATATACACACACACACACACATACATATCTACATATATATATATATATATATATATATATATATATATATATATATATATATATATATATATATATATATATATATATATATATATATATATACACACACACACACACATGGATACCTATATCTATATATATACACACACACACACACACACACACACACACACACACACACACATATAGGTATCCATGTGTGTGTGTGTGTGTATATATATATATATATATATATATATATATATATATATATATATATATATATATATATATATATATGGACACACCCACATATATATAGATACATATATATAGACACACACACTCACATGAAAATATAACATATAGACACACACCCTCACATGAACATATATATATATATATATATATATATATATATATATATATATATATATATATATATATATATATATATATATATATATATATAGACACTCACACACACACATAAAAATATATATATATATATATATATATATATATATATATATATATATATATATATATATATATATATATATATATACATATATATGGACACAAACACACATGGATACATGGACACAAACACACATCCTAGTTCTCCTAGTAGTCTCCCATAGGCCTCTAACCTTGACACAAAGGGACACAACCATGGATAGGTCCTATGGGCTCCAAAACCAATTAAAAATCATAGGAGAAAGATTTAGAGGATCGTTAATTACCTATTAGGAGTGATTCCTAATGAAACTCTCTCCGACACGAAGATTCTTGTAGAAAGGACACTTCCACCTTGCACTTTTCTCCCAAACTTTGGTAGCACCCTCCCTTGATGGTGTAGATAGGATCTATGAAAGAAATTTGGGGAAAAATAGGGGATTAAGAGATGAAATCTCAAGTTTTAGGTCTAGGTTTTGGGGAAGAACAAAAAGGGGAAAAAAATTTGAGAGTGGAGAAGAAGTGAATGGAGAGAGAGGGTCTCCCCATAGTGGCCGGCCATGTAGGGGGGCTTGGGGCATTTGGCAAATGTCCAAAATGCCCTCCAAGCCTCGTTTAGGCCAAAATTTGACTTAAACAATTTTCGGGGTTGGAAAGGCCAAGTTAAAATCTACAAATTGACCGATTAAGTCATGGAAGAATTGTCTAAAGGTACCAGACTAATTTGTGGGATTTTATGGGCCATGACTAACTTAAATTTGGGTCATGATCAGAGTCTAAACTACCCGGGTCCCCGATACAAGTCGGAATGAGCTGAAATTCGAACCCGACTCTAAAAATCCCCAAATAACAATATAATTAAATAAAAATTTCTAAAATTCCAAAAAATGCAAAAATAACCATTTTACCCCTATTTATGAAAAGTGGGAGTGACAAGTCTACCCACCTTAAAAAAATTTCGTCCTCGAAATTGAAGGCGAAACTAACACAGCAACATAAACAGAACAAGGAAAGAAAAAAAAAATTACCTCAAGGCTCGAAGAGATATAGAAATCGCTTCCGTATGTCGTCCTTTCTCTCCCAGGTAGACTCACCTAGAGAGTGGTGCCTCCATGCAACGCGAACCAAGGGAATGACCTGGTTCCGGAGCACCTTCTCTCTTCGGTCCAAGATCTCAACCGGCTTCTCTGGATAGCTGAGAGTCGGTCCCACTTCGATCTCGGAGTGGTCCAAAACGTGACTGGGATCTGCCATGTACCGTCTCATCTGCGATACGTGGAACACGTTGTGCACTCCCTCTAGTGCGGGCGGTAACTCTAGTCGGTAAGCCACTGCACCGACCCTGTCCAAGATACAGAAAGGTCCGATGTATTGTGGACTAAGCTTCCCGCCTCAACCAAAACGAATCGTGCCATGCATCGGAGAAATCTGCAGAAACACAAGATCACCAACCTAGAACAAAAATACAAGACTTAAAGCTTGATCTAAAACAATCACAATCAGACTCGAATACTAGAAAAATCTAAATTATACCTCAAACTCCAATGGCCTCCGGTGGCTATCGGCCCAATGCCGCTGCCTGTCCTGCACCACCCGAAGTCTATCTCTGATAACCCTGACCTTCTCTGTAGCATCCACTACCATCTCAGGGCCAAGCAAAACCCTCTCGCCGACATCATCCCAAGACAAGGGAGTACGGCACCTCCGTCCGTATAGAGCCTCGAAAGGTAACATCTCTATACTGGCTTGGTAGCTGTTGTTGTAAGCAAACTCTACCAAGTAAAGGTGGTCCTCCCAAGATCCCCCGAAGTTCAAGATACAGGTACAAAGCATATCCTCGAGGGTCTGAATCGTCCTCTCCGACTGCCCGTCTGTCTCGGGGTGGTATGCGGTACTGAACTTGAGCGATGTGCCCAAGCTAAGCTGCAAACTCCTCCAGAAGTGGAAAGTGAATCGGCTGTCCCAATCCGAGACTATGCTCACTGGAACCCCGTACAATCGGACAATCTGCCGTACGTACATCTCGGCCAGCCTCTCCGTAGACAAACCCACCTTGAAAGGCAAAAAGTGGGCCGATTTGGTCAATCGATCAACAATGACCCAAATCGCATCCTTCCCTCCTGGAGAACGCGGAAGTCCAGACACAAAGTCCATAGTGATATGCTCCCACTTTCACTCAGGAATGGGTAGTGGCTGGAGCAATCCACCTGGTCTCTGCCTCCCGGCCTTCACCTGCTGTCACACCAAGCATCTAGAAACGAACTGAGCCACTTCGCGTTTCATGCCATACCACCAAACATGCTGTCTCAAGTCTCTGTACATCTTGTTGGCACCAGGATGCATAGAGTACTGAGAACGATGCGCCTCCTGAAGAACCTCCTCCCGAAGTCCTCCGCTCGGTACGCACAATCTGGTACCATGCCTCAACGACCCATCTCCCGCTATAGAGAACTCATCCAATAGTCCTGCCCGGACCTGCTCCCTGATGACCCTCAGAGCCTCATCCTCAAACTGAGCTGCTCTGACTCTGTCCATCAGCTCTGACTGCACCTGAAGACCTCACATCTGCTCCTCAAACCTAGGAACTATCACCTCAATGCCCAAACTCTTCAGATCTACCGGAAGGTAACGATCCATCGTCAAAACATGGCCACGGAATACCTGCTTAAAGCATCCACAACCACGTTGGCCTTCCCGGATAGTACTGTAAGGATATATCAAAATATTTTATCAGCTCTAACCATCGCCTCTGCCTCATATTCAGCTCCTTCTGGGTAAACACGTACTTCAAGCTCTTGTGGTCAGTGAAATCTCCACACGCTTTTCGTATAAATAGTGTTTCTACAGCTTCAAGGCAAATATGACTGCTGCCAACTCCAAATCATGAGTCGGGTAGTTCTTCTCATGTGGCCGTAACTGTCTAGATGTATAAGCAATTACCTTCCCATGCTGCTGAAGAACGCAACCCAGACCCTTCCCCGAAGCATCACTGTAGATCGTGAATCCTCCGAACCCAGATGGCAACGTCAAAATAGGAGCCGACGTCAACCTCTTCTTCAGCTCCTCGAAAGCAGCCTGACACTCATCAGTCCAGACGAACTCCACGTTCTTCCTGGTGAGTCTAGTCATCGGCTTTGCTATTCGAGAGAAGTCCTGCACGAACTTCCTATAGTAGCCTGCCAAACCCAGAAAGCTCCGAATCTCGACAACTGAACTGGGTGTCGACCAAGACTCCACCGCCGCAATCTTCTTCTGATCCACTGAAATCCTATCACCGGATACAACATAGCCCAGGAACTCCACTCGATCTAAGAAGAACTCGCACTTCGACAGCTTTCCATACAGCTGCTCCCTCCTCAGAGTCTCCAGCACAACCCGCAGATGCTCCTCGTGCTCTTCAGGCATCTTCGAATAGATGAGAATTTCATCAATGAAGACCACCACGAACTCGTCAAGGTATGGATGGAATACCTTATTCATCAAGTTCATGAATACCGTCGGGGCATTAGTCAACCCAAACGACATGACGGTAAACTCATACTGGCCATAATGGGTACGAAAAGCAGTCTTCGGAATGTCATCCCGCTTCACCTTCAGCTGATGGTACCCAGATCGCAAGTCTATCTTCGAGAACACCCTCGCGCCGCTCAACTGATCAAACAAGTCATCAATCCTGGACAAAGGATACATGTTCTTGATAGTGAGGTTGTTGAGCGCTCGGTAGTCGATACACATCCGTATCGTACCGTCCTTCTTCGGGACAAACAGTACTGGCGTGCCCCAAGACAAAAAATTGGATCTGATAAAGCCCTTGTTCTGCAGCTCGTCGACTTGCTTCTTCAGCTCTGCCAACTCGCTGTTGTTGACTCGATAGACATGCTGAGAAATAGGCTCAGCGCCCGGCATCAAGTCTATCGAGAGCTCAACATCTCTGTCCGGCGGCATACCCGGCAATTCCTCGGGGAAGATATCCAAGAACTCTATAATAAATGGATGCGGCAACTCCTGCCCCGCCAACAAGGCTCCACAGAATCTATCTTCCGGCTCCGCTGCTCCTCTGATAAACTGAAACTCTGGCTCTCCTGGCGGACAAAACAACACTCTGCATGCTCTACAATCTACACTAGTATGGTACTTGCTCAACCAGTCCTTACCGAGTACCACATCGTAGCTCGGAAGTGGCATTACGAGCAAGCACGCGCTCAAATCTCGGCCTCCCAGAGTAACTCTCCGCCCCTTGCAAATATTATTAACCAGAATAATACCTCCCCCGGTCATAATCTTGCAAGTCCTACCCAGATATTCAGCAATAATATTGTGTCTAAGTGCAAAAGAAACTGACACAAAACTGTGCGTAGCACCTGAATCAAACAATGCTAAGACATGAAAAGAATCAAGAAGAACCGAACCTGTCACAACATCTGTAACTGGCTCGATCTCCTCGGCTGCAAGAGCAAAAGCCCTGCCCTGAACACCCTACAGCTGGTGGTGCTGTGCAAACCGCTGCTGCTGGGTCGGAAGTGGACCCCTCGGCCGCACTGCAGGTACTCTCGCTGGCGCCCTCTGAGCTGTACTAGTAACACGAGGGTTCACTGGACACTCCCTCAACTAATGGCCTGTGCCGTCGCAAAAGAGACACACTCCTAGCCTTTTCCGGCAAACCTCCTAAGTGTGACCAGGCTTCTTACAGAAGTTGTAAAAAGCCCCATGCTGTGCCTGCCTTTGCTGAGTATGCTGCACCTGCTGAACCGGTGCTCTGGCCTGAACCTGCGGCTGGTGATGCTGGAAAGAACGATGCTGAAGCTGAGGGCGCTTAGCAGCACCCGCGCTGCTAGTAGCCCCCGAGAAAAGATCGCGATCCCTCTTGGGCTTCAAGCCCCACTCCCGTTCTACCTTGCGGACCTCCGCATAGATCTGGGTATAAGTCTCATAAAAGAAGGGAATGAGGATCTTGATATCCCAGATCAGCCTCTCTTTGAAATGGCTCGCCCTGATCTCCGGGTCACGAACCATGTACTCCGTATATCGGCTCAGACGGCCGAACTCTGTGGTGTACTCCTCCACAGACAAACTGCCCTGCTGCAGATCCTGGAACTGCCTCACCAGGTCGATCTTGTCTGTAGGGGAGAAGAACTTCTCCTTGAAGAGAAGCTTAAACTCGGCCCAAGTATGGCCCTCTCCAGCAAGGGCTGGCTCGTTCCTGAACCAGGTGCGTGCAATATCTAACAACTGCAAACCCACCGCCTCGACCTTCACGTCATCTGCGAGGCGGGAGGCCCTCATCTGTCGCTCGATATCCTCGAGCCAATCATCAGCATAGACCACACCCTCGGTCCCGCTAAAGTTATAGGGCCCTAGCTTCTTGAAGTCCTGAATATCTCCGTACCTCGGATGCGCCCCATGATGTGGAGCCCTCTGCTCCACGGCTGCAAGGGCCAACTGATGGGCATCCTCCATGCCCTGATGCATCGCGTCTGTCTGCCTCTGCTGAGCCTCAGCCTGGGTTCTCTGAGTCTCCAGCATCTGCTGAAAAAAGCAAGCATCCGCCCCATGTCTGTAGGCAGAGGAGGTGGAGGTAGAAGTACGTCTGCAACTGGCGGAGGAATCCGTTGTACAGGAGGAGGAAGAGTGCCCATCTCAACCACTGGTACTGCGGTCGGAATAGTCGTAGCAATCCCGGGGTCAGTCCTCGAAACTGGCGAAGGAGCGCCCCCAAGAGCTGCTGCCGACACCTCGACTGCAACCGGAGTGTCTGGATCAGGTCCGCGAGTCATAGCAGACCTCTCCATGTCCACGGACTCAGGATACTGGGACCTGGTCTGCACCATCCTGAAGATAGAATAAAAGAAGAAAATCAATATGGCACATGAAATATTATATCAAGGAGGACAGTTAGAATGCAAAAATCAATATCAAAAAGGACAGTTGAAAGATCAGCAAGTGGAAGTTTTCCTATTTTGTGATTGAGTAACTTAGCCTATAGCCTATCCTAGATACGTACCGCAGGCTCGTAACAGCACTCTAAGTCGAGCGCCACTACGATATCGCACTAATTGCAACTTTCGACCTGCATGGACCACCACTAATAACGTGTCACGACCCACACCCTAGGTAGGGGCACAAGTGCGTAACAACGCCCAGCCTACACCGTAAAAACAACGTAGAACGCTGTAGGTCTGCTAGCTAACAAACAGTATATAATAACCTGTCATCTCCGCACGGAGGAATATAATATGAAATACTGATAAACTCAATCACAATCTAGAAGGAAGAATCATGGCTCAAATACTAGATAGATATAATCACAAGTGCAATATCCAGCTCAACAACGAGAGAGGGAGACACAAAGTAATATGGTTATACAATCCCAAATATAATATCATAAACATAAGTAGCAAGCTGGAGACAAGGTCCAGTCCAAAAGTCTACTCTGACTAAACTAAGCTAGAGGCTCGTCGGGCGAAGCTAGGCCCTGCTGAACCAAGGTCTCCAAGTCTAAGCCTACTACGTTAACCGGACCGTAGTAGGTACAACAATCCTCCTCACCGTCATCTGTAATATTTTGTCAACATATCCGGTCAGGATGGAACGAGTACAATCAACTAACAATAGTTCACAAGATATGACAAAAGCTATAAGACTGTAAATAGAGAGTATATACAAAAAATCATGGAATGTACATATGAGTATCATGGCAAGGTAAGCTATAAATCTAGAGCTAGAACAAGACAAGTAAAACTGATCATGGCATGTACAAGAATCAGGAATCATCTATCTAGGTGTGTGAGTACTAGCTACAATATGTGGCCGGCTTGGGACATTGCACAATAGTAACAGGCTTGGTTAACCATACGTGAGGTGTATGATCAACACTCACAATCAATCAATGCACAATGGGTGCACAATAGGCTTTGACCACATATCTACACTAATACTCACCCGCCTCCGACTGGTAGAGTGGATCCAAACAAGACACGTTACGACACAGGATTCTGCGAGAAGGAAGCAAGTCTCCTCGAGAATCGGTGTCCATATACTGCACAAGAACTACAAGGGGGCTTGCACAAGATATACCAAGATAACGAGGAATAACATCGCATGTCGGGATCCATGAATACCAATCCGTGTGACCAAAGTGTCGAGAACAAGCATATCTACACTAATTACATGAATTATAACAATTATCATAAATTAAAAAAGTTATTAGAGAATGTACTCGCCTGTAATGTGATGGATAAGTCGACTGAGTCCAAGAACAGTGCCTCGAGGACCTATAGATGGAATACTGTATCAACATAATGGTTTGGAAGTGAAATTAAGTCATACTGAGTCAAATTAGGTCAAGACACGTCAAACTAGGTCAAACTAAATCAAACTAGATTGTACAGGGTCAATCTAAGTCATACTAGGCCTAACAAGGTCAAACAAGGTTGATT
The DNA here is from genome assembly GCA_029216955.1 of Iris pallida. Taxonomy (NCBI): domain Eukaryota; kingdom Viridiplantae; phylum Streptophyta; class Magnoliopsida; order Asparagales; family Iridaceae; genus Iris; species Iris pallida. The sequence continues at coordinate 5,605,243 of JANAVB010033417.1, forward strand.
TAAGTCAACGATTGACTTACAGTTGACTTTTGGTCAACTGGTCAACTCTGGTCAACCCTAGGTCAACTCTAGGTCAACTCTAGGTCAAACTTGACTAACATTGACTAACAGTTTACCTTGGGTCAACTGGTCAAGTTTGGTCAAGTTATAGTCAATTTTAGGCTACGGTTGACTTTCGGTTGACTTTTGGTCAAAAATAGTCAACCGTGGTCAACCAAGGTCAAAACTAGTCTAAGTCCACTATTCCTAACCATTACCAACCATAAAATCCTAGTTATAGCTATATCTTAAGGTATTAAACCCATACGTGGTGAAATGGGTATTATCCCGTTTACCCTTTCCACTCTAACACTAAGGCCAAGTAGCTTTTCCTTAGGAGTTTCACTCCCGGCTTCCTAGGGTAGTAGGATACTAACCTATACTAACATTACCTACCAAGTTTCCTAGGTAAGGTGGACATCCAGTCTATCTTACGGTCCATGTTGTTTAACTCACCCTTTACCTTGAGTATCTTAGGATACTCAATGGTATCATTAGATACCATCCTCCTAACCTCAATCGAATCCTCGATTCTAACTTAGGAGTCTACCCACAAACTCTCTTTCTCATATCTAAGTCCCATCCCATTCTAGGATACGTTTCGACACTAGTATTCTAAATTCACCCTCCCACTCACTATCCAACTATTCCCTACTTCTCTCCATAGCTAAACTCTAACCCACAAATTCTAACTCACTCTAATCTCACTCCACATACCCACTCATAGGCCATTTAGGGGGGTATATATGGTTATATATAGGAGTATATATGTAGGTATATATAGGTGTAATGCCCAAGTCCCAAAATACGTAGGACTAGGAACGTAGACATGCCAGCCGTATAATAAATATACGTAAGCTATAAAATGCAGTAGAACCATAACTAATCTCATCCACACAAAAATAAATGAATAAAAGATATCATATAATGAATTATCTTGATATAATATGTTGGACGGAGACAAATTCACTACCAACAAGTAAAGGAAAAATACATAAGAAAAGAAATGAATTTGGCGAGCGAAGCGAAGACGATCCAAGTGCAATCATCCTCGAAGAAATAGAGAGGACCACGGCTAGAGCTAGAATACCTGCGAAAGACAAAAGCACACACCTGGCGAGATAATCAGGTCCTCAGAGGGACGTAACAAGACACAATATCATGCCATATAAACTGAATAAATATTGCTCAAATAAATAAGTCAATTGAATTATAACATGGTCCAATACACACCTATTGAATGAGCTTACCATCCCTGTCACGCCCCGATCCCGCAGAGTCCCTTTCGTCCTCGCTTCGGGCTCTTTGGGACCGTTCGTCCTCGCTAAGGCGTGATGCCGTGCAAGCCTAAGTTGCGCTTGCACAAGGCCAAGACCTGAAGCAAGACAAGATAGACAAGATTTACAATACGCAGCGGAACGTATCGCAGATAATTGAAGCAGCAGCGGACATATTTCAGAATACATGCATTGAACACAATGGTAACAAGAAACAATTCTCTTTATTGATTTTATTTGAACAGATTACAAGCTCTCGATTCTCTCTGATATAATATTATATTCTCTCAAAACTTTACAGATTTCAATGATCTCGTTCCCATACATTACATCCTTTTATATACAAAACCAAACTCTTGCAACAGATGGCATCTCTTCTGACTTCTGGCTCCTGAGGATGAGGCTCGGGCTATCGCTTCGGACTATCCTTTTCGATGCATAGTGCACCTGCATGCAGACTGATGGTGGGTCAGTATATCAGCATACTGGTGAATTATGAACAAAGGGGCTACATTCTTCTGAAACGATCACTGTTTATTTAGAAAGAAAACGTTTCTTGTGATGTGATCTTGCTAGTTTTTACCTAGATTCATTTCATGCATACAGAGTCAGTTTACATTCTTTGAAAACATCTTTGAAAAGCCACAATCATTTCCATCTTAGCCGCTGTGCCTCCCACGGGTTCAGCTCATCGCTAACCGCTGTGACTCGCATGGGTTCAGCTCGTCGCTAGCCGCTGTGACTCTTGGGTTCAGCTCGTCGCTAACCGCTGTGACTCGCATGGGTTTAGCTCGTCGCTAGCCGCTGTGACTCTTTAGGGTTCAGCTCGTCACTAAGTGGATTCCCCAATGCGCATGCAATATCAAATAAAACCATCATGCATCAATCGAGCAGTTCATAAACAATTCCATCTTCTTTTCAGGCAGGAAACAGTTCTCTTTTTTTACCAGACAAGGGGCAGATTCTCTTTTAAGCATACTCAAGATTACTGTCTTGTTATTAACAAAAGCATTCAATCAAAAACTCTGAGTCTTATTAGGCGCAAGCGAATCATAAAATGAGTCTTTGTCCACTCACCCAGATCAATCGTCTTCTGTTGCAGAGCCAACAATCCGATCTTTCTGTTTATCTAGTGCCTTTGCGGAGCGGGGCACTACAATCCCCCAACCAAACAAGGACAGAAGATGGTAAACTAATTCACGGTGACGTATTTTTTCATGCTATGAATCCAATATGGTATTCGGACCCCAACAAGGTTCAATACCTTCTCATCGAAGTAGTAAGCCATACCTACAACCAAACAAGGACAAGATGTGATGAACTAATCTGCGACAAGTTATTGTTCCAAGCCACGGTCAGATACAAGTACCCAAACCAAAGGTACTCATACCTAACGGATAAGGGCGCCTAACCAATCTAGGTGAATGCAGTTTTAAGAACAGTTCATGGTCGCATGACTACCGGGTCAAGTCAAGAAAATACCAATGCAGTACCTCAGTAGCGAGTCACAACACTATATACTATTCCTCAGTATCGAGCGAGTCTATAGCATATAGTCTATCTATCGTTCCTCAGTAGCGAGAGAGTCTACGACAGATAGGGTGGTAGTCAACTTCAAATCAGGTTCTTCCCGCCCAATGCCAACTCATAACTGCTAAGTCTTCTAGCATGCAATTCTATTAGCAGTTATTTTCTAACGCACGGCTTATACGTATTGGTGGCCAGCCAATCACGCATGTCCGAGTCCTATATGTGACTCACAACAATGTGGTATAAATGTGTCAAGGCCTATGTATGCAACACACAAGGTGGTCCCTTAAATCTAGGTTTAATGTGTAAGAAAAATAATACATAGCAGAAAATATAAATGAACAGTAAGTTCTAACAGGTTATGTCATGTATCACAGTTTATTTTGCACATAAAAAATAATGAATAATACATAAAATATGAGCTAAAATAAATAAACAGCAAATGGCAAGGTGTCTTGCCTGATAGGACGCCTGGTGTACTGCAACGATCAATGTGGCACGAACTGCGACTTCGGTGCGACAACTAGGCAAGGTGACCTTTGATGGTGGCACGGACAGTTCCATTGGGTCCAGAATGATCAAGTTAGCTGGGATTGATAAGGGGAGGTACGGTATTGGCAAGGAATAAGAATAATAGGACTAATTGCAGAGGAGGAAGATAATCGAAGAAATTTGGCTAAATAAATATATAAGATTTTAGAAAAATATCTACAACTTTGGAATCTAGATTTTATTAGTAAAATAAACTGTTAGGAATCATACATGGAAAAGTCGAAATAATTTTGGCTACACTAAGTTTTATAATATTTCTAGGTAGAAAACCATATCTTATTAATTAAAAATAACTTTATGAAAATACTTGAAAAAATATATATTTTTTATGTATATAATAAATTTAGAAATTACACTTTTATTATCCGATAGTTGGAACATCTTAACAAAATATTTATATAATATAAACATAAATAATAATAGCAATGGAGTTTATAATAATGATCCATATATATACTTTTAACATGGAACTAGTAAAGATAATAATAACAGTAATAATAATTATCTAATAATAATAATGATAATAATAACCAAAATAAAATCAGTAAATAATAAAAATACAATATACATAATGCAAAAAAATGAATAAGTTAATTACTAATATAATAGGAAAAGAAAAGAAATAAAAGAAATAAATAAAAATACAAAGCTCTGTTCTCATACGAAATAAAAAGAGAAACCAAAAAAAAGCAAACAAAAAAATCAGAAGAAGGGGAGAAGGTGAGGAGCGGAGGGGAAGAAGGAGGGAACGGCGGGAGAGTGTGGTTGTCACTCCCCGTTCCCGGAGTACGTATTTTTATACATGTACAACTCATGAGTATTTATTTAGTATTTATCATGTATTATTCTGTATTTAAATTCCTTTAGTTTCATGTTAATTAATTATCTGCTCTTTAAATTCCATGTTAATTTATTTCCTGCAATTTTATTTTTTTGCATTTCCTTCCTACTTTTATTTTCTGCTTTTAGTCTTGCTTATTTGGTTCGGCCTTATTGGGTTCGGATTGGTGGTGGACAACCCGGCCCATTAGCTCCCACCTACCACCACTCTTCCTATTTAAAGCTTCCATCTCTTTCTCTCTCCTCATTACTTCATTCTCACCATTACTTCTTCTTCTTCCTCTCAATACTCTCCACCACCTACCAGCAGCAGGAGAAGGCAAGTGCAAACTTGCTTCTACTTGAGAACCGTGTTTTTATGGTTCATTTGGCTTCTCCTTGTGATTCTAAGAGAGTTTAGTTCTTAGTATTTTGGATTTCGTTGGCTTGTTTCTCCTAGATCTAAGTTTTGTATTCGGCTGTTCATGGGTTCTTGGTCCACCAACTTTGCGTGTATTTTCTCTGGCACTGGAACAAAGGCTCCATAGGGCGAGTTCGGGAGATGTTGTACGCACACGTTCTTACGTGCTCGCGTGAAACATCAGCCCAGTCACGCACACGTCTTTACGTGTTTGCGTGTATTTTTAGTCACGCTAACGTTCTCTGAGCGTGCGTGTATTTTTAGTCACGCTCGTATTTTGCGTGCGTGTATTTTGAGTTACGCTCACTCTGTAATTGTCTGCGTGACTTTTGAGTTACGCTCACTCTGTGCTTGTCTGCGTGACTTTTGAGTTACGTCCACTCTGTGCGTGCGTGTATTTTTAGTCACGCTCGCGTTTGCGTGCGTGTATTTTCAGTCAAGCTCGCGTTGTCTGCGTGAATTTTGAGTCACGCTCCCGTCTTTGTACTGAGTGCGTGACTTTTCACGCTCATGTCCCTGAGCTTGCGTGCGTGACTTTTGGCGTGCGTGACTTTTTCACCCTCACGCTGAGCGTGCGTGCGTGAATCACTTGTCACGCTTCACTTTTCACGCATACGATTCTTGCGTGACTTTTGGACTTAGCTTAGACTTGTTAGCACGACTTCCTGACTTGGGAGTTTTATTTGTTCTATATTTTATTCATTTAATGTTGGCATGATAATTCCCTATTATATCCTTACGCCTTTTGCATGAACCCGAAAACCTTAGCATGTTAATATTTTAATACCTGTGGTTGTGTATTAGTGCCAAGTGTCTGGATTGGTATATGGATATCCAGTGAGACTGGAACTTGACCTCGAGAGTTATAGACTCGACCCTATTTGATGCTAAATGACTTTCATGTCTTGTCACCATTAATGACGATGGTTATTTGACTAATTGATCATGCGTTCCTAGTTGGAACTAAGAGACTGGCTAGTCGTCTTATTAAAATGAATGAATGAGACACGTTCATGTTATGAACTTTGTAATCGACTGGCTGATCTCGAATATTGACATACATGCACATGCAGGCTTCAATATAATTATTTATTTATTTATTTATTTATTTTCTACAAAAGAAGCATGTGTACTTTATGGTCAAGGCATGATTACCGTGGTTAGATTTGATTATTGCATTACGCTATGTAAGACCTGTAACCTAGCCGCACTGGTATCGTTGTAGAGTTGCGCATATCGTACCCCGTACGAAAGTACTTATTTGAATGACCATGATCCACAGCATGGAATTTCGCTCAACGTAGGGACTATTAAGTTAAATAAAATAATGATTGCATGGAGAGAATGGATTCCCGAGTTCTTACATGGCAGCCCCCTTGGGACGAGTAGTACCCGACGGGCCGGCTGGTTCCCACAGATACTGTAAATCTGCCACACGGGCAGGGAACAGTATCTGCTTTTATTATTATTGTATATTGTATATTGACGGGCGTCCTGCTAGGACTCGTCTAATTCATGCATGGCGCACATGATTGACTGGATAGACTAGCCTTGCTCGCACATAGTAAGAACTGAGGAATCTTTATTGCATTATTCCAGGATAACTTGGGACTCACAATAGCAAGCCGTAGAATTTGATTGGCCGTCCAAGATGATTTGTTTGTGTACTGTACTACTCTGTTACCTAACTGGGATAATCGGAATGTCAGGACATGACGGGCCAACTTCTGTCCTTGTTTGGTTGGGAGGTTGGTTCGAAGTGTCGTGACGTTATGTGAATCCTAGTAGCAAGCAGAGATCTATTATTATATTCTTTTACTTATTGGTTTATGTCCTTTATATCGTCCTTCCTTGTGGTACTTACTGGTTTATGTCCTTTATATCGTCCTTCCTTGTGGGATAATCGGAATGTCCGACACAACAGAGGAGGGGCTGGGAGAAGTGTCCTGCGAGACACGGGATGGATTGGCGTCCGGGGTTGTCGGACGCGGGAAATTTATATATGTAAAGGAAGATAAGTAGTGGATGGGACACGGACACGGTCATGGGCACGATGCACTCACTTTTTGTAACACCCAGTTTTCTGAAATTGGGATATTTTGAAAATTTATTATTTTTATTATTAAATAATGGTGATTTAGTCATGTTATGAATTTTGGTGATTTTTAGATAGTTTAAAACTATTTTCTAAGTCATGGCTTATGACTTTGTGATTTTACTAGTATAACCCTAGTGTAAACCCTAGAGATTTCATAACCTAGAGACTAACCATGACCATGTAAGCCTAACCATGTGATTAGGATATCAAATTACCACTTTTTAGTCAAAAGAGTATTTTGGTAATTTATTAGAATTTATTTGGATTTGTGTAATTTATTATTATTTACTTAGTTGATTAGTGTCATGTTAGCTCCTAACCTAGTTTAGCACTAATCTAGAGGTTAGCAACTAACCTAGAAGACTAAGTAGAGGATGTTAGCTTTATATAGAAATATCTAGGTTTGATAATATCTAGATATTTTACTTTTAGATATTTTAGAAACCTAGAAATATCTATCCCCTTAGTCAAAGACTTAGGAGCTAAGTTAGCAAGGTGGATGAACCCTAAATATCTACCCCTACCCTACCCATGGCAGCCCAACCCTACCCCCTTCCATATAAACACACCCCCCTTCATTCACACCTCATTTTCATTACACTCAAAAACCTAGTTTTCCTTCTACCTTCACACCCTCACCACTTAACCAATTTGACTCCAAATTGAGCCTAGTTTCTTGCATTGGAACCCCCTACACTAGAGGATACCAATTGTGGCTTGCTAGCAAGGAATTGTGGAGCTTTGGACATTAGGAGTTGAAGGAGGATTTCATTCAAATAGGCCTATTATTGAGGATTTGCACTCATAGGTAAATATCCCTAAACCTAATTAATATTGTGTTTTCTCTTCATAATTGCATGCATATAGGTAAACCCTAACTGTGGGTCAAGTTTGGTAGGAAATAAATTTGATTTGGTGTCCGTATCGGACATGTATCCATGTTTGAAAAACAGTGTTTGGTGAAATGCCACTTAGGATTTAATGTTGTGTTTTTGTAAAACAAAATACATTTTTGGGTAGCCCTAGGATTGTAGGACACAACCCTAGTTGACTGAGCACGAAATCGTATTGTGTTCGTGTCCAAATTGGATACGAACACACTGTTAAACACCACACTGTGCACACTGTTAAACCCCACTATTTGACACTTCGTGTCGTGTCCACACGTGTCGTAGACACGATACAGGAACTTGGACACGTGCCCTGACACCCCACCTATCCTAGGACACGACCACGACACCATAAGTTGCACACACGTGGCCCTAGACTGGCCGACACGCGCGCACGAGACTGTGCACGCTGTCCTGCTACTCGACACTGATTGCGAACACGACCCAACACGTGGACACGTGCCACTTGGCACGAGGGTAGGGGCACCCTCTGACAACCTACCCACGAAGTTTCAATCGACCACGTATCGTATCGGACACGAAATCGCCTCTGCACTGGTCACTCACTGACACTGTAAACACGAACTTGAGGCTCTTATACGCCTCTCTTACTCGGACACGACACGACCCCGACTCGATTCAGGGTGCTGGACACTTAGAGTAACCCTAGACGAACCTACACACGTGTGCACGAGACACATTGACACGTGTGTCGTGTCCTACACGCGTATGCATCTCTGCACGACGCTGTGACACTGCACAGTGTCTGAATTTACCCGATTTGGGTTTTTGACACTTGGACACGTTGTGTCGTGTCGTGGTGGACACCTAGGGACACCTACGACATGTGTACACATGGGGGCACGATTACCAACCTTTAGGTTTGGGTATTAGCTAGGTTTTGTGTCAGTTTTGAGATTTATCCTAATGTTCAGTTATGAACAGTAATTCCTGGTTTTATTTTAGTATTTATTTGAGATTCAAATTGATTTTTATGTATATGTATACGTATATTTGTGTGTATATATACTGTATATATATGTATATAAGTATATATATGTGTATGTGGGTATGGGAGAGTATATATACATGTATATAGTAGGAATGGGTATATGTATATATGCATATATGTATGTGTGTGAGTTGGGTCCCCCCTATCTCAGTTTTCCTGAGATCAACCCCCCTTGCTGTCATGACCCCCCATCACCCCCACACACACACATACACACCACCTGCCTTCCCATGACCTGTCACGACCCGCACCCGCTTTTCGGACGCGAGCTCGTGAGCAAGCCAGCTACGTATCGAGCGGACTCCAGTCCGACTCGAGCACGTATAAGCTATCAAGGTCATGGGTATCATGTCTAATCTAAACTATATCTCAATCCACAAGAATCATATAAAGCAAGAATGAACAAGTATGGGTCATGGTCTGCAGCCCATTAGCATATTGTTCGATTATACTCCAAGAATGATATGTCTATAAATAAGCAGAGTATATCATGGTACTGAATATAAAGCACGAAAAGATAATAAAAAAATATCACAAGCAAATACCTGTATCAAACATCGCAATCCTCTACCATCCTGCTCTGCTAACTAACTCCATGCAGTCGCTAAACCTGAAGAGATCATCAGGTCCTCAGAGGACTAGCAAGATACATAAAAATGAGCCTTTCTAACAGTTTATTATGCTTGGAGAAAAATACAGGATAAACAAGTAAAACTGAGTAATGAATAAGCATGAATCTATACACTGTCTACACGAAAATGAACTGCTGAACAAGGACTAGAGAACTCATGTCAAGATGTCAGCGGATAACCGAAACGAATACTCAAACCCTCGTCCCTAGTGTGGACTCGCAGGTTTGAACAACTACTAATCCTCGTCCCTAGTGTGGACTCGCAGATTAGCATCACCTTCGTCCCTAGTGTGGACTCGCAGGCGTAAACCCTATACTGCTAACCCTCGTCCCTAGTGTGGACTCGCAGGCTAGCATCTACTACTAACCCTCGTCCCTAGTGTGGACTCGCAGGCTAGCATCACCCTCGTCCCTAGTGTGGACTCGCAGGCGTAAACCCTATACTACTAACCCTCGTCCCTAATGTGGACTCGCAGGCTAGCATCTACTACTAACCCTCGTCCCTAGTGTGGACTCGCAGGCTAGCATCACCCTCGTCCCTAGTGTGGACTCGCAGGTGTGGACCAATAACTACTAACCCTCGTCCCTATTGTGGACTCGCAGGTTAGCTTCAAGGTTCAAGACACGAAGGCACGACTCAATCAAGGCACGACCAATAAGTCACAAGGCTAACTGTGAACACGGTCTACAAATCAATGGTACCAATATATGAACAGGATATGACAGATACATATCAATAATATGAGAAAACTGGATAATAAATAAAGACAGTACATGTAAATAAAGCTGTGTAGAAAGGCAAGATATACTTGCCTGGGGGTTGCACGAAGAACCAACAATGTATCGCCAATCAACAAGTCAGAAAATCCAAGTCATCACAACTGTCTCCGAAAGCTGAAATAAACATTATCAATGTTCTCAGAATAGTCAATTTAGCTAGGATTGCCTGTCCTTAAGTCCAATTCTGGATACAGGGGCAAAACGGTAATTTCGGGCAAAAACGATGTCTGCCGTTGGACCCGCTTTGCACCGAAAAGCGTGCCAGAGTCAATGGTCTCTAAAGTCATCAAACTATATGTCTACGGATCCGGTTTTCCGATACGAACCCAACCGTATGTCCAGAGTTGGATTCCGGCGGGCCGTGCACAAAATCGTCCGTTGAGTGGGACCGTGTGGCCCGCAAAACGACGTACGATTCAACTGTCTCAGAATTGAACCAAACTTGGCATACAGGACCAGAAAAACGATACGGTCCTGTTGGCGCAATTTTCGTCTCGATCTGACGAGCGTGCACAAAGTAATTGAAAAATTTGCAAAGTGCACGATACGGTGAATTTCGACGGATACGCATCAAATTCGTCACGCACACGCGGCCAATTTGAATTCCGTCAAAGCCCACACGACCACGAAGCCGTTACGCACCTTTCGATGCTTTCGGTTCGCGACAACGTCGTCCGGTTTGACGGGACGCACGTCGTGTGGAAGGATTTTTATTAAAATATTTACAATTTGAAAACATGTTTTTCTATAATTGTATAATCCAATTAATCCTAGCATACGTCCTACTGGACTAGCAATTGTTTATTACTACAACTTAATAACCCTTAATCCTCACTAGCCAGCAAGGCCATCCTATGTAACCATCCAAAATATCTTAACTATACCCATACCCTCTTTTATGACTATTGTCGTTCACTGTTGGCATATAAGCATATAGTAGGTATGGAGCACAACAGTGCCATGTTGCCACAGTGTTCACACTCCACCCCTCAATACTTAAATTACACAAGGCTTCCTCTCTGCCTCTACTAGCCATACCACAAGCCTATGCTTGCCCCTACATGGAACCGCCCATGAAAGTAGGTTTGCTAAACACCAGGGGACGACATGGGAAGATGGGAGGAACATTCGAATATGTATAGTCCTTCCATATATAAACACAACTTAAACTATCATGCAACTTCCATATATATACAACTCCTGATACAATCATCCCTATGATTTTCCATGCAAACACAGGTGTCTACTACGAAAGATAAATAGAATATTGAGGTCCATACCAGTGGAAATAGAGGGTGAGGGCTCTACAGAAGTAGACGTCGGTCGCGTCGCTTCCGACGTGCTACCGGGTCGACGGCGGCAACACGGTCCCAAACGAATAAGAAGGAGGCTCCGCGGTCGTCCGAACGAAGAACTGTGGCACTCGATCCGGTGCTGGCGCTAAGATGCGGATGGAGGAGCACCTCGATTAGCCTCGGCACCGGGCTTGAAGCCGATCAAACGATTACTCAGAGGTGGTTTCCAGTTAGGGGCGGCTAGGGTTTCTCTTGTGCTTTCTCGTTATATATATACCAAATATATACACGGCTGCTTCACCAAACCGATCGGGTCGCTGGGTTTGGGATGCTTACTGCTGGGGAGCGTATGTGGGCCTGGCTCGTGGGGAGCTCGGCTGGGCCTACTGCTAATGGGGGTGTTTTGGTTTCGATTTTTGACGTTCCTGTCTCCCGCTTGTATATATGCGCGATGGGGAGGGTCGCTACTGCTGGTTCACGGGGTCGAGGAAGGCTTGAGTTTTGAGCGGGCTTTGGATTGGCTGGGATGGGCTGTTAGAAGATAATATTCCATTTGAATCACAATAATGACAAACAGAACTTGAGAGCTAGTTTGGCTCGTGTTTGAAATTGAACATTTACTATTTGTACCCTTTACAAATGGCCAACAAAAATAATAAATGCCAACCACTCGCCACATCACCATTTGGCATTGAAATGAAGATCTACAGGAGTTCAAGATACTTACCCAACTTGCATTTTTTATAGTAATTCAAACAGATATAATTGTAATATTCTTCAAAAAGATAATTACATCTTGGTTGCAAGATTCACAAAGAAAAATCCAAAAGAAGGAATTCAGGAGATAAATCATAAAACATTATCCATTGCAGATGAAATGCAGAGACCTCAAACAATTCCCCCTCGTTACGTCCAAAGGGACGTGTTTCGGGAAATTTCAGATGGAGGGAGAGAACTCCAACTCATCCATGGCTAAAATCATCTATCGTAATAATTAACTAAATAACCATTTATAAAATCCTAAAAATCTCCATTTAAATCAAATAAATAAATAAAAATATTTCAAAATCCCGGGAAGGGAAGCTACATGAACCCCCCCCCCCCCCCCCCCCCCCCCCCCCACACACACACACACACATGTACACACCTTCACACTCTCACTCTCTTTCTACCCTCTCTCTCTCACTAAGCATGTACACCACTATCCCATTTCCCTCTCTATATATATATATGCTATAAATATGTTATATATATGTGTATATATATGTATTATATATATTTGGTTATCTATATATATAGTTGGTATATATATATATATATATATATATATATATATATATATATATATATATATATATATACCAAAATATATACCAAAATATATATATATATATATATATATATATATATATATATATTTTGGTATATATATATATATATATATATATATATATATATATATATATATATATATATATATATATATATTTTGGTATATATATATATATATATATATATATATATATATATATATATATATATATATATATATATATATATATATATATATATATATATAAAGAGTATGTATTATATATATTTGTATTAGATATATATTGAGAGTATATATATGTTATATACATAGTGGGATATATATATATACCTATATGTGTTAGTGTCCTAGATTCACTAGCCTATGGTTAGTAGCAAGTTAGGATTGACCAATAGGTCTAGTAGACCTAGTTTAACTAGCAAGTTGACCATTGTTGACCATTGTTGACCAAAGTCAACTATAGGTCAACCTTGACCTAATTGACCTAGGAATGACTTGGATGAACTTAGGAGGACTATTTGACTAAGGTTTGACTAAACCCTAACTAGATGATTAGGTTAACCATATGGATTATGAGGGTAATCCTATATAGATTAAGATATGTATGGGGTTAAGTGGAATACTTAGAGTTGAGTCATGACTTGAGTTGGAGTATGGGATTAGCTTGATTATAGGATTAAGGTTGGTATTATATATATGTATTTATGTGTGATATATAATTGGTTATACCTTAACATTGTGGTATAGTATCTTAGGTATCCTAAGACATGTTAGCCTATGTTTGGTTTTGAGTTAGCCTTATAAAGTTTGACTTAGATAGTTGACCCTTGACCTAATTACCTTATTGACTAGTCTATGATTAACCAAAATCTTAGTTAGTCTAGACTTTGACCTAGTTTGACCATATTGACTAGTCTGACCATTATTGATTAAACCCTAGATAACTTGACTAGTTTGGCTAGAATGTTTGGACAAGAGTTGACTTTAACCTAGATTAGACTTGTTTAACCTTGTTTGACCTTGTATGACTTAGTTTAACTTCTTGTGACCTAGTATGACTTAATTTGACTTAGTTTGACTGAAGAGTTGACCAAGTTTGACTTTGACCTAGATTGGCTTAGAATTCATATAGATTGCATTGTAGATTTCATTTACCTTCATTTTGGACATGTCATAACTGTATTGCTCTATTTTAGGACATTGTGACCCTGGTACAGACATCTGATATTACACTACTCTTTTCAGAGTATCAGGCGAGTACATTCTCTGATAGTTCTCTCATTTATTTGTCAATTACTGTATTTCAGTTCTAGTTAGTTCTATGTGATTCTCTGTATCAACACGTATGGATATTTCTGGATTCATGTATCGACACATACCTTACTTGCTGGCCTCTATTACTGGAGTCATTGGTATCATTCCGGAATCATTTCTGGAATCATCATGTATTGGTCAGACTCATCTCGATTCTTTTATCGATTTTGGATTCACTTGCTGGGCGAAGAAATATTGAGTAAGACATGTAGACATACCCCAAATCCGGAATCTCTCACTGAAATCTACCGGAAGCATAGCTATCTCTTGCCCGATCAGTGAGAGATGTGCCTGATACCTACAGCCGTTTACATGTCGACCTCGGTATTTTAAAACACATTGTTAGATCATAGTTGGACTCACCCTGGATTCATTGATCACTGTTGGACTCATCTTGTACCGGAAATCATCTGGTATCGGATTATATGGATTGGACTCACACTGGGATTATATTAGACTTATATCGTACTGTCTGGACTCATACATGTTATTCTAGTTCAGTTAGCTTTTATTATAGTCTTCATTGCCATGATTCTTCTCTTGTTTTAGTTACCTTTCTTTTCTTGTATCTTACTGTTTCTTTATGCCATCATTACCTGTATAAAACTGCCATGCTCATCAATAAAACTGTCTATAACTGCTTTATAGTTCTTTGTCATTTACTTGGATTTTCTAGATGAGTTGTACTCGTTCCTGTCCTGATTGGACCTGTTGAAAATATTACAGATGATAATCCTGAGGACACATGTCCTACTTACCATGGACCTGGCGAGGGATTAGCTACCTTTGGTCCCGACTCTCAGGAGTGATTCAGGAGATTAGCTAGTAGACTACTTTAGCTTTCATGTTTTGTCTTGTTGTATTAAAGTTAAGATATTGAGTTTGTATTAAGTTTGTTTGAGACATTGTTGTATTATTTTAGTAGTTAGTTGTTGTTGTCTTTAATTCCTTAGGTATAACTTCTGTGTTATCTTGTCGTGTTTTAGACTGTGATTGAGTATATCATACCCTTTACTTGCCCTCCATTCGGAGTTGATATCTGGACAAGTACATTATATACACTGCATGAGATTAGTTAGAAACCTAGGACAGCTTACTACCGCCGACACTGCGGCGTAGGCTGGACGTACCCACTTCTCGTGCCCCTATACAGGATGCGGGTCGTGACACGTTTTTAGTGGTGGCCCATGCAGGTCTCTCGAGACTAAATTGTTTGGTTACGTTATTGTACCAAGCATGCCTGCAATTAGGAGCTTAAGGTAATTAGACAACATTAGGAATGACGCTTAGAACACCTAGAGGAATACTAGGATTGCAACATAGAAAATACATCACATGCTTGTTATTATAATTAGATTTTCTTGTCTATGATTGTTTTGCTTTAAAGAGTCCTTATAAGTCCTTTTTATTGTAATTAGATGGTGCTTACTCGTTTATCCCAGTATGTCACACCTGAGAATGGCACACTCCCCATCCAGTCAGCTGACCAGTTAACTGATACACCTCCACCTACCACCTTTCCCTACTCCACAGATCCATAAACCTAGATACCTCTACCACCTTCCACCTCACAGGCCCAGCAGGACCCAATACTTCCACCACCCCCTATCACTATACCTACCCAGGCTTCCGTCACACTCGACGGGAACCAACTGCTCATTCTGATCCAGGGGTTCCTAGCAACCCATCAGGAGCAGACCACCCTACTCCACCAGAGCATGGAGCATTCTGAGGAACGTACCGTGGTCCCACCACCTGTAGAGCCGCGGCAGAGAGCGGGGACGATCAAGGACTTCATGGGTCTGAATCCCAAGGAGTTCTTAGGGACTGAGGGCATAGTAGTAGCAGATGACTGGTTAGACTCGGTAGAGAGGAAGCTCATTGGAGTTAGGATGCCGGATGACCTCCAGGTCGAGGCAACGGGATTTCTGCTGATAGACTTGGCAGGAGTTTGGTTCCGGAATGAGCCGTTGTTTGCGAGAGGGAGAGCCACTTGGGATCAGTTCAAGACCCAGTTCAAGAAGAAATTCTTCTCGACCACCGCTAGGGTAGCCATGGGGCTACGATTCCAGAACATCCAGCAGGGGAACCGTTCTGTCGACGAGTATGCGGCAGAGTTTAGTCGCCTGAGCCGTTTCGCTCCTAGTCTAGTTGCTGACCCTGAGGAGATGACGCGTAGGTTTTGCCATGGTCTAGTTCCAGACATTGGCATTCTTATAGTGGCGAACGGTATGACTGACTACTACCAGAGCTTAGAGTTAGCCCGGAGTATAGAGGAGCGTCTTCTGTCTTGCAAGAGGCCGGCTTCTGTACACATTGAGGGACCCTCTAAGCGTCAGGCTTTCCAGCAGAAAGTGCCGACGCTACACCAGCAGACATATCGTCCTCCCACACCACATTATTCGACCCCGCCAGTTAGAGCCCCGGGACCCCGGCAGCAGAGGCCATTTCAGCAGGTGCAGCATCAGTATCAGGGTCAGGACCCGAAGACGATCAGTTGTTCATACTGCAGGAAGCAGGGACACACCAGGGAGCAGTGTAGGAAGAGGCTGAAGGTTTGCTATACCTGTGGGTCTGATACCTACCAGAAGATGGATTGTCCTGTTGCACCTCCTTATAAGGGTGCTAGGCCACCTGTAGCTCAGCATCAGAGGGGTGGAGCTTTTGCGATGACGGTCGAGGAGACCAACGCTGCAGGTGACGGGTTAGCAGGTTTGTCTTTCCTGTCCTTCCTTTCCCATCTTGTTGTATAATTTTATTAGTACCTGTCAGGATATGCTTGTGATATACTAGATAGTGTAGTTACCCTGTTCGAGACTGTGGAATCACGACCAGTAGGACAATGATTGCATGTTATCTTTTGACTCTGATTAACTAGGGGTTTGACCTAGAAGGAGTACGACTATCTTAATTTCGAGGACGAAATTTTTCTAAGGAGGGTAGACTTGTAACACCCAGTTTTCTGAAATTGGGATATTTTAAAAATTTATTATTTTTATTATTAAATAATGGTGATTTAGTCATGTTATGAATTTTGGTGATTTTTAGATAGTTTTAAACTATTTTCTAAGTCATGGCTTATGACTTTGTGATTTTACTAGTATAACCCTAGTGTAAATCCTAGAGATTTCATAACCTAGAGACTAACCATGACCATGTAAGCCTGACCATGTGATTAGGATATCAAATTACCACTTTTTAGTCAAAAGAGTATTTTGGTAATTTATTAGAATTTATTTGGATTTGTGTAATTTATTATTATTTAATTAGTTGATTAGTGTCATGTTAGTTCCTAACCTAGTTTAGCACTAATCTAGAGGTTAGCAACTAACCTAGAAGACTAAGTAGAGGATGTTAGCTTTATATAGAAATATCTAGGTTTGATAATATCTAGATATTTTACTTTTAGATATTTTAGAAACCTAGAAATATCTATCCCATTAGTCAAAGACTTAGGAGCTAAGTTAGCAAGGTGGATGAACCCTAAATATCTACCCCTACCCTACCCATGGCAGCCCAACCCTACCCCCTTCCATATAAACACACCCCCCTTCATTCACACCTCATTTTCATTACACTCAAAAACCTAGTTTTCCTTCTACCTTCACACCCTCACCACTTAACCAATTTGACTCCAAATTGAGCCTAGTTTCTTGCATTGGAACCCCCTACACTAGAGGATACCAATTGTGGCTTGCTAGCAAGGAATTGTGGAGCTTTGGACATTAGGAGTTGAAGGAGGATTTCATTCAAATAGGCCTATTATTGAGGATTTTGCACTCATAGGTAAATATCCCTAAACCTAGTTAATATTGTGTTTTCTCTTCATAATTGCATGCATATAGGTAACCCTAACTGTGGGTCAAGTTTTGTAGGAAATAGATTTGATTTGGTGTCCGTATCGGACACGTATCCATGTTTGAAAAACAGTGTTTGGTGAAATGCCACTTAGGATTTAATGTTGTGTTTTTGTAAAACAAAATACATTTTTGGGTAGCCCTAGGCTTGTAGGACACAACCCTAGTTGACTGAGCACAAAATCGTATCGTGTCCGTGTCCAAATTGGATACGAACACACTGTTAAACACCACACTGTGCACACTATTAAACCCCACTATTTGACACTTCATGTCGTGTCCACACGTGTCGTGGACACGATACAGGAACTTGGACACGTGCCCTGACACCCCACCTATCCTAGGACACGACCACGACACCATAGGTTGCACACACGTGGCCCTAGACTGGCCGACATGTGCGCACGAGACTGTGCACGCTGTCCTGCTACTCGACACTAATTGCGAACACGACCCAACACGTGGACACGTGCCACTTGGTACGAGGGTAGGGGCACCCTCTGACAACCTACCCACGAAGTTTCATGCGACCACGTGTCATATCGGACACGAAATCGCCTATGCACTGGTCACTCACTGACACTGTAAACACGAACTCGAAGCTCTTATACGCCTCTCTTACTCAGACACGACACGACCCCGACTCGATTCAGGGTGCTGGACACTTAGAGTAACCCTAGGCGAACCGACACACGTATGCACGAGACACATGGACATGTGTGTCGTGTCCTACACGCGTGTGCATCTCTGCACGACGCTGTGATACTGCACAATGTCTGAACTTACCCGATTTGGGTTTTTGACACTTGGACACGTTGTGTCGTGTCGTGGTGGACACCTAGGGACACCTACGACACGTGTACACATAGGGGCACGATTACCAACCTTTAGGTTTGGATATTAGCTAGGTTTTATGTCAGTTTTGAGATTTATCCCAATGTTCAGTAATTCCTGGTTTATTTTAGTATTTATTTTGAGATTCAAATTGATTTTTATGTATATGTATACGTATATTTGTGTGTATATATACTGTATATATATGTATATAAGTATATGTATGTGTATGTGGGTATGGGAGAGTATATATACATGTATATATGTAGGAATGGGTATATGTATATATGCATATATGTATGTGTGTGAGTTGGGTCCCCCCTATCTCAGTTTTCCTGAGATCAACCCCCCTTGCTGTCATGACCCCCATCACCCCCTCCCCCCCCCCCACACACACCACTGCCTTCCCATGAACCCCCCCCTCACACACACATGTACACACCTCCACACTCTCACTCTCTTTCTACCCTCTCTCTCTCACTAAGCATGTACACCACTATCCCATTTCCCTCTCTATATATATGCTATAAATATGTTATATATATGTGTATATATATGTATTATATATATTTGGTTATCTATATATATAGTTGGTATATATATATATATAGAGTATGTATTATATATATTTGTATTAGATATATATTGAGAGTATATATATGTTATATACATAGTGGTATATATATATACCTATATGTGTTAGTGTCCTCGAAATTAAAAATTAGTAGGGGTGAGAAGACACAAGGGGGTATCAATGGGGAACAATCGATAACAAAATCATGCCGTAAGAAATCGCGATCTAGATCATAGAAAAATAATACGGTATGGTCACGGGTAATGAATTAGGGTTACGATTTAAGAGAGCGAATTAGGCTTATTCCAGAAAATAAGCGATTTGAGGTCATGGTAGAAAATATAGGGCCGAGAATGAGGACGAGGAGTTTAGGATGAAGACATAGCAACATCAAGTGATAATGGTCATGGTGATAGGGCAGCTAGAGAAAGTTCTAGTATAATGCCTTCGTCCTTCTAAGATAGTTGAAGGCGGAAGCAATAAGGAGTGCAAGGACGATATTATCGATTACAAATACGTGGTTCAAAGGCGGCCGTATAAATTTCAAAAGAATCGTCAAGGCAGTTGTGGATGAGATTCTAACGGATAAGTTTAACTACATCACATCCACGTAAATTGATATATGAAAAAGGCGAACCAAAGTGCACTCGGTTGATCAGACCATCATTCACCGGTTCTGATTAGACAATATGTTAGTGAACGGCCGCTCAATAGCATATGCCTTGATCAAGCTCGATAAAGAATTAGCTTGCAAATACTAGGCTATATTAGCATCATTAATCTATATAGTAAAACATAGGTGTCACGACCCGCACCCGCTTTTTCGGATACGAGACGTGTCCAAGCCAGCCTACGCCGCAGAGTCGGCGGTAGAACGCTGTCAAGCCCGCAAGAATAATTGCTCAAAATAAACATTATTTGCTGCTCATTCACATTTCTAAGTTTATTACAACATTTACAAGATTTATATGGAAAGAAAATACGAGATTTTACAATTAATGAAATTGATACAATTGCTTTCTATTTCTAGGTTTCTGCCTGCAAGTACACCCGTATCTCCCAAGCTAAGTGAAGCCACATCTAACCTGAAAAATATTGGTTTCCAGTCAGGAATGGAACAAGTACACAAACCGACAGTAATGCAAAAATACAATAGAATTAACAAGACATAAAAATAACATATGAGAGATAACAACTGAAAGATAACTGATGACATAGCACGATAGAGAAGTAAAGAAAAAATAAAAGACATCTACCTATGTGGTGTGAAATATCATTTTCAACATGTGAACGGCTAGGAGGTAAATACGACACCCTGCACGTGTCGTGTGTAGCTGCTATCATTCACGAAAGACACGGGGGATAGTTCTGGGTGGTCCACATGTCTACTAAGATATTTCCCCTCCCGACTACTCCGTGTGATGAGCGTGTCAACAAGCAGCAAGATATATGTATAAACATGAAATAAAAAGACTACTATGAATCGAAAGCAATCAGAAAGTGCACTTGTCTGAGGTCCTTAGCTGGTGAAACCAATAATACTACCACTCAATGAGCCACAATCAGTCAACACATGCAGAAGTCTCCAGATGCTGAAATAAACAGTACCACCGTTCTCATAATAGTCAAATTAGCTAGGATTGCATGTCCTTAAGTCCAATTCTGGACACAGGGGCAAAACGACAATTTCGGGCAAAAATGATGTCCGCCGTTGGACCCGCTTTGCACCAAAAAGCGTGCCTGAGTCAACGGTCTCTAAAGTTGTCAAACTACATGTCAACAGGTCCGGTTTTCCGATATGAATCCAACCGTATGTCCAAAGTTGGATTTCGGCGGGCCGTGCACAAAATCGCCAGTTGAGTGGGACCGTGGGGCCCATAAAACGGCGTTCCGATTCAACTGTCTCAAAATTGGACCAAACTTGGCATACAGGACCAGAAAAATGATACGGTCCTGCTGGCGCAAGTTTCATCTCGATCTGACGAACGTGCACGAAGTAATTGAGAAACTTGCACAGAGGTCGATACGGTAAATTTTGATAGATACGCATCAAATTCGTCGCACACACGCGACCAATTTGAATTCCGTCAAAGCCCACACGACCACGGAGCCATTACGCACCTTTTGATGCTTTCGGTTTGTGACCACGTCGCCCGGAATGGCAGGACGCACGTCGTGTGGATGGTTTTTCAAGTTTTTGAAAACAGTTTTCTCAGTTTTTTTTTTTCTGATTTTCAAATTGGTTTTAAACAGTCTCGGTTAGGTTGTCTACCAGACTGTTCAAGCGCTTTTCCAAGTTTTACAATATCCTGGTCGTAAATCGACCGCAAACTTTGGGTTTTGGGACAGATTCTAAATCCAGAAATCGAAATTTTTTTCTCAGTTTTGGGACTCGGTTTTCGTCGTACACGAAGCAAAATAAATTAAACTAGTTGAAGGGATTGGTAGACGTATAGGTTGTGTTCATACCTATTCAAGTGGTTCATGAAGAGATCGGTCGTCGAGGGAGAAAACTCGCCAAGAAGTTCATTCCCCCACTCGCCATTGCTGCTGTGCTCCTCTGTATAGTTCGCGCGCTCCGGCGTGTTCGTCCGGCCAGTGGCCGCGCGTGCGGCGGTACGCGGCTGCGGGGTGGCCGTCCAGCCATCGGGGTACGTGGCGGTGCGCTGGAGAAGGAGGGGTGAGTTAGGGTTGAGAGTTAATAAATCTCGATCTCTCTCTATTATATGTGTACGCGAATACACAGGGTGTTATGGCTCGGGTTTTCCTCTCTGCTCGGGTGCTGGGGGTTTTTTGTGCTCGGGTTTGTTCTGTTGGGGTTTGGCTTTGGATGGGGAAAAGTTAAGATCGGGTTGGGCCTTAGCTCCTGCTGGCTTGGGCCCGGGCTGCTGGGTTGTCTATTTTACTTCCTATTCTATATATGTATATATACACATATACTCACCTATATATATATAACATGTATATATACATTAATAATTCCTAATGTATTTATATGCCTAATTAAATGTATACACATATATTTTTATATATATATATATATATACGTATATATATACACACATATACGTATGCATATACTATATATATATACACATATATATATATATCTATTACACATACGCAAATACATATAAACATTTATACATTCTTACACATAAACCCATTTATAGTATATATATATATATATATATATATATATATATATATATATATATATATATATATATATATATATATATATATATATATATATATATATATATACATATATATATATATATATATATATATATATATATATATATATATATATATATATATATATACATATACTTAAAAAAAATATATATATATATATATACATATACTTAATATATTATAAATACATTTACATGCTGATATATTAAATATATATATCTTGATATTTATATATATAAATACCACAATTCCATATAGACAATAAACTATTTTAAATAACCAATATTAATAATATCTCAAAGTAATAAATATATTGATTTAATCACCATTAAATCAAATAAAGGAATAAATAAATATTTCAAAAATATTTTCGGGAAGGGGAGCTACAAATCTACCCACCTTAAAATAATTTCGTCCTCGAAATTCCAACTCATAACTATTCTTAAAATTCCAAAAGAAAGTCTACCTTAATCTTAATCTCCTCAATTTAATCACTCAAAATATTTTATACCCTTTTCTAGCCATTTCATAACTCCGAATACTTGAGAACTTCTACCGACCTTTGGTCACACTACTCCATCAAACTAAAAATCTTAAAATCTTCTAACTGGTTGCTAACAATCCTACCAACAATTATCTAGGCATATGGTATCTAAACTCCTCTCGTATCTATCAAGCAACCCAAAATTTAACAAGCAATAATTTATACAAGTAGCTAAAAATTATTAATAAATTCTAATAAGTATGACCACTCGTCGCTCTAAAATAGGAAGGACAGGCAGATAAGAAAATAATCGAGAGCAGTCATCAAGCTTCAAGAGCGGTAGAGTGTATCCAATGATACAACTAGAAAGAGTTCATGAACCATTGACTTATTTGCTAGATTGGGCTACTCTAGTCTAGTCATTGGCTAAATCTAAGAATCATTTGTTCTTTAGGAGAGCTTGCAATCTGGAATACAAAAGTTCCAATCTCGGAATTCTAAACAAGGTTCCAAAATGGAATGGAGTTTGAGGAATCTAGATTGTGATCTTACTGGGTTCTCTATTTGGATATCAGTCGTTGGTTGGATGAACATTGGATTTCAATCTATATTGACTGAACAAGATCCCAAGATAAAAACTATGTCTACTAAGTTAGGGTATTCTAGAATAGGTTTCTATCCAAGGGTTGAGCTAATTGTCTGTCAAGTTGGTTAGCTAGGTCCCTAAAGCTCAAAGTGTGCCTTTAGTAACTTGTGTTTAAGGAGCACATAAGACCTCAATTGGGTGGCACTCTAGTGGCATGCGCGTAGTGGGCTTCAAGTAGGTCACAACCGTATATTGGGTCGCAGGAATTGAGTCGAAGTTAAGGCTCTAATGGAAGTCGGAAAGTATACCAGGTAGGTACTATGGTAAGAGTTATAACTAGTCCTTTTAATCTGAAAGTCGTAGCACAAAAATAGAGTACAAGGGGACGGATTTGGGTGGAACATGGTATACCTAGATGAAGGTGGACTCGTCTAGATCTTGCATAGAAAATTTGTTGGAGGGTAATTATCACCCCCAGTTTTCAAATTAGGGATATTTTTGTCATTTTTCAAGTTTTATAATTTTTAGGAATTTTATTTGATTTTATGTGATTTTTTTGGGATTTATTTGGGTTGGTTTGGATTTTATCCAATTCGGACTCAATTTGGAGACCCGGGTAGCCTGGACCCTAGTGGGACCCACAAACTAGCTGTGTTTGGCCCACACACTATCATAATTAGGCTAGAAACATAAACCCTATTTCCATGGCTTAATTAGTCATTTTGGAGACTTAATTAGTCGTTTAGAATCAAACCGAACCAACCCGAATTCAATTAGACCAAAATTAAGTCTATTGGGTTGGGGCTTATTGGATCCAACCCAAGACCCAATAAGCCCCATGGCCGGCCACATAAACCCCCCCCCCCCCCCTTTTACTTCTCCACAAAGCAAACCTTCTCTCTCTCTCTCTCTAATTCAATTTTCTCTCTCAAGCTTCTTTCTTCCTCAAGAACAAGCCTAGGTATGTCATTTAATCCCCAATTATTACTCTTTTCTATTCATGTCTTTCACATTAAATGTAGAGAATTGGATTCTCTACATTTTGTCCTCTATTTGTAGGTTTTTTCCTAGAAATTAGGTTAGAGTTTAATTAGGGGTTTTTCATATGTTTAATGATATATATATATATATATATATATATATATATATATATATATATATATATATATATATATATATATATATATATGTGTGTGTGTGTGTGTGTGTGTGTGTGTATATATATATGTATAAAGGGGATGTGTGTGTATGTATATATATGTGTGTGTGTATATATATGTATAAAGGGGATGTGTGTGTATGTATATATATAGAGAGAAAGGAAGAGGAAGTAGAAGGGAATGAAGAAGAAGTAGCAGTAGCAGTAGTAGGAGAAATAACAGTAGCAGTAGCAAAAGAAGTAGCAGTAGCAGTAGTAGAAGAAGTAGCAGTGGCAAGTAGCAGTAGATAAAGGAGAAGAAGAAGAAGAATGAGATAGTAGCAACAGCTGCAGTAGATGCAGCAGCAGCTGCAGTAGCAAATAGCAGCAGCAGCTGCAGTAGATGCAGCAGTAGTAGCAGCAGCAGGAGCTGCCATTGGCAGCTCCTTCCCCCCCCCCCCCCCCCCCATTTCACCCCCTTTGAAACCCCCAATTACCCCATTGACCCCCCATTTACATAGGAATATAGGTATATATATATATATATATATATATATATATATATATATATATATATATATATATATATATATATATATACATATATAGGTATATATATTGTATATATATATATAGATGGATAGTTAGGAATTAGAAAGAAGAAGTTTAGGAATTAGAAAGAAGAAGAAAAGGAAATTGAAAGAAAGATAGAGGAAGGAATAGGAAGAAAATGAGAAGGAATTAGGAGAAGTTAGGAATTTGAAGAAGAATAGGAAGGAGGAGTAAGAAGAAGAATTAGAGCTAGAAGAATAAGAGGAAGAAGTTAAGAAGAAGAAGAATTAGAATTGAGAGTCAAAGAAGAGGTTGGAGCGAGAGCTAAAAGGAGGATTTTTAGTAGAAATCGAGTTAGAAGGGAAAATCGAGTTCCGAGTATCGGATCGCGATGAAACTTGACGTAGGCCTAGGTTATGTGAATTAGATTTTGCGGGTAGGCTACCGAGTGGGAATCGGGGTCGTAGGACGCCGGTATCGTGCCGTATCAGTGCGTATCTTGAAATATTCAAGATATCTACAACGGGCCGTAAGGTGGACTAGACGTCCACTTTATCTAGGTATTTTGGTAGATAACGAACCTATAGGCTAGTACCCTACTACCCTAGGGAGCACGGGTCAAAATACTAAGCGTAGGTAGGCTAACTAGGTTTCCACCTAGGCTAGAAATTTACCCTAAAAAGGGTAAATTAAGGAATTGGCATACGGCCGAGAAATTGAGTTTGAAGTCCAAGATGGACTTGGATATGGGTTGTATAGGTTGGTAATGAGTAGAATTAGCCGTCTAAACCTAGTCTTGACCCCGGTTGACCACGGTTGACTTTTTAGACTAAAAGTCAACTATGGGTCAACACTTTACCCAATTTAGTTTCAAATTCCATTTAACTTGGACAGTTGACTAAAAGTCAACTATTAGTCACCAGTGACCTAGGGTTGACCTAGAGTTGACCTAGAGTTGACCAGAGTTGACCCGTTGACCAAAAGTCAACGGTAAGCCAGTTTTCGACCTAGTTTGATTCAGATTGACTTTTAATGTTCTTCCATGACCAAGATTGACCCGACTAGACATGTCTTGACCTAGAATGACTAAATAGGATTTAATTTGATTTAACTTTACTTCCTAAACATAGTATTGATACGTCTTGTTCCCTATAGGTCCTCGAGATGCTGCATTTGCTCCGGTTGACGTACCATATCATATTTCAGGCGAGTACATTCTCTGACACTTTTCCAATTTATAATGATTGTTATGATTCATGTAATTAGTGTGGATATGCTTGTTCTCGACACATTGGTCACACGGATTGGTATTCATGGATCCCGACATGAGATGTTATTCCTCGTTATCTTGGTATATCTTGTGCAAGCTCCCTTGTAGTTCTTGTACAGTATATGGACACCGATTCACGAGGAGACTTGCTCCCTTCTCGTAGAATCCCGTGTCGTAACATGTCTTGCTTGGATCCACTCTACCAGTCGGGGACGGAGAGTACTAGTGTAGATGTGTGGTCATACCCGCCTTGTATATATTGTGAACCTTGTGAATGCCAATCATACACCACACGTATGATTGGCTAGATCATAACCTTGTGCAGACCCAATCCGGCCACATGTTGTAGCTAGTATTCACACACCTAGATATATGATTCTTGATTCTTGTACATGCCATGATCAGTTTACTTGCCTTGTTCTAGCTCTAGATTTACAGCTTACCTTGCCATGATACTCACATGTACATTCCATGATTTTCTTGTGTATACTCTCTATTTACTGTCTTATAGCTTTTGTCATATCTTGTGAACTGTTGTTAGTAGATTGTACTCGTTCCATCCTGACAGGATATGTTGAAAATATTACAGATGCAGACGAGGGGGATTACTGTACCTACTATGGTCCGGATGACATAGTGGGCCTAGATCTGGAGACTTTGGTCCAGCAGGGCTTAGCTCCGCCTGGCGAGACCTTACCTATTGCTTAGTTAGAGTAGGTCTTTTATACTGGACTTTGTCTCCAGCTACTTTTGAGACTGTTATTATTATGGACTGTATTAGAGACTTGGACTTATATATATTAACTGCTTGTCCTCCGTTCGGAGTTGACCATATTCTCGACAGGTTTTGTTATATATATATAAACTGTTTAGAGTAGGAAAATCTACAGCGTTCTACGCCGATTTTTCGGTGAGGGCTGGACGTTGTCGCGTCACGTGCCCTTTTAGGGGTGTGGGTCGTGACACATTTTAGTGGTGGCCCACGCAGGTCCTGAAGTCGCAATTAGTGCGATGTCGTAGTGGCGCTCGACTTAGAGTGCTATTACGAGCCTGCGGTACGTATCTAGGATAGGCTATAGGATAAGAGTACTCAATCACAGTAGGATCTTTCCTGGCTTATCTTGCTTACCGTCTTTGATATTGATTCATGCATTCTAGCTGTCCTCCTTGGATATAATCTTTCTTGTGCCATATTGATATCTTCCTTTCAATCTGTCTCCAGGATAGTTATGACTCATTCTCCTGGCGAGGAGCACGGGGAGACGGAGAGGTCTGCCACCTCTGGCGGGCAGGCTCCGGTCACTTCCCCCGCAGATGGAACTTCTGTTGGGGCTCTCGGAGGTACTCCTCTAGCTACCTCGATGACCGTCCCTGGGGCCATTGCAGGTGCTCTTCCCGTAGTGCCGGGGGCTACAACGGGAGCTGCCGGGGGCGTTCTTCCTCCTCAGCAGGGGACTCCTCCGGTGATAATGGGAGCTATTCCTCTATTGCCTTCTCTGCCCACAGACATGGGGCAGATGCTAGCGTTCTTTCACCAGGTGCTAGAGTCCCAGCGGGCCCAGTACGAGGCTCAGTTGAGGCAGACAGAGGCCATGCGCCAGTGTATGGAGGATGCACACAGGTTGGCTATGGCGGCAGTGGAGCGTGGGGCTCCACAGAGGGAGGTTCAGCAGCAGCTGCCGAAGATAGGGGATATCCAGGCTTTCAAGAAGCTTGGTCCGAGGGATTTCAAGGGGACTGAGGGCATTATTTATGCTGATGACTGGCTCGAGGATATCGAGCGCCAGATGAGGGCCTGCCGCCTGGCAGATGACCTAAAGGTCGAGGCGGTTGGGTTGCAGTTGTTAGATATTGCCCGGACATGGTTCCGAAACGAGCCGGCTCTTGCAGGAGAGGGCCATACTTGGGCTGAGTTTCGAGCCCTGTTCAGAGAGAAGTTCTTTTCTCCCACGGACAAGATCGGCCTCGTGCGGCAGTTCCAGAACCTGCAGCATGGCGGTATGACCGTAGAGGAGTATGCGGCGGAGTTCGGCCGGCTGAGCCGATACGCCGAGTACATGGTGAGTGACCCGGTGATCCGAGCGGAGCGCTTCCGGGAGGGATTGTCATGGGATATCAAGATCCTAATCCCTTCCTTCTATGCGACATATGCGGAGGTTTATGCGGAGGCTCGGAAGGTGGAGAGGGAGTGGGGCTTGAAGCCGAAGAGGGATCGAGATTTGTTTTCGGGGGCCAGTAGCAGCGCAGAGGCTGCTAAGCGCCCTCAGCTTCAGCATCAGCCATTCCAGCATTACCAGCCGCAGGTGCAGGCCAGAGCACCGGTTCAGCAGCAGGTGCAACACACTCAGCAGAGGCAGACACAGCATGGGGCTCCTTGCAACTTCTGTAAGAAGCCCGGTCACATCTGGGAGGTCTGTCGGAAGAGGCTGGGCTTGTGCCTCTATTGCGGGGAGGCTGGACATCAGTTGAGAGATTGTCCTACGAACCATCGCCGTACAGCTCAGGGAGCACAGGGTCGGCCACCTATGGCACCGCATCACGCCCTCCACCAGCAGCGAGATATACCCCGCCAGGACAGGGCTTTTGCGATGGCAGTTGAGGATCCTGCACGCATTGGACTAGGGGGTAGGGTCTTGCTCTTTCTTTTACCTGTTCTTTCTGTCCATTGATTGATGATTGCTTTCTTAGTACCTTTAGTTTGCATATGTGATGATCATGCTAGATTAAATAGAAACCCCAATGAAGACTGCAATAACACGATACTGTAGAGATTTAAAACTATGCATGTGTTCTGATTTCCTGAATTACATGTTATATAACTTAGGATAAAAATTTAGTAGACCTTGATTGTTGGGTGCTTGACCTAGAGAAGAGTACGACCGTTTTAATTTCGAGGACGAAATTTTTTAAGGAGGGTAGATTTGTCACCCCCAGTTTTCAAATTAGGGGTATTTTTGTCATTTTTCAAGTTTTATAATTTTTAGGAATTTTATTTGATTTTATGTGATTTTTTTGGGATTTATTTGGGTTGGTTTGGATTTTATCCAATTCGGACTCAATTTGGAGACCCGGGTAGCCTGGACCCTAGTGGGACCCACAAACTAGCTGTGTTTGGCCCACACACTATCATAATTAGGCTAGAAACCATAAACCATATTTCTATGGCTTAATTAGTCATTTTGGAGACTTAATTAGTCGTTTAGAATCAACCGAACCAATCCGAATTCAATTAGACCAAAATTAAGTCTATTGGGTTAGGGCTTATTGGATCCAACCCAAGACCCAATAAGCCCCATGGCCGGCCACACAACCCCCCCCTTTTACTTCTCCACAAAGCAAACCTTCTCTCTCTCTCTCTCTCTAATTCAATTTTCTCTCTCAAGCTTCTTTCTTCCTCAAGAACAAGCCTAGGTTTGTCATTTAATCCCCAATTATTACTCTTTTCTATTCATGTCTTTCACATTAAATGTAGAGAATTGGATTCTCTACATTTTGCCCTCTATTTGTAGGTTTTTCCCTAGAAATTAGGTTAGAGTTTAATTAGGGTTTTTTAATATGTTTAATGATATATATATATATATATATATATATATATATATATATATATATATATATATATATATATATATATATATATATATATATATATATATATATATGTATAAAGGGGATGTGTGTGTATGTATATATATAGAGAGAAAGGAAGAGGAAGTAGAAGGGAATGAAGAAGAAGTAGCAGTAGCAGTAGTAGGAGAAATAACAGTAGCAGTAGCAAAAGAAGTAGCAGTAGCAGTAGTAGAAGAAGTAGCAGTGGCAGTAGCAGTAGATGAAGGAGAAGAAGAAGAAGAATGAGATAGCAGCAACAGCTGCAGTAGATGCAGCAACAGCTGCAGTAGCTGTAACACCCAGTTTTCCAGATGAGGGTAATTTTAAAATTTTATAATTATAATTATTATTTAATGATATTTATTTCATATTATGATTTTTAGTGATTTTTAAATTATTTTAAACTATTTAAATTCATGACTTATGGTTTTGACGTTTTGCTAGTGAAACCCTAGAGACTGTTTGACCTAGAGCCTAACCATGTGATTATGATATTTTAATGTTATTTTTGGCCTAAGGATATTTTTGTATTTGACCTCTTTGAATTATTTTGATATCATTTTATTATTTATGATATTGTTTTGGGGTTATTTGAGTCGGGTTCGAATTTCAACTCAATCCGACTTGAAACGGGGACCCGGGGGTAGTTTGACTCTAGTGGGACCCACACACTAGTTAGGCATGGCCCACATAATATTAATTTTAGTCCACATGATAGAAATATTTTAGTTAGAGGTTAGACTAATTATTATGGATAAGGTTAGTGTGATTAGAGACTTTAGAATGACTAATTTAGCCCCAACCAATTAGCCCTTTCCTAATACTCATAGAATAGGTTAGTAGGGGCTTTTGGACTTTTCCTAATAGGACAAAACCACCTTTATGGCCAGCCACAATAAGGATAGGGTTGAGCCTCCCATTTGTCATTATCCATCTATTTTTCTCTCTCTTGTTCTTCCCCAAATTCCTAGAAAGTAATCCCTAGCAATTTCTCCACCAAATCCTTCCATTTCTCCACCAAATCCTTCCATTTCACCACCAAATCTTCTTCTTTCCTTCTCTATTCTAGTCAAGGAGGAAGCTACCCAAGTTTGGGAGGATTCGGAGCTCGTTCGTGTCCTTTTGGAATCTCTACGTGTCGGTGTCGCTCCGGGAAGGTTTTTCTTCGATTCGATCTACCGGGAGGTATAAATCCCTTCTCATTTTCATTTTCTCATGCATATAGGTCTATTTTGAACCCATAGGAATGACCCCCATGGTTGTATCTCCATTTGTGTCTATTTTGTGTCCATTTGGAGGTCATAGGAGTGTCCTTTTGTGTTGTGGATGTGTTCATGTTACATATATAGATTTATATATATATATTGTAATGAGAGTGTATCTATATTTATATATGTAATAAATGGTTCATGATGATTATATAATCAAGTTTGTGAGTGTGGTTCCTCATATTATTATTGCTATTATTGTTGTGGATAATTAGGATATATATTGTGTATTCTTTTGGCTCAAACTATCTAAATCCGTCATAATTTTTATCCACGTTTTTAATTTCAGTCCTAACTTAGAAATGTCATAACTTCTAGCTCAAAGCTCGGTTTAATCTTCCATTTTTTTAAAAGAAGCGTATTGAAGTTAGCTTTCCAAAAACATGTATTAATAGGCCTAATTCTTTCTGTAACTTTCTGGAGAATTATTTGAGTGTCAGCTGTACGAAAAACAAACGCGTTCTCGGTGTTTTCGCGATTCCGGGAGTTTCCGGAAACGAAAACGCGATCCGTTTAAAGTTTTGGAAAGCTAACACATAGATCTATAACATACTTTAATCATAGAGTTTAATTCATCCTGAGATGGTACAGTATTCATTATTAGTAGGAGTTACTATTCGGCATATGCATTTTGTGCACCCTTGTGTGTAATATAATGTTCTATTTGATTTTAACCCATGTTAATGTATATACATTATGTAACTAAATAGAGAATGCAAGCATGAGTAAATATTTAAATAAATAATGTATGAGGTGTAAGTATCCTATCTAATGTAAGCATGTATAAGTATGGCTTGTAATGAATATGTAGGTTCCATAGTATGTAATGTATGGTGCATATAGTAGTGCAAGAGAATAAATGAATAATGAATGAATACAAGCATGAATGTAATGTAATAATAGATGTAATGTATACAATATACAAGTTAATGAGATGTAATGTTCTATGTTAACACAAATCCTATATTACCTCATGTACCCCCTTACACTATGTTGACACTATCACACTTGACACATTGTTCACTTACACTTTGACACTCTTTGATATGTATACACTATGTATGCCCATTTAACCCTCACTTGCCCCTTTGCCATGTTCACATACACACACATAGCCTCTTAAATAAGTATTTATGAATATAGTTAACTTAGCTATGTATGTATATTATATATATGTTAGCATATTGTGTTGTAATATATAAGTTTATATAACCATTTGAAATGCCATGATTATAGACCTAATATTGAATACTAATATATACATGTTTATATATGTGTAGACATATATAGCTTAAAGTAATAGATTACCTAGTGTATATCCAATGTGAATTCTTGCCTATTTGAGTATTGAATAATTGCATGCTATATAGAGTTGGGTGTATGTTGGCTTGTATAGCCTTGTATTGATGTGTGCTTGCTAGGATAGTCTTGGTTAGGCCTAGTAAGACTTACTGGGTTAGGACATGACCTAGTTTGACCTAGTTTGACTAGTACAGTTGACCAGAGTTGACCAAGGGTTGACTTTGGCCTAGCTTGACCTAGATTCATGTAGAATGCATTGTAGTGCTTTATATTACCCTTCTGGACATGTTGTGACTTGTGCTGTTCTAATTAGGAGCCAGACACCTCTCCTCGGACAGTATATTTACTTTGGACATTCAGACATCAGGCGAGTACATTCTCTGACCGTTTCATACTTGTATGGATTTACATTCTTGCTCTAGATTATTGTACTTGATGCTGACACGACTGTTATCATGGATTGGTACTATATGGATCTTCTTTTGAGATGGTATCTCCTTGTATTCACTAAATACATATTGTGACGTGCGTTTCACTTCCATATTGTATTCATTGAATACCCATATCCTTGTATACTCATTGTGCATATTGTATTCTCATTATCACATGAGCCCCAGGGATAGACCATTGTACACTATTGTATAACATTGTACATCCATTGTATAACATTGTACACTATTGTATAAGATAACGTAACTGGAGTAGATCATTGTGTATTGATTGGGGAGGAGGAGTAGAATTGGTTATGTACTCAAATTCTATTGTACAACATTGTATAACTATTGTATATGTCTATTGTACACCCACGTACAATGGAGTTACCATTGCATTTTCCTAGCCCGTTTACATAACCAGATTGTACTCTAAATCACATGTTCCTTACAGTTCTTACTTATCATATTTAGATATTTTCTGTTATTAAATCTCTACTGTTTTCTATACATTCTTCTTTCAGCATTTCATGTACTTTACTCTATTGCATGCTTTATATTTCCTAACTCGATATGAACTGCGTGAGATATTTTGTGCTCGCTCCCGTCCTGACTAGACCTGTTGATAAATTTTACAGATAGTCTGGAGGTGCCTGCTAGCCTAGAGGAGACACATTAGAGGTTGTTTAGGTAGTTATTTCATTTTGTCTGGAGTTGTATTTTACTTTGTGGAATACTGTATTGAGTTTTGGGATGTATTTATGGGTTTATGTATCATAGACACTTAGACTTCTATCTCCTGTATCTCTTTTAGATTTTATGTTTTATCTATCTTTATCATGCTCTACCTTAGATGTGATTGAGACTGTATCTGCTATGTCACCCCCATTCGGGGAGTATAAACTGTTTAGTCTTATACTGTTATATGCATTGAGACCTAGGACAGCGTTCTACCGCCGACACTGCGGCGTAGGCTGGGCGTTGTTACGTACTCGTACCCTCAAGGTGGGTGCGGATCGTGACACGTTTTTAGTGGTGGCCCATGCAGGTCGAGTTTATGTAGTGGTATTCGAACTAGAGTACCACTACAGCCTGCACTAGGAATAGGATATATTTTGAAGATACTCAATCACAGTTAGGAACCCTTGAGAGATTCCTGGGACGACCCTTGAGAATCTTGTTTAACTCCGATTTGAAAACTCTTTTCTTTTTTTTCTTGATTTGATTTATCTTTACTTTCTGCTATTGAATTTGATTTTGATGGATTATTATTGAATTTGAGTTTGTATTTATTGATTTTGATGAAGATTGTTGAAATTTGAATCTTGATGTTAGCTATAGCATCCGAGTTTGTAGTTATATGATTTGAAGGATTTTGTTCATTTCTGAATTTTGATGTTCGTTGATAAATTTGATTTTTTTTTGTATTCATTGTTGATTTAATTTAATTTTTGGCAAGATGAAATTATATGGGCTAGGTCATCTAAGTTATGGAAATCTTGTCTTCTATAGTCACATTAGCCAGCATGGTGAGGACATATAGTCTGATTTTGGATATATTTCTCGGGTGTGGAAATTTAAGGTTTTCGCAGCCAAGCTAGCGGCATCGCAAAAATGTTAAATACCATGATTCTAGAGGTATGTGCATAAGTCAAGGACACTGTGATTATCGTAGCCTTGCTCACTAGTATGACGAGAATTTAGAATACCATAATTTTGGATAGACGCATATGATTATCAGATTGTACCTTAAATATTTTCGAACATGTTTTTGCTACTTTTGTTTCAGTCATTCAAAAAAAAGAGAAGAAATTATTGTTGTTTTGTTTTGTTTCTCATTGTTTACTTAGGATGTAGCTTTAGCTATTTTTATAAACCTTGTGTAACTTCTTACAAAAATTTATTTCTTCTTAATATAATAAACCAATAATTTTGCTAGGCCTTATTTTGGATTTGGTATTATAATTCTTGTTTCAAAAAAAATGGGTCTCTCTTTTAAATAGATAAGCAGAACAGATTCTATTATCATTCTTTTCCTGCCAATATTTTTACTACCATCATTCCTTGTCTTATATACCTGTCCTGATTATATCAATTCCCTGTCTCATATATAATTCTGTCAGCTATACCTTGAAAACTCTTGAATCTTTATATCATTTTTATCTGAGAAATGTTAAGGAAGTGATATAAATCATCTAGTTCGGAAATGATGTAATTGGTTATCATATGATGATTTTGTAGGAATCAGAGTATTGGATGTCAAATATGAAAATTTTGAAATGGAGATGTGGTAAAGGTTTAAAATAAAATCGAGGGATAAATGTTATCAATTTAGAAACAATCACAGAAAGTGGGTTATGAATAATTCATGGATGTATTTCAAAACTAATGAGGATGTTTAAGGTCAACCTAGTTTTGAGAACTTAAAAATCTTTGTTATTGATTCTTGGAAACTATTACAAGGCTATGTAGAAATTTAAAGATGGAAAGGAGAATTTAATCGAATAAAATGATTATGTGAAATTGAACTAGATATTGTAAGATGGTGACTAGAGACAGAGAGAACACAAGGATTTTACGTTATAGAAATTATTTTAGATGATTGGAAGAAAATTGTAGAATTCAAAAAAAAAATATTTGAAGGTGAACGTTGAAGAAAATATGAAGGTTGATTTATAAAAAAGAATAAATTTGTGTGACATAGTGGTATTGGAGTTTAGTGAATACGAGACTCGATTTAAACAAGTCCAAGGATTCCATAAACTGAATTTAGAGGTTTTGGATCTAATTTAAAACGAGGTGAAGGAATTTGAAATTTTGATTAAATGAATAAGTGTTGACTCCTAAAATAGGGGTATGTTTCGTGGAAAATGTTTTGGAACTTAAAGATTTTGTCTATGGTGATTGTGGTAAAGGTTTAGATGACTGAAGGTTATAAAATTTCGATGATAGTTATATAGAGATTGATTTTCATATTGGGACTTGTGAGAAAAAAAAAAGAATATGGTTTAGCAAATGATAAACTGATAGTATTAGAGAGGGATGATTTGCTGACTTCGTATGAAATCTTTTCCTGTTTTCTCTAAAAGGTGTTTTTCAATATCATTGAATCCTAGTTTCCTTAATCCGACCAAATCAACTTCGATTATCTTTTCTTATCATATTTATATCTTGGGTTGTACTTAATTGAATTAAATTTGATTGTGACCTGAATCTCTATCCTTGTATGCTCGATCTCAGACTTTGT
The DNA here is from genome assembly GCA_029216955.1 of Iris pallida. Classification (NCBI taxonomy): domain Eukaryota; kingdom Viridiplantae; phylum Streptophyta; class Magnoliopsida; order Asparagales; family Iridaceae; genus Iris; species Iris pallida. The sequence goes on from JANAVB010033417.1 coordinate 5,641,584, forward strand.
TAAACCTGTCCTCCATATTGCCTAAATCTTGATTTCCCCCAATTTGATCAACCTAGATCGTATCAAGACTAAATATTCTTAATACGTATTGTGATTGGAAATTTTCCATGGAATTGGCTTTCATTCCTTAACTTTGATTTTGATTTTCTTTTTTTTTCTGAACCCTTTAAAGATAATGGGTAGTTACTTTTCTTTACTTTTATGATAAGTATCAGTTTTCATATAGGATGGTAGACTGTCTTACAGTTTTGATGGTTTGTTGTTTTTGTAACTTTTGTTTAGCACCCTAGATTGCTTGTGTGTTTTGATACCCTATAACCGTTTTGTTTAGCATGACTAGAATACCTAGATGAGACTTTCACTACCACCGTATGCCATGACCCTGTATGTCGTCCTTTTGTTTAAGTTCTGAGATTTGATTGTGGGGGTTTGACCTAGAAGGATTACGAATATTTTAATTTCGAGGACGAAATTTTTATAAGGTGGGTAGGATTGTAACACCCAGTTTTCCAGATGAGGGTAATTTTGAAATTTTATAATTATAATTATTATTTAATGATATTTATTTCATATTATGATTTTTAGTGATTTTTAAATTATTTTAAACTATTTAAATTCATGACTTGTGGTTTTGACGTTTTGCTAGTGAAACCCTAGAGACTGTTTGACCTAGAGCCTAACCATATGATTATGATATTTTAATGTTATTTTTGGCCTAAGGATATTTTTGTATTTGACCTCTTTGAATTATTTTGATATCATTTTATTATTTATGATATTGTTTTGGGGTTATTTGAGTCGGGTTCGAATTTCAACTCAATCCGACTTGAAACGGGGACCCGGGGGTAGTTTGACTCTAGTGGGACCCACACACTAGTTAGGCATGGCCCACATGATATTAATTTTAGTCCACATGATAGAAATATTTTAGTTAGAGGTTAGACTAATTATTATGGATAAGGTTAGTGTGATTAGAGACTTTAGAATGACTAATTTAGCCCCAACCAATTAGCCATTTCCTAATACTCATAGAATAGGTTAGTAGGGGCTTTTGGACTTTTCCTAATAGGACAAAACCACCTTTATGGCCAGCCACAATAAGGATAGGGTTGAGCCTCCCATTTGTCATTATCCATCTATTTTTCTCTCTCTTGTTCTTCCCCAAATTCCTAGAAAGTAATCCCTAGCAATTTCTCCACCAAATCCTTCCATTTCTCCACCAAATCCTTCCATTTCACCACCAAATCTTCTTCTTTCCTTCTCCATTCTAGTCAAGGAGGAAGCTACCCCAGTTTGGGAGGATTCGGAGCTCGTTCGTGTCCTTTTGGAATCTCTACGTGTCGGTGTCGCTCCGGGAAGGTTTTTCTTCGATTCGATCTACCGGAAGGTATAAATCCCTTCTCATTTTCATTTCCTCATGCATATAGGTCTATTTTGAACCCATAGGAATGACCTCCATGGTTGTATCTCCATTTGTGTCTATTTTGTGTCCATTTGGAGGTCATAGGAGTGTCCTTTGTGTTGTGGATGTGTTCATGTTACATATATAGATTTATATATATATATTGTAATGAGAGTGTATCTATATTTATATATGTAATAAATGGTTCATGATGATTATATAATCAAGTTTGTGAGTGTGGTTCCTCATATTATTATTGCTATTATTGTTGTGGATAATTAGGATATATATTGTGTATTCTTTTGGCTCAAACTATCTAAATCCGTCATGATTTTTATCCACGTTTTAATTTCAGTCCTAACTTAGAAATGTCATAACTTCTAGCTCAAAGCTCAGTTTAATCTCCCGTTTTTTTTAAAAGAAGCGTATTGAAGTTAGCTTTCTAAAAACATGTATTAATAGGCCTAATTCTTTCTATAACTTTCTGGAGAATTATTTGAGTATCAGCTGTACGAAAAACAAACGCGTTCTCGGTGTTTTCGCGATTCCGGGAGTTTCCGGAAACGAAAACGCGATCCGTTTAAAGTTTCGGAAAGCTAACACATAAATCTATAACATACTTTAATCATAGAGTTTAATTCATCCTGAGATGGTACAATATTCATTATTAGTAGGAGTTACTATTCGGCATATGCATTTTGTGCACCCTTGTGTGTAATATAATATTCTATTTGATTTTAACCCATGTTAATGTATATACATTATGTAACTAAATAGAGAATGCAAGCATGAGTAAATGTTTAAATAAATAATGTATGAGGTGTAAGTATCCTATCTAATGTAAGCATGTATAAGTATGGCTTGTAATGAATATGTAGGTTCCATAGTATGTAATGTATGGTGCATATAGTAGTGCAAGAGAATAAATGAATAATGAATGAATACAAGCATGAATGTAATGTAATAATAGATGTAATGTATGCAATATACAAGTTAATGAGATGTAATGTTCTATGTTAACACAAATCCTATATTACCTCATGTATCCCCTTACACTATGTTGACACTATCACACTTGACACATTGTTCACTTACACTTTGACACTCTTTGATATGTATACACTATGTATGCCCATTTAACCCTCACTTGCCCCTTTGCCATGTTCACATACACACACATAGCCTCTTAAATAAGTATTTATGAATATAGTTAACTTAGCTATGTATGTATATTATATATATGTTAGCATATTGTGTTGTAATATATAAGTTTATATAACCATTTGAAATGCCATGATTATAGACCTAATGTTGAATACTAATATATGCATGTTTATATATGTGTAGACATATATAGCTTAAAGTAATAGATTACCTAGTGTATATCCAATGTGAATTCTTGCCTATTTGAGTATTGAATAATTGCATGCTATATAGAGTTGGGTGTATGTTGGCTTGTATAGCCTTGTATTGATGTGTGCTTGCTAGGATAGTCTTGGTTAGGCCTAGTAAGACTTACTGGGTTAGGACATGACCTAGTTTGACCTAGTTTGACTAGTACAGTTGACCAGAGTTGACCAAGGGTTGACTTTGGCCTAGCTTGACCTAGATTCATGTAGAATGCATTGTAGTGCTTTATATTATCCTTCTGGACATGTTGTGACTTGTACTGTTCTAATTAGGAGCCAGACACTTCTCCTCGGACAGTATATTTACTTTGGACATTCAGACATCAGGCGAGTACATTCTTTGACCGTTTCATACTTGTATGGATTTACGTTCTTGCTCTAGATTATTGTACTTGATGCTGACACGACTATTATCATGGATTGGTACTATATGGATCTTCTTTTGAGATGGTATCTCCTTGTATTCACTAAATACATATTGTGACGTGCGTTTCACTTCCATATTGTATTTATTGAATACCCATATCCTTGTATACTCATTGTGCATATTGTACTCTCATTATCACATGAGCCCCAGGGATAGACCATTGTACACTATTGTATAACATTGTACATCCATTGTATAACATTGTACACTATTGTATAAGATAACGTAACTGGAGTAGATCATTGTGTATTGATTGGGGAGGGGGAGTAGAATTGGTTATGTACTCAAATCCTATTGTACAACATTGTATAACTATTGTATATGTCTATTGTACATCCATGTACAATGGAGTTACCATTGCATTTTCTTAGCCCGTTTACATAACCAGATTGTACTCTAAATCACATGTTCCTTACAGTTCTTACTTATCATATTTAGATATTTCCTGTTATTAAATCTCTACTTTTTTCTATACATTCTTCTTTCAGCATTTCATGTACTTTACTCTATTGCATGTTTTATATTTCCTAACTCGATATGAACTGCGTGAGATATTTTGTGCTCGCTCCCGTCCTGACTAGACCTGTTGATAAATTTTACAGATAGCCTAGAGGTGCCTACTAGCCTAGAGGAGACACATTAGAGGTTGTTTAGGTAGTTATTTCATTTTGTCTGGAGTTGTATTTTACTTTGTGGAATACTGTATTGAGTTTTGGGATGTATTTATGGGTTTATGTATCATAGACACGTAGACTTCTCTCTCTTGTATCTCTTTTGGATTTTATGTTTTATCTATCTTTATCATGCTCTACCTTAGATGTGATTGAGACTGTATCTGCTATGTCACGCCCATTCGGGGAGTATAAACTGTTTAGTCTTATACTGTTATATGCATTGAGACCTAGGACAGCGTTCTACCGCCGACACTGCGGCGTAGGCTGGGCGTTGTTACGTACTCGTACCCTCACGGTGGGTGCGGGTCGTGACAGTAGCAAATAGCAGCAGCTGCTACAGTAGATGCAGCAGTAGTAGCAACAGCAGGAGCTGCCATTGGCAGCTCCTTCCCCCCCCATTTCACCCCCTTTGAAACCCCCCAATTACCCCCATTGACCCCCCATTTTACATAGGAATATAGGTAAATATATATATATAGATAGGTATATATATTGTATATATATAGATAGATGGATAGTTAGGAATTAGAAAGAAGAAGTTTAGGAATTAGAAAGAAGAAGAAAAAGAAATTGAAAGAAAGATAGAGGAAGGAATATGAAGAAAATGAGAAGGAATTAGGAGAAGTTAGGAATTTGAAGAAGAATAGGAAGGAGGAGTAAGAAGAAGAATTAGAGCTAGAAGAATAAGAGGAAGAAGTTAAGAAGAAGAAGAATTAGAATTAAGAGTCAAAGAAGAGGTTGGAGCGAGAGCTAAAAGGAGGATTTTTAGTAGAAATCGAGTTAGAAGGGGAAATCGAGTTCCGAGTATCGGATCGCGACGAAACTTGACATAGGCCTAGGTTATGTGAATTAGATTTTGTGGGTAGGCTCCCGAGTGGGAATCGGGGTCGTAGGGCGCCGGTATCGTGCCGTATCAGTGCGTATCTTAAAATATTTAAGATATCTGCAACGGGCCGTAAGGTAGACTAGACGTCCACTTTATCTAGGTATTTTGGTAGATAACGAACCTATAGGCTAGTACCCTACTACCCTAGGGAGCACGGGTCAAAATACTAAGCGTAGGTAGGCTAACTAGGTTTCCACCTAGGCTAGAAATTTACCCTAAAAAGGGTAAATTAAGGAATTGGCTTACGGCCGAGAAATTGAGTTTGAAGTCCAAGATGGACTTGGATATGGGTTGTATAGGTTGGTAATGAGTAGAATTAGCCGTCTAAACCTAGTCTTGACCCCGGTTGACCACGGTTGACTTTTTAGACTAAAAGTCAACTATGGGTCAACACTTTACCCAATTTAGTTTCAAATTCCATTTAACTTGGACAGTTGACTAAAAGTCAACTATTAGTCACCAGTGACCTAGGGTTGACCTAGAGTTGACCTAGAGTTGACCAGAGTTGACCCGTTGACCAAAAGTCAACGGTAAGCCAGTTTTCGACCTATTTTGATTCAGATTGACTTTTAATGTTCTTCTATGACCAAGATTGACCCGACTAGACATGTCTTGACCTAGAATGACTAAATAGGATTTAATTTGATTTAACTTTACTTCCTAAACATAGTATTGATACGTCTTGTTCCCTATAGGTCCTCGAGACGCTGCATTTGCTCCGGTTGACGTACCATATCATATTTCAGGCGAGTACATTCTCTGACACTTTTCCAATTTATAATGATTGTTATGATTCATGTAATTAGTGTGGATATGCTTGTTCTCGATACATTGGTCACACGGATTGGTATTCATGGATCCCGACATGAGATGTTATTCCTCGTTATCTTGGTATATCTTGTGCAAGCTTCCTTGTAGTTCTTGTGCAGTATATGGACACCGATTCACGAGGAGACTTGCTCCCTTCTCGTAGAATCCCGTGTCGTAACGTGTCTTGCTTGGATCCACTCTACCAGTCGAGGACGGGGAGTACTAGTGTAGATGTATGGTCATACCCGCCTTGTATATATTGTGAACCTTGTGAATGCCAATCATACACCACACGTATGATTGGCTAGATCATAACCTTGTGCAGACCCAATCCGGCCACATGTTGTAGCTAGTATTCACACACCTAGATATATGATTCTTGATTCTTGTACATGCCATGATCAGTTTACTTGCCTTGTTCTAGCTCTAGATTTACAGCTTACCTTGCCATGATACTCACATGTACATTCCATGATTTTCTTGTGTATACTCTCTATTTACTGTCTTATAGCTTTTGTCATATCTTGTGAACTGTTATTAGTAGATTGTACTCGTTCCATCCTGACAGGATATGTTGAAAATATTACAGATGCAGACGAGGGGGATTACTGTACCTACTATGGTCCGGATGACGTTGTGGGCCTAGATCTGGAGACTTTGGTCCAGCAGGGCTTAGCTCCGCCTGGCGAGACCTTACCTATTGCTTAGTTAGAGTAGGTCTTTTATACTGGACTTTGTCTCCAGCTACTTTTGAGACTGTTATTATTATGGACTGTATTAGAGACTTGGACTTATATATATTCACTGCTTGTCCTCCGTTCGGAGTTGACCATATTCTCGACAGATTTTGTTATATATATATAAACTGTTTAGAGTAGGAAAATCTACAGCATTCCACGCCGATTTTTCGGTGAGGGCTGGGCGTTGTCGCGTCACGTGCCCTTTTAGCGGGTGCAGGTCATGACAGTAATCGCTGGTCTTGTGCTTCGAATATTAATGGCACGGTCGGGGACACAAAGTGATCTAAATGGAAAGTGGGAGTCCATGGGGAACTAATTATCATGCTAATAGAAATTATTCTAATCAATTGGTAATTGTCGTATATCCCAAAATTGAGGAGGCTTGCAGTCTACCCACCTTAGAAATTAGGACATGGTTTTAGGAATAATGAGGCTAGAAAAATTCCAAGAGTTCGGATATTGTACCTCGACCCTTGTTAATAGAGAACAAGGCACGACATACGGGATACGGTAGATATAAGTCAAGTCAAGGATCGTTCCTCAATAAATGGAAAACGAGTGCGTGTGCAATGACACATGGTCGATAAAATAGAATGACCTACTCGTCCATAGTGTATATGAGTTGTCGACAGGGTAACCAACTCTAAGGCACATCCTATGAAAATATTTCTAACAACTGAGTCATGAATTTCTATTGGGGTCCAACCTGCCAGACTATTGTCACAAGGGTTCTAGTTGAAGCAAGCTTCAAACAAATGATTAGAGGCTCACAACATTTGGTCTCTGGAGAGTAGGTAGTCTCCTAGGTTGACATTTGATCGAGGGAAAGATCCTAATCATTCTCGGACTCCAATAACTAGAAGATGTCACGCCCCAGAACCAGAACACTGGAGAGCGGAGGCAGACATAGCCAGCTACGTATAATAAAATGGGATCCACTCCACTATACGGTCACGGCTGTCTAGATATATGAGGGTTTATCTACAAGCCATCAGTCTCCTATGGTCAATAACAAACCTAGTGTCTCAATCACAAGCAAGTAAGTAAATGTTACAAGATGTAAGATCACCAAATATACAATAGTAAGGTGTCCCAAACATTACATATTCAGCTGATCATGAAGCTAGTCGTACAAAATGTCAGGACTAGCAAGAGTTTAGTCATACATGATCAATCCTAGGTTGCCAATCATGTTACAGCCCGTAGGCAGACAGTAAGTAAAATGTACACGAGCTAACACTTGCTCGGCGGCTAAACGCCTCAAAAGAATAATTTTACAATAGAGTGGGAGAGCCAAAATAAACCCACTCGTTGCCAGGATTCCCTCTAGTGGTCACCATGTGGCTGAAAGGTCGGTAGATCCTCTGGTGCTGCTCTGGTATCTAGCCATACAAAACCAGCTGGGTCAGACCCCAGAAAGAGCAAGTGCCACAAAGGAGGCTTCACTTAAGAACTAAAACCAGCAATTAGCACAAAACATAATTGCATAATAAAAGACAGTAATAAAAGGCTTGATAACAACAGCAAACTGAGTACAAAGAAACCATTCAAGTAGCCAGGTCACAACCCTTAAACCAAACAAGGACCGGGGTTGTAACCCTTCGCCTGAATAGAACTCCGTCTCCCAAATCTTGTTGGTAAGGTAAAACATATCAAGCATGACAGGTGATATACGATGAGATAACCATGGGACTATTCAGATAACCAGGTTACAACCCGTAAACCAAATAAGGTCCGGGATTGTAACCCTTCGTCTGAACAGAACTTGGCTTCTCCCACCATTTATCGGCAAGGTAAATATAAGAAATCAGGACATGTAACAATCTTGTACAGAATCAAGACAAGAATAGACTGGTTATGCCTCATCCATCAATCACGGCCAAGCAATAAGTACGACTTGATACTTTAACTAACTAGGGTTATCACATGCCTAGTTACTAGCAATATGCAATGAGATGTTCCTCCAGCCACAAGCCCTGCAGCTAATCCAGGTTATCCAGGTGACTTGGGTTCATTAAGCAATTATCAAGAATTATTAGGTGGCTTAGTGTGCAACATATGACAGTGTGCATAGAACTTGTTTTATGAAGTGCCCCACATGACAGTGGGCTGGAATTGTACCCTACTCGACGGCAGGCTACAAGTCCAACAATTGTGGCCGGGATAATGGGATCGCCTGTAACTGGAGAAATCTCTCATGACTACTGAATTATTCTAGTTATTAGCCTTAGCCATTTACAGTGGATACCCATGACCGTGGTACTCAGGGGTCCCAGTCCTAGACATGATGCACGACAAGACTGGTTCATTTGTACAAGCACAATCGTCCATGGTGTCCAGGTTATTCAATCTTGTCAAGTCGTGTTAGCCGTCGCAACAACATTCAAGGAATATCATGTCAGGTTATCATGTCAAGAGTGCGCCACTTCGGGCCACTATCAAGAATTATCATGTCAAGTTATCATGTCAAATTGTCAGGAGTGCACCACGGCGGGTCACTATCAAGTCATGTCATTATCAAGGAGGGAAGAAACTTGCGCAATTAAATAATAATATATCTAATATATATATATTCTTGAAGCCAAGGAGAAACTCTACAACTTTTATGTTGGGAGTGGGAAGAAATTCTGACCACAATTCAGGCAAATAAAATATTTAAACAATCAAAGTGGACCCCATGCGGCCCAAAAGTGGGAGAACATACATGCGGCCAAAGAGAGTGGGAAAGCCACCCATGCGGCCAGCCAAAGCTTATGCGGCCAGAAAATAACTGAAGGGGAGCCATGCGGCCAGCAAGAAATATTCATGCAACCAGAAAAGACAAGGAGAGAGGAACCCGCAATAAATGCAAGCTTCCACTTAAGCAAAAGAAAAGGACACGTGGCCACTCAAGTACTGGGGCCATGTGGCCTAAAATTAAAATGGCTATATGCAAATAATTAAAGTAAGACCATGCGGTCAATCTAAGTTGCTGAAAGCAACAAAAGCTAAGGGCCATGCGGCTGATTGTTCCCATGCTCTCATATACTGCTCACTTTAGCAAGTGCATGCGAACAATGCCACAAAGCATGCAACAAAGCATGCATTAATATATTTTAAAGAAATGCACAAACTAAATATTCCTAAGCCATATGCGGCTGGCTTTCAAAGGGATGCATTAACCATGCATTAAAGAAATGCAACAATTCATTGAATTTAATGCATTAATAATGCATTAAATGCATTCTGTTTAATGCTTTGAATTTAACGCTTTAATAATGCATTCTGGAACAATGCATTGAATTTAATGCTTTAAGAATGCATTCTGGAATAATGCATTGAATTTAATGCTTTAAGAATACTATGCGGCTGGTGTTAGAGGATGTAGTAACCAATGCATTAAATATGATGCCTTATGCGGCTAGCTTCAAGGAATGCATTTAGAATTGCTTTTAAAGAAAAGGATTAAGGGGTTTCCTTAATGCCTTAAGCGGCTAGTGCTAGTAGAAATGCATTACAAATGCATTAAATATGATGCATGCATTAATATGCATTAATGGAATGCATGCATGCATTAATATCCTGTACGTACATGCGGCTACCTCAAGCATGTATGCCTGCATTAATATAATGCAAGCAAGGTGTTGGCCAAGCTTTCTTATGCGGCCAAGCATGCAACTTTGTTTCCATGTTCCAACTGAATTCTCATGCGGCCAAGTATTTATTTAATGCAAGCAAATATCTAATACATGCATGCAATTAATGCTAAGGCCAAGTAATATTTAATACTAATGACAATTATTTAATGCAAGCAATTAATGTATGCATGCAAGCAATTAATGCTTGTAAGGCCATGCGGCCAAGAATAACAAATGGCCATGCGGCTCAGGCAAATTGCATGCAAATGCTTGCAAGCTTGCAAGTAACTTAATTAATACAAGCACAGTGCATATGCGGCCAAGAATGCAATTAATGACTCCCACAGAGAACATGTCCATGGAAAATACTATGGCTTCCATGCTCCTCCAAACAACATGGAAATCCAAATCCAGACTCCCGTAGGTCAAACTTGAGTAAAATAAAATTCTCTACAACATGGAACCATCAAATAGCAAAAATAAGCAAGTTTGATAGATCAAAATTCATAGAAACCGAAAATATCACAAAACTAGATCTACAAGAAATTAACCACAGAAATGAAAAATGCTAAGTACTAAAGTGGGTTAGAAACACATGAGAAAGACAATGGAACAATAAAAATGGGGTTCCTCCATGAAGTAAGATGCACTTGCCTAAGCTCTCCACTCTCTCAGGTTGGTGAGAAGTAATGGTAGGAAAGAAGAAAGAGTTAATGTGGAGAGAGAAATGTGTGGTGGGATATTTAATAAAGGTGGTGGTAGGTGGGAGTGGTTTGGTTCACATAAAATCAAGCAAAACCGAACCAAGCCAACAAACCGAACCGAACCAAGATAAACCCATCAATGAAATACCAAAATAAATCAAGCGGGGAGACATGCAACACGGGTCAAAATACGTACACGTATTCCAAATATGTAATACAAAATCTGGGCATTACAGAAGATCAAGATAGTAGGTTTATTGTCGAAGGGAGGACGAGTAACTCAAGGCAAGGTTCCAGTCACAGAGCTGGCTGATGGTAGCTACACTTGCATATACAACTATCATAGCCATGGGAATACTCTGTATCTATCTATCAATTACGAGCTTTCGTCTTTCTAATTAGTGAAAGACAAAAACAATAAAGAGTTCAAGAGAGGTGTTGTTGATTACAATTACGTGATTCAAAGACGAGTGTATAATTCAAGAGGAATCGTCAAAGCAGTCATGGATGAGATCCTAGGCACCTCTATATCTCAATCCACGTAGGTTAATTAAATGAACAGCGAACCTAATGCATCATGGTTGATCAGACCGTAATACAATGATTCTGATTAGACAATATGTTAGCGGGCGTCCCCAATAAACATATGTCTCGAATCAAGCTCGATAAAAGGGTAAGCTTGCAAAAACTAGGCTGTAATAGCAACGTTGGTCAAGATAGTCAAAATACAAGTATGCGAGATTTTTGGAAGGAGGAGATAAGTAGTTCGAGTTTTGAGAGAATCAAGACCTTACCTGGTGTCATTGCTTATACAGTCATCCTACTATCTTCTATCCATTCGGCCTTAGTCGACTAATGGGTTATGGAACTCTAAATTCTATATTCTAGGTAAACCTATTAATGTCAGTCAATTACCTTGTTAACAGATCGCAAGGACCATGGAATGCTAGGTTGAGAGGCATGCTACCACTTACAGAGCTTCCACTAGTATTGGCTTTGGATCTTAGGATCATACAGGACAGGACAGTCCTTATCCTCTATAGTATCCTAAACTTCTAATCACATCTGAAGTCATTTCACTGAGAATTATGCCTCGCCCGTATACTCTAGCTGTGGCAAACCCTTGGTTCCATGATTCAATTGTAATAGGCTATCAGGTACTCTACCTTATGTTGACACAAGGATATCTAAGATCTAAAGAGGTCAACGAGGCCATAGTTTTAGCAATGTTCCATAAACTACAATTCATCGAAATGATTTCAGTTCTATGGGTTGTGCCTCGCCAGTGCGCTGCAGTGAACCCACATTCTCCACTCTCAAATAATTGACGACAGTGCGCTGCTGTCTAAACTTTATGAGTTAACTAACATTCCTTTAACTATAACCGTAAAAATTCATGAGCTTCTAGAGATTCAAACAAGTTGACTAAAAATAAGGCATATGTACTTGTCCTATCAGTCACAACACTTAAAGTAAAAGATTTAACATGGAGAAAATAACTAAGGATGAAAGAAATACAAACATTCTAGTATCTATTTCATATCCATTTCAATGGTCGAGGGAAAATCTCGAATCAATCTACCTCGAGATTTTATACAAATAAAAGAATCAGTAATTATAAATCAGTTCCTTACAGCAAAATAGAATTTAAATAGGCAATTCTAATTTATGATATAAGGTTTATATCTAAATAGAGCAAAAAGGAAATTGAGCAGGTTATCAAGGTTATAGCCTTAAATCTGGGAAAACCTAACTAACCAAGTGTATGGTGTATCCACATGGAATCATATCGTTATATCAAAGCAAGAGTGTACCTATAGGGTTCTAGCAAGCAATCTAAATTTAATAATTCTAAATTGTATGGCCTATCTAACATCCTTAACTACCCAACGATCAATTTGAACAAGGGACTCCTAGTCCTAGTTATCCTCCTAAATCATTTTAATCCGAATTATGAATGAGCATTTCCTGGGCGCAGGCTCGCAATAGTACGACTAACGTACTATCATGAGTTCGTAATATTTTACAAAAACGGACCTGCATAGGCCACCACAAAAACTTGTCACGACCCGCACCCGCTTTTCCGGATACGAGACGTGTCCAAGCCAACCTACGTCGCAGAGTCGGCGGTAGAACGGTGTCAAGCCCGCAAGAATAATTGCTCAAAATAAACATTATTTGCTGCTCATTCACATTTCTAAGTTTATTACAACATTTACAAGATTTATATGGAAAGAAAATACAAGATTTTATAATTAATGAAATTGATACAATTGTTTTCTATTTCTAGGTTTCTGCCTACAAGTACACCCGTATCTCCCAAGCTAAGTGAAACCACAGCTAACCTGAAAAATGTTGATTTCCAGTCAGGAATGGAACAAGTACACAAACTGACGGTAATGCAAAAACACAATAGAATTAATAAGACATGAAAATAACATATGAGAGATAAAAACTGGAAGATAACTGATGACATAGCACGATAGAGAAGTAAAGGAAAAATAAAAGACATCTAACTATGTGGTATGAAATATCATTTTCAACATATGAACGGCTAGAGGGTAAATACGGCACCCTGTACGTGTCATGTGCAGCTGCTATCATTCACGAAAGACACGGAGGATAGTTCTGGGTGGTCCACATGTCTACTAAGATATTTTCCCTTCCGACTACTCCGTGTGACGAGCGTGTCAACAAGCAGCAAGATATATGTATAAACATGAAATGAAAAGACTACTATGAATCGAAAGTAATCAGAAAGTGCACTTGCCTGAGGTCCTTAGCTGGTGAAACCAATAATACTACCACTCAATGAGCCACAATCAGTCAACACATCTAGAAGTCCCCAGATGCTGAAATAAATAGTACCAATGTTCTCAGAATAGTCAAATTAGCTAGGATTGCCTGTCCTTAAGTCCAATTCTGGATACAAGGGCAAAACGGTAATTTTGGGTAAAAATGATGTCCGCCGTTGGACCCGCTTTGCACCAAAAAGTGTGGCAGAGTCAACGGTCTCTAAAGTCGTCAAACTACATGTCAACAGGTCCGGTTTTTCGATACGAACCCAACCGTATGTCCAAAGTTGGATTTCGGCGGGCCGTGCACAAAATCGCCCGTTGAGTAGGACCGTGGGGCCCGCAAAACGGCGTTCCGATTCAACTGTCTCAGAATTGGACCAAACTTGGCATACAGGACCAGAAAAATGATACGGTCCTTCTGGCGTAAGTTTCGTCTCGATCTGACGAACGTGCACGAAGTAATTGAGAAACTTGCACAGAGGTCGATATGGTGAATTTTGACGGATACGCATCAAATTCGTCGCACACACGCGGCCAATTTGAATTCCGTCAAAGCCCACACGACTACGGAGCCGTTACGCACCTTTCGATGCTTTCGGTTTGCGACCACGTCGCCCGGAATGGCGGAACGCACGTCGTGTGGATGGTTTTTCAAGTTTTTGAAAACAGTTTTCTCAGTTCTTTCCTGATTTTCAAATTGGTTTTAAACAGAATTTAATCCACTAGAAAATAAACTAAAAGTGGGGTCTCAATCTCGGTTAGGTTGTATACCAGGCTGTTCAAGCGCTTTTCCAAGTTTCGCAATATCCTGGTCGTAAATCGACCGCAAACTTTGGGTTTTGGGACAGATTCTAAATCCAGAAATCGAGATTTTTTCTCGATTTTAGGACTCGGATTTCGTCGTACACGAAGCAAAATAAATTAAACTAGTTGAAGGGATTGGTAGACGTATAGGTTGTGTTCATACCTATTCAAGTGGTTCGTGAAGAGATCGGTCGTCGAGGAAGAAAACGCGCCGAGAAGTTCATTCCCCCACCCGCCATTGCTGTTGTGCTCCTCTGTACACTTCGCGCGCTCCGGCGTGTTCGGCCGGCCAGTGGTCGCGCGTGCGGCGGCGCGCGGCTACGGGGTGGCCGCCCAGCCATCGGGGTACGTGGCGGCGCGCTGGAGAAGGAGGGGTGAGTTAGGGTTGAGAGTTAATAAATCTCGATCTCTCTCTATTATATGTGTACGCGAATACACAGGGTGTTATGGCTCGGGTTTTCCTCTCTGCTCTGGTGCTGGGGTTTTTTTTGTGCTCGGGTTTGTTCTGTTGGGGTTTGGCTTTGGATGGGGAAAAGTTGAGATCGGGTTGGGCCTTAGCTCCTGCTGGCTTGGGCCCGGGCTGCTGGGTTGTCTATTTTACTTCCTATTCTATATATGTATATATACACATATACTCACCTATATATATATATAACATGTATATATACATTAATAATTCCTAATGTATTTATATGCCTAATTAAATGTATACACACACACACACACACACACACACATATATATATATATATATATATATATATATATATATATATATATATATATATATATATATATACACACATATACGTATGCATATACTATATATATATATACACATATATATATATATATCTATTACACATACGCAAATACATATAAATATTTATACATTCTTACACATAAACCCATTTATAGTATATATATATATATATATATATATATATATATATATGTACGTATACATATACTTAATATATTATAAATACATTTACATGCCGATATATTAAATATATATATCTTGATATTTATATATATAAATACCACAATTTCCATATAGACAATAAACTATTTTAAATAACCAATATTAATAATATCTCAAAGTAATAAATATATTGATTTAATCACCATTAAATCAAATAAAAGGAATAAATAAATATTTCAAAAATATTTTCGGGAAGGGGAGCTACAATAGGCACGATGGTAGATGAAATAAAAACAAATATGAATAGTCTAAGAGTCATAAGGATCTACGTCTTGTTTATTCCTATACCATCATTATACGGTCTTATTGACCAAGGCTTGGTTGGCCAAATGGGTTAAATTCCTCTAGTCTCTATGGTTTAGATAATATTATTTGTATTCCCTTAATGGTCAAGGGTGTGTCAGGTCGTGGGGTATTCTACCCAACTTAAAGAATTAAGCTATGGGTGTTTGGGACATCTAACTAGTAGGGTCAATCTCTAGCAAGCACGAAGGGAATATAAGAATAAGGATAGGAGGAATCAAGCAAGATGCAATTGATGAGTCGAACGGTAGTTCGAATATGGAATCAAGGAAAGAGGTCAAGTATGTGGATGAGATCCTAGACTTCTAATCCTATTCGCATGCTTGCTTGGTACGGTAAAGTAACCAAACAATTTATCTTGACCTGCATGGGCCACCACAAAAACATGTAACATCCAGTCCCAAAATACGTAGGACTAGGAACGTAGACATGCCAGCCGTATAATAAATATACGTAAGCTGTAAAATGCAGTAGAACCATAACTAATCTCATTCACACAAAAATAAATGAATAAAAGATATCATATAATGATAATGAATTGTCATGATACAATATGTTGGACGGAGACAAATCCACTACCAACAAGTAAAGGAAAAATACATAAGAAAAGAAATGAATTTGGCGAGCGAAGCGAAGACGATCCAAGTGCAATCATCCTCGAAGAAATAGAGAGGACCACGGCTAGAGCTAGAATACCTGCGAAATACAAAAGCACACACCTGGCGAGATAACCAGGTCCTCAGAGGGACGTAACAAGACACATAATATCATGTCATATAAACTGAATAAATATTGCTCAAATAAATAAGTTAATTGAATTATAACATGGTCCAATACACACCTATTGAACAAGCTTACCATCCCCCCAATCAAACAAGGACAGGAGATGGTAAACTAATTCACGGTGACGTATCTTTCCATGCTATGAATCCAATATGGTATCCGGACCCCAACAAGGTTCAATACCTTCTCATCGAAGTAGTAAGCCACACCTACAACCAAATAAGGACAAGATGTGACGAACTAATCCGCGACAAGTTATTGTTCCAAGCCACGGTCAGATACAAGTACCCAAACCAAAGGTACTCATACCTAACGAATAAGGGCGCCTAACCAATCTAGGTGAATGCAGTTTTAAGAACAGTTCATGGTCGCATGACTACCGGGTCAAGTCAAGAAAATATCAATGCAGTACCTCAGTAGCGAGTCACAACACCATATACTATTCCTCAGTATCGAGCGAGTCTATAGCATATAGTCTACCTATCGTTCCTCAGTAGCGAGAGAGTCTACGATAGATAGGGTGGTAGTCAACTTCCAATCATGTTCTCCCCGTCCAATGCCAACTCATAACTGCTAAGTCTTCTAGCATGCAATTCTATTAGCAGTTATTTTCTAACGCACGGCTTATACGTACTGGTGGCCAGCCAATCACACATGTCCGAGTCCTATATGTGACTCACAATAACATGGTATAAATGTGTCAAGGCCTATGTATGCAACACATAAGGTGGTCCCTTAAATCTAGGTTTAATGTGTAAGAAAAATAATACATAGCAGAAAATATAAATGAACAGTAAGTTCTAACAGGTTATGCCATGTATCACAGTTTATTTTGCATAAAGAAAATAATGAATAATGCATGAAATATGAGCTAAAATAAATAAACAGAAAATGGCAAGGTGTCTTGCCTGATAGGACGCCTGGTGTACTGTAATGATCAATATGGCACGAACTGCGACTTCGGTGCGACAACTAGGCAAGGTGACCTTTGATGGTGGCACAGACAGTTCCATTGGGTCCAGAATGATCAAGTTAGCTAGAGTTGATAAGGGGAGGTACGGTATTGGCAAGAAATAAGAATAATAGGACTAATTGCAGAGGAGGAAGATAATCGAAGGAATTTGGCTAAATAAATATATATATGATTTTAGAAAAATATCTACAACTTTGGAATCTAGATTTTATTAGTAAAATAAACTGTTAGGAATCATACATGGAAAAGTCGAAATAATTTTGGCTACACTAAGTTTTATAATATTTCTAGGTAGAAAACCATATCTTATTAATTAAAAATAACTTTACGAAAATACTTGAAAATATTTTTTTATGTATATAATAAATTTAGAAATTACACTTTTATTATCTGATAGTTGGAACATCTTAACAAAATATTTATATAATATAAATATAAATAATAATAGCAATGGAGTTTATAATAATGATCCATATATATACTTTTAACATGGAACTAGTACAGATAATAATAACAGTAATAATAATTATCTAATAATAATAATGATAATAATAACCAAAATAAAATCAGTAAATAATAAAAATACAATATACATAATGCAAAAAAATGAATAAGCTAATTACTAATATAATAGGGAAAAAAAGAAATAAAAAGAAATAAAATAAATAAAAATACAAAGCTCTGTTCTCATACGAAATAGAAAGAGAAACAAAAAAAAAGCAAACAAAAAAATCAGAAGAAGGGGAGAAGGTGAGGAGCGGAGGGGAAGAAGGAGGGAACGACGGGAGAGTGTGGTCGGAGCAGCGGCGGGAAAGGGGATCTGGGGCGGTCGGCCGCAGGGCTGCGACGGCGCGCTGGAGGAGCGGAGAGGGGTTCGGCGCTGTTTGAGACACGGCCGACGGAGTCGGGCTAGCCGACGGGAACGCGGCGGAGCTGCGTTCGCTCGGCGCGCGGAGGAGAGGTATTCCTGACTCCCAGATCTAAGCATAGGGTGACGCGGTGGCGGTAGCATGGCAGGATCGCGGCATCGGTTGGCTGGGTCGAGGTGAGTGGGGGTCGGTGGTAGTGGTGCTGGCAGCGGGTGCTGAGCAACAGGCGGGGACATGGTTAGATTTTAGGTTGGGTCGTGTAACGCCCCAGAACCAGAATACTGGAGAGCGGGGGCATACATAGCCAGCTACGTATAATAAAATGGAATCCATCCCACTATACGGTCACGGCTGTCTAGATATATGAGGGTTTATCTACAAGCCAACAGTCTCCTATGGTCGATAACAAGTCTAATTGTCTCAATCTCAAGCAAGCAAGTAAAGTTACAAGATGTAAGATCGCCAAATATACAATAGTAAGGCGTCCCAAACATTACATATCCAGCTGATCATGAAGCTAGTCATTACAAAATGTGAGAACTAGCAAGAGTTTAGTCATACATGATCAACCCTAGGATCTGTCAATCATGTTACAGCCCGTAGGCAGACAATAATAAGGTATGCAATACGAGCTAACAGGTACTCGCCGGCTAAACGCCTCAAAATGAAATTTTTACAATAGAGTAGGAGAGCAAAAATAAACCCACTCGTTGCCCTGGTTACGCCTGGTGTTCACCATCGGGCTGGAAAACCTGTAGATCCTCTGGAGTTGCTCCGGTATCTGGCCATACAAAACCAGCTGTGTCAGACTCCAGAAAGAGCAAGTGCCACAAAGGAGACTTCACTTAAGAACTAAAACCAGCAATTAGCACAAGAATATAATTACGTACATAAAAGATAGTAATGAAAATGCTTGATATTAAAAGAATAACAACAGTCATAATGGAGTACGAGGGAACTATTCAAGTAGCCAGGTCACAACCCTTAAACCAAACAAGGACCGGGGTTGTAACCCTTTGCCTGAATAGAACTCCGTCTCCCAAATCTTGTTGGTAAGGTAAAACGTATCAAGCATGACAGGTGATATACGATGAGATAACCATGGGACTATTCAGATAACCAGGTTACAACTCGTAAACCAAATAAGGACCGGGGTTGTAACCCTTCATCTGAACAAAACTTGGCTTCTCCCACCATTTATCGGCAAGATAAAGTAAGAAAACAGGTCATGTAACAATCTTGTACAGGATCAAGACAAGACTAGACTGATTATTCCTCATCCAACAATCACGGCCAAGCAATAAGTACGGCTTGATACTTTAACTAACTAGGGTTATCACAGGCCTAGTTACTAACAAGATGCAGTGAGATGTTCCTCCAGCCACAAGCCCTGCAGCTAATCCAGGTTATCCAGGCGACTTGAATTCGTTAAGCAGTTATCAAGAATTATTAGGTGTGCCCCACATGACAGTGGGCTGGAAATGTGCCCTACTCGTCGGCATGCTACAAGTCCAATAATTGTGGCCGGGATAACGGGATCGCCTGTAACTGGGAAAATCTCTCATGACTACTGGATTTATTCTAGTTGTTAGCCTTAGTTGATTTCAGTGGGTACCCCCGACCGTGGTACTCAGGGGTCCCCATCCTAGACATGATGCAGGACAATACTGGTTCATTTGTACAAGCACAATCGTCCACGGTGTCCAGGCCATTCAATCTTGTCGTGTCATGTTAGCCGTCGCAACAGCATTCGAGATATATCATGTCAGGTTATCATGTCAAGAGTGCGCCACTTCGAGCCACTATCAAGAATTATCATGTCAAGTTATCATGTCAAATTTGTCAGGTCAAGTTATCTTGTCAGGAGTGCACCACGGCGGGTCACTATCAAATCATGTCATTATCAAGGAGGGAAGAAACTTGCGTAATTAAATAATAATATATATATAATATATATATTTTTGAAGCCAAGGAGAAACTCTACAACTTTCATGTTGGGAGTGGAAAGAAATTCTGACCACAATTCAGGCAAATAAAACATTTAAACAATCAAGGTGGACCCCATGAGGCCCAAAAGTGGGAGAACACACATGCGGCCAGCCAAAGCTTATGCGGCTAGAAAATAACTGAAGGAGGCCATGCGGCCAGCAAAAAATATTCATGCAACCAGAAAAGACAAGGAGAGAGGAACCCGCAATAAATGCAAGCTTCCACTCAAGCAAAAGAAAAGGACACGTGGCCACTCAAGTACTGGGGCCAGGTGGCCTAAATTAAAATGGCTATATGCAAATAATTAAAGTAAGGCCATGTGGCCAATCTAAGTTGCTGAATGCAACTAAAAGCTAAGGGCCATGCGACTACAAGTGTTGGCCAACAACAATAAAATATTAAATTACATGCAAGCAAAGCCACGTAGATTCAAGGCAAGCCTGCATTAATATAATGCAAGCAAGGCTTGCATTGCATGCGGCCAATGGATTTGCTCCATGCGGCTGGCTCCAGAAAATGCATTAAGAAAATGCTTATGCGGCTGGCATCAAAGCATCCTTAAATGCTTATGCGGCTGGCATCAGAGCATTAAAGAAATGCATTAGGCATTAAAGAAATACTTTAGGCATTAGGCATTAAAGAAATGCTTTAGGCATTAAAGAAATGCAATTAAGAATGCTTTAAACTAATGCACTAATTATTCCCATGCAAATGTGCTTTACTGTTAATGCATTAGTTAAAGCCATGCATGCTTTAAGCTAATGCATTTAATTATTCCCCTACAATTATGCTTTACTGCTAATGCATTTAATTATTCCCATGCAAATATGCTTTACTGCTAATGTATTTAGCAATTCATGCGGCCAAGGCTTATACTAAGGCCATATGCGGCTAGCAACTTTGTTCCAATGCAAATGTAAGCAACGTAAGGCCATGTTAATGCATTAAATAATGCTAATTAAATAATGCAAGCAACTTTGTTCCCATGCATGCGGCCAGCAATTTTGTAAGGCCATGCTAATGCATGCAATGCTATGGGTGCTAGCATTAAATGCTAAGCCATGATAATGTGGCCAAGCATTAATGCTAAGCTTACTCCCACGTGCATGCATTTAATGCTAAGGTGGCCAAGTATAATCCCATGCGGCTGCAAACAATTTCAAATGCATAGAAGATTAAATAATACAATTCTATATAAAGCCATGCGGCTTATTCTAGTGAATGGCCATGCGGCCAGAGAACTGTCACTTCTCCACTTTCCGAGAAGAAGAACACCATGAAGCCGTACTTCCAAGCTCCATGAATTCGTCATTCAGAGTCCAATTCTGGATTTCCATAAGTCAAAATGGGGGTAGAATAAAATTCTCTACAACATGGAACCATCAACTAGCAGGAATATGCAAGTTTGATAGATCAAAATTCATGGAAACCGAAAATACCACAAAACTAGATCTACAATAAGTTAACCATGGAAATGAAAAATGCTAAGTACTAAAGTGGGTTAGAAACACATGAGGAAGACAATGGAACAATAAAAAAAATAGGGTTCCTCCATGAAGCAAGATGCACTTGCCTAAGCTCTCCACTCTCTCAGGTTGGTGGAGAAGTTATGGTGGGAAAAAAGAAAGTTAATGTGGAGAGAGAAATGTGAGTGGGATATTTAATGACGGTGGTGGTAGGTGGGAGTGGTTCTCCACATGATAAACCAAAACAAGCAAGGTCAAATAAACCGAACCGAACCAAGCCAATGCAATTACCATGATGAACCATAAGCCAATTAAACCAATCAAACAAAATTAACCAAAATTAACTAATCATAATTAACGAAAATACGGGTCCAAAACACGTATACGTACACTAAATACGTATCACGAATTTGGGACACTACAGGTCGGGAGTGTCCGACACAACAGAGGAGGGGCTGGAAGAAGTGTCCTGCGAGACACGGGATGGATTGGCGTCCGGGGTTGTCGGACGCGGGAAATTTGTATATGTAAAGGAAGATAAGTAGTTGATGGGACACGGACACGGTCATGGACACGATGCACTCACTTTTGTGGTAGAAAATTTATGGAGAAATAATGGATGAGTACCTGCCTATTTATAGGATGTGGGAATTCCCAGTTGGATAAGGATTATGAGTAGTTTAAACCCAAAATAGATAATTTACAACTTAATTTAAAATCAATCAAATCCATATCCAAATACAAATCTAATTTAAATATAATTAAATTCTTTTAGTTTAAAATCAAATCAATTTCAAATATAGATATTAATTTAGCTATTAAAATAAATCCATAAAATTAAATCAAGATTTAAATAGTCACAATAATTTCAAAATATATTTTTCCAAAATACTATAATAATAATTTTGAAAATTACATTATTATTTAAAAATAACTATTAAATAATTACGAAATACATATGTATGCACAAATAATGTTTTCATAATTATGCTTTTCTAGTATACAATAAAAATATTATTTATTATTAATAATTGTTAGAAATGAGAGGCTTTATAAATAAAATAACAATCTTGGAAATTTTGGAACGATAACAAAATAATTATTATGTATATTATTTTGAAATTATAAAAAAAAATAGAAAAAAAATATTTTTTCAAAATATGTACGCTCGCACATATTCGCACTCGTCGAGCAATTACGAAAAATAAAATTTCGCGTGCGACGTACAATGCAACTACGCGACGTACAATATACAAAATAAAAAAAATCGGTATCAAATTTATAAAAAAATATAGTAGAAATTTAGGAGTTTTACAATAGATATATATTGGTATATATATAGGTATATATATAGGGGGTAAAAGGGGGCTGTTTTTTGGGCTGCTACTGCTGCCATTTGCTGCTGCTACTGCTGCCTAATGCTGCTGCTACTGCTGCTACTTAGCATGCTGCTGCTGCTGCTGCAGTTTGTGGGGGCTCCTGCCCACAGCAGGGCCCCCAAAAATAGGGCTGCTGTCCTTGTTTGGGACAGCCATGGGGGGGGGGGGGGGTTGGCTACCACTTGCAGCCCCCCTTCACTCCCTCCCTATCCTACTCTTCTATCTTCCCTTCCTCTCTAAACTCTCCTCCTCTCACTCTCTAAACTCTTAACTCTCTTCCTCTCTAAACTCTCTCTCACACACACACACACACACACACATATATATATATATATATATATATATATATATATATATATATATATATATATATATATATACTCACACATACATATCTATATATATATATATACACACACACACACACACACACACACACACACACACACACACACACATATATATATATATATATATATATATATATATATATATATATATATATATATATATGGACACACCCACATATATATAGATACATATATATATAGACACACACACTCACATGAAAATATAACATATAGACACACACCCTCACATGAACATATATATATATATATATATATATATATATATATATATATATATATATATATGTGGGTGTGTCCATATATATATATATATATATATATATATATATATATATATATATATATATATATATATATATATATATATATATATATAGACACTCAAAAAAAAAAAAAAAAAAATATATATATATATATATATAGACACTCACACACACACACACACACACATATATATATATATATAGACACTCACACACACACATGAATATATATATATATATATATATATATATATATATATATATATATATATATATATATACATATATATGGACACACACACACATGGATACATGGACACAAATATACAACCTAGTTCTCCTAGGAGTCTCCCATAGGCCTCTAACCTTGACACAAAGGGACACAACCATGGGTAAGTCCTATGGGCTCAAAAACCAATTAAAATCATAGGAGAAAGATTTAGAGGATCGTTAATTACCTATTAGGAGTGATTCCTAACGAAACTCTCTCCGACACGAAGATTCTTGTAGAAAGGACACTTCCACCTTGCACTTTTCTCCCAAACTTTGGTAGCACCCTCCCTTGATGGTGTAGAGAGGATCTATTGAAGAAATTTGGGAAAAAAAGAGGGGATTAAGAGATAAAATCTCAAGTTTTAGGTCTAGGTTTTGGGGAAGAACAAAAAGGGGGAAGAAATTTGAGAGTGGAGAAGAAGTGAATGGAGAGAGAGGGTCTCCCCATAGTGGCCGGCCATGTAGGGGGCTTGGGGCATTTGGCAAATGTCCAAAATGCCCTCCAAGCCTCCAAAATTTGACTTAAGCAATTTTCGGGGTTGGAAAAGCCAAGTTAAAATCTATAAATTGACCGATTAAGTCATGGGGGAATTTTCTAAAAGTACCAGACTAATTTGTGAGATTTTATGGGCCGTGACTAACTTAAATTTGGGTCCCGATCAGAGTCTAAGCTATCCGGGTCCCCGATACAAGTCGGAATGAGCTGAAATTCGAATCCGACTCTAAAAATCCCCAAATAACAATATAATTAAATAAAAATTTATAAAATTCCCAAAAATGCAAAAATGACCATTTTACCCATATTTATGAAAAGTGGGAGTGACAACTTTGATATGCATCAAGTTAGTACCCTCCTCCTAACGGTGTTAAACATAAATATAAAATGACACAATTACCCCCTCTCACATTCTCCCTCTCCCCTTCTCTCTTCCCAGCCCCCACTCTCTCTCCAGCGACGGCAGCCGGATGGGGGGAGGGGTGGGGGATGGGGTTTCGCAGCAGCGATCAGTAGCAGTAGCCGAGGGGGGCCGCACGGGTGGGCGCACAGCTGGAGGGGGGCGCGGGCGGTGCGGAGGAGGGAGGTGCGATGGCACGGGACGGCAAAGGGGCTGTGGTTGCGGGGCTGCTCGGGCCATGGCGGGGGCGAAGGGGTGCGGGGGATCGCAGGTGGGGTCGAGAGCGCGGTCGGCAGAGGGGATTGGGAGGGGTGCGACAGTGCCAGAGGGGGGAGGGAGTGGCTGGAATGGAGGAGGGAGAAGGAGATGGAGGGTATTTTAGGAATTTTTTTTTTTTTTTTTTTTAAAATTAATGGAAAAGTTATGTTTAACTAGGGGAGGGTATCAAATTAAAAGTTTACAATAGTTGAGGGTATTAAGTTAGTACCTATCAAAGTTGAATGTATTAAGTTAAAAAATTCTAATAGTTGAGGATATTAAGGTGTAATTTAGCCTATTATATATAGGGACCATTTTAGAAGTTCGGCTCGAATTCCATGAGCACGAGCGCACGCAAAAGCGCGTGCCAAACATTTTGCGCGCCAAACAGTTTATGCGTGTAAGGTAGTTGCCACGCTACAAACCACTTTTAAGTATCGGAACGGAAGCTCCAACCCGCCTTTGACGTCTCAAAACCCCATTGAACAGAGAGAGAGAGAGAGAGAGAGAGAGAGAGAAGAAGAAGGAGAAGGAAGAAGAAGAAATAGTTTCATTACTTTTTTTCCCTGAGAGAAAAAAAGAAGGTTAGGGTTTTATACTCTTTTTAGGGTTAGGGTTCCCTTTAACCATGGCAACATGGAGGCAGATCGTTTATGATTTTTCGGTTGTTTGGTGACCTTTATTACTCGATTTCTCCGGTTTATTTGGGGGCCAATTTCTCTCTCTGTCTCCCACAGTTAGGGTTTCTCTATGGAAGGGTTAGGCCACTTCATCTTGATAAGTATTCTTCCAATGGTTAGTTTTAAGTTTTTTCCCCCTCTTTGATGATTTCCTTTTTCATTTTGTTGTTCGTTGCATTCTCTCCTGTCGACAATTTTTGTTTGTTTGAATATTTGTAGGTTGGTGATTCAAAGCATAACAATTTACTAGTAGCTGTCAGCTCAATGTAACAATGTTATAGACACTAATTAAGCAAAATGGAAGGTATGAGTATTTGTTTTTAAGTTTGTCAATCTTTAAAATGATTATGACACATAAGTTTTGAGAACTATTCTAGCAATGTTCAATGCTAACTATATTTTGTGGGTTTGTTTTGATTTGTTTTCTTACTTATGATCAACTTAAGGCTGATTTGTGACCTGTCTAACATTTTGGGTGCATTTGGTTTGCATGGTTGAACAATGTAATGTAATTGTCACGACATTGTAAATTTAATTCGGATGTTTGTTTGGACAAATTTTCTTTGGATGTAATGTAATGTCCATTACAAACTTGACTACATTAAATTACTTTATTTTAAAACCAATTACATCATAAAAAACTCATGTAACTGCAATTAGATTACAACTTAAAACTTTCACAATTACTTTGAAGTTGCGCGACAGAGTAACAAGGCGATGGCCAGACGAGGCAGCTCCACGGAAGTATGAATTTTCATTTTTGGTGATGCTTGTGAGTCTCTTTGGTTGATGTATGTCTATGGGGAGGTATAGATTTGCATTTTGCTCCTCTTCTGGAGTATAGGCTAGAGCTGACCATTTTGTATAGAGCTCTAGGTGAGTGAGGGCTGGTTCGTTTTTGTTGGCCTCCTCTCATTTTACTTTTTTGAAAAAATTTGAGTGGCACCCCACTTGGATGGCCTATTTATGCGGTGCACCCCACATTGTTTGCTATATGTATAAGTAGTCCCACATCTGACGGAAAACGTCACTTTTGACGGTCAACGGGGTTTGACCGATAATTTATGACGAAAATACCCTCGTCTTCTCTCAAACCCAAATCCGTCATGCCGCTGTCGCGCCCCTACCTCCGCCCCGCCGCTGTCGTGCCTTCGTCCTGCCGCTGCCGCGTTCATCACCACCACCACCACCACCACCACCAACACCACCACTGCCCCTGCGCCCCCGTCCCGTTCCGCCCCC
The DNA here is from genome assembly GCA_029216955.1 of Iris pallida. NCBI lineage: Eukaryota > Viridiplantae > Streptophyta > Magnoliopsida > Asparagales > Iridaceae > Iris > Iris pallida. Next base: position 5,668,585 of record JANAVB010033417.1, read on the forward strand.
CTCCGCCCCCTCCCCCGTCCCGCTCTGCCCCCTCCGCCCCCTCCCCCGCTCCGCTCTGCCCCCCTTCGCCCCCCTCCCCCAGCAGCCAGCAGCAACAGCAGCGGCAACCAGCAGCGGCGGCGGCGGCAGCCAGCAGCAGCGGCGGCGGGCAGCGGGGGTGAGGAGGGGGGGGGGGGCGCTCGCCGGAGAGGAGGGGGAGGGAAGAAATTGGGTTCGGAGAAGAAGACAAAGAGGAAGATGGGCATTTTCGTCTTTTTTTAATGGTCAAACATCGTTGACCGTCAAAAGTGACGTTTTCCGTCAGATGTGGGACTACTTATACATATAGCGAACAATGTGGGGTGCATCGCATAAATAGACCATCCAAGTGGGGTGCCACTCAAATTTTTTCTACTTTTTTTTTATATATCATTTCAGTTTCTCCAAAAAATAAAATAAAATAAAATTATATATATATATATATATATATATATATATATATATATGTTTTATTATTATTATTGTTATTATTTAATTTATAATTTTTTAGTTTATTAGTTTCTTACTATTTAGTTTTTTAGTTTTAATATTTTTTTGAGACTAAACGGTGGGAGTAGATTCCCCTCCACTCCATGGTACAAATTGATAACTCCCAAGTCCCAACAATACAAAGAAGATCCCAATATAGAAATTTAATTCAAAGCAAAAATTGGTGCATTATGCCGATTCTAGTAATGATCTTGTTGTATCTAGAATCCTTGGCATTCAACAACCAGAACCTACCGCTTTCCTTAGATTTCATGCTAATTTGTGTCGAGGCTCCTTGCTAAAGCAACACAACCCAATTATCACTCAATGTTTTCCTAGACCACTTGCCGATTTGGTTCACCTTGAGTCCTTTTCTTATGTGAGCTTACGCCTTGATTGTCCTTCCTGTCAGTTAACGAGTAACGACCCAATAGACACATATGAGTTGGACGCTAGCTTCATTCATATAAATGGACATCATATTGAAGTGATAGCTTTTTTCCAATATTAGAGATTGCCCACTGCGGTTTGGGTCTCCTGAACAAGTTCTCCAATGCAAAACCTCTTTTGAGTACTCAGTTTCTTCCTAAATTTAATTCCTGATTGCTCGACCACCAGACTCGGGAATCGAAAGATACAAGTCCAATTCAAGACTTGAAAGTGGAAAGGGTTTAGACCCAATGCTAGATAATCCCTGCACGCTAGACTTAATGCTTCCTGATGGGACTGTTAGCAATGCTATTGGGAACCAAGTTCCATTCTTTTTTCCCTGGTCGGATGACTGACTGCTCCATTTCGATCCTGGACCCTCCTCCATTGGACTTTCTATATGTAACATTAATAACAGGAGCTCCCAGTTCCTGGACGAGTTCCAGTTTTGTTGGGTTTTGGGACAATCCCATCTGCTCGCTTGTCCCTAGGAACTTGACTAATGCTTTTAATGTGAAGTCCCTGGCATTTTGCCTTCCCCAACTTTACAGTTTTTTGTTGCTTTTTACTTGCCATGTTGGCCGCTTCCTGGTAGTGGTTTGAACTGAAGACTCTGAACCTACTCCTTGGCCCAAGTATCCAAAGTGGCTTGCTCTTCCACTATTGGGTTTTTACCCAACTTGGACTGATTGGTTTCCACAAGTTGATTGCAGTAGACCTGAAGGCTCACCCTGATTCCCTAACCAACTGAGCTTTCGTTCACCCATTGGAGCTGTCGTTCACCAACATGACCATTAAGTGGGACGGTTGACCATCGGAGGGTTTAACTTGAAAAACTCAAAAACTGGTATTTACTTGATAAACATAAAGTTCAAGGTATTAAAGTGTAAGAATGTGATAGTTTAGGGTAAAGTGAAAATTGGCCTAATATATTTCTTACCTAAGTTTGAGGTTTGAATGCAGTGGAGGTTAGCATTTCATTTCCAACTGAAGGAGTATGAAATCAGTTTGCATATATGTTTGAAAAAAGAGTATAAATTTTCGAATGATCATTATCAATATTTTTTGTTGTTAGGATTCAGATTGGGCTGAAATGAGATTCAATATATTTTGATACTTTAGAGGTTACTAAAGGTAGTATGATTGGTGGACACTTCTCATACTTTAGAAGACAAAAGTCTCTTCTTCTACTACCTATTTCAGTTCTCTTAGCTTTATTTTCTTGATGATAACTCTATATAAGGCGAGAATGCTGTCAAGTTAGGCGCTGCAATAAAAGGCAACCAGTTGAATATAAGATAATCACATTTAAACTTATATGCTATTCGATTTCCCCAAAGATTGTGCCAAAAAGTTGAGAGAAATGCTGAGTTTCTTCTAGCGCCTTCTATGCTGTTCTTTACACTTTGCTGCATATTACATGTAGGTAGAAATAGATCTGGCAGTACAATCAAAATGATTCTTTTACTCAAAGCTATGGAATTTTTAATAGGCACCAGTATCTACATTTCCAGTTTGCTCCATTCTTTTAAGATATTAACAAGTGATCATTATCTCTCAAAGTACATAACTCTTCCACTTCGGCACCATCCAGAGTCAAAACCTTTCTTGCTACTTTCCCAAGTTTTATCTCTGCATTAGAAAAACTCAAGTACTCAAAACTTCAAGAAGCATATATCATAAGCCACCTAGTCGGAATCAGTCTGCCCGAGTGTTTGTGAATATATGTTTATATTATGTATTGTATTGTAATCCTGAATAATGACAACTGGACGGAAAAACATGCAGCAAGTAGTGCACCTGTTTCTTGGTAAAAGTACATTGTTTGTCTAGTTGAAGACTTCAGGCATCCACAATTCATGGTTGGGTAATGAACCTGAGACCCTCAAAGTTTCACCTTGAAATTGATAACCCCTTGGCCTTTAAGTAGTCAAAAGTTAGGTCCCGTGAGGGACTTGATGATCAAATATTTATTCCGTTAGTCAAAGGGCTTTCTAAGGAACAAAAGACCTGGATGCCTTGATGTCCATCCCATATGAATATTTAAAGTGTTATTTTAGTACTATACAGATCAACTTTTTTTCCTCTCACATCTCCTTTCCCCTTCTATATCAACGCCTCTGCTAGCATCCCTCTGGCTCCACACCCGCTACTGTTGTCTGACAATACTCATCCCCTCACCCCTCTACCTATCTTCTTGATCGATATAAATCGTGCAGAACAACAACCATCGCTTCATAACCACTTTGTCGCAAGTGCCACCCTTGCTCTTATTCATTCTCTAAGGAGATCCGCTCGAGTAGCATCAGCATAAACATCGGGATTTTGCGACAATGCCATAACAAGTTATATTGCTTGAGTAGATTTGGATCCAATGGAGTGCTACTTGAGACGGATATATGTTGGGGTTTATTTGAATTTGGTCGGTAGTGACTCGCTCCCCACCATTCCACGTTGAGGCAAACCTCATGTGTGTCTATTTTAATATTTGAGCTATCATTTATTATCCTGTACACATGAGGAACTACATCATGTGTAGATTTACAGCTAGCTATTAGCCGTTTTCACCGCTATTAGCCGTTTTCACCGCTAATAGCAAGTTTGCTAGCCGTTTTACCACTTTTGTATTTAGTCTTTCACAAACTTGTATTGAATCCTCCAAACTTCCACAACAATATTTCTCATTGGAATGAATGGGTAGGATGGGCCATGATGGTTATGGCAACCTCTATGGAGGCAAATATTAGGAGGGTTGATGGTGATGGCTACTCTCCAAGAGAGAGTTTGTGCTTCAGTTGTGGGAGAGGAGAGAAGGAAAAGGAGGTGGCATGTGACAGTGGTGGTGGAAAGGTGGAGAAGAAAGAGAGAAGTGAAATAAGCTACTTTTAAGAAGAAACAATAAGGACAATGTTTGAGAGAAGAAGTATCTAACACGATTTGAGGTTTCAACCAAGATGACTTGGTTATGGCAGGTAGTTTGGGACCTCTTGAGAACTGTGATCAAAAGTCAGTTTTTGAAATGAAGACCAATAAAGGAAAAGAGGAAAAATAAAGAGGAAGAGCAGGAACGGACCTTACCTGGTGTGTTCTTTGCAGTTATGTCATGTAGGCAGCAATGGCAAGTTCTCCCTCTCTTTTATGTTTCTTTCTTTTTCCCCAGTAGCCGTCGACCAAATAAAGGGGAAAAGGAAACTCTATCGCCTTATCTCCCATATTCAGGTCTAGTTCGGGTTTAACTGGACCGAGATGATTGGTTATAAGTAACCTGGTTCGACCTTGGGGTCAAACGACATCCAATTGTTTATAAGTTTGGGTTTTGGCTTAGGTTCAGATTTCCAAGTTAAATTAGGCTCATGTTCAAAAGTTTGGTTGATATCAACTTTCTAGCCAAACCGATTTCCCGTTGCGAGTCTATTTGGATTTATTAGTTCTATGTAATTCAAACTAGGTGTTGCTAAACTAATTTGAGTAATTTCAATTATTATGCCTTTTCATAAGTTACTCATTTAAACTTGAAAAATTCTACAAGTGATTTATGTATCCTTCTCATTTTTTCGTATCCCCCCCCCACTAAATAGTGGGGTTAATATTTGTTTCTTTAAGAAAATGCCCTTACACTTATGCTTCCATTAATCTTCAAAGGATCACGAGCACTTTCTTTTTGAAGAAAATAGAGGACAATGAAAACTAACAGATTTTGCCTATTGTACATGCAAAATGAACTACTTTTTAAACAAATTAATAGTACTATTTTTCAGTTTCTAAAAAATAGTAACTTAAAATTAATAACTGACTTCCATCAACGGGGAGAGTTAGTATGGCTATGTTGCTATCAGGATGAGGCCGCGGAGTCATTCCATGAACTCCTTACTTCTAGTTGCATTTATTCTAAGCATCTTATAGCTTATTTCATTAATCTTTCTAATGGAACATGATTAGAGCTTGCACTTTTTACTAATAAAAGGTTACTCATCCCTGGTTATGCAAAAATTACTCCTAGAAAACTTAAGTGATCATAAGTTGTGTAATGTAAAAAATAACCTAGAGAATCGCTCATGATAATGCCAGAGATGAATTGAGGTCTGGAATAGTATTTACTCCTTGAGGAGATTGTTCAAATGTTGAGAAGGTAGAACTAGCTTGCTTAGTGAAAAGTATGAAATAAAAGCAAAGTAAATTGTACCTGCCAATTTAAGAAGCTCTTCAAGGGAATCGGGTAGGTAGATAAGTTTTCCTGAGATATGACCTTTTTCATCAGTTTCAGCCGGTCGATGTCCATGAATTACTACTCTTTTTAGTATATTACTTGAACATAGACCGGAAATAGCTGTCCTTGCTTCTGCATGATTGTCACAAGATTGAACTTAAAGTCTTTATTCAGCTTTAGATATTTAGGTAGAGTATCAAATTTGTTTTGCATGACTTATATCATGTAAGTCATATGTATTAGCCAAATGAAAGGCCTTGTGTGTGTCAACTTTATGTAGATGCATATATTGAAGTCATAAAGTTTGAGTATAGACCTTTTGTATCTCCATTCCTGCCATTGTCTAGGTCTTTTGTCTGATGGTCATGTAATTCTTCACTTGCCCTTAGTCTCTGTCCAAAATAGTCATAATTACCGTTGCTGCAACATTATTTTTTATAACTAATAAGATCTTGAAGAACAAGGAAGAAAGTGATAAGGCAATATTATACCGGCATACTTACATCGACAGTGAACAGTTTTCAGTGTTGAAGGACCATATAGACGAATTTAAGGCTTGGCAGTTATGGTAGTCAAGTAAGACTGCAGGTGTGCTTTTATCTTATTTCATGTTATTTAAATGATAATAGTTTTGTCGTCCATTATACTTCTAAAGCTCTGGTTTGACATATTAATGAGTTGTAGCCCAAATTCAGGCTTCGACGGATAACCAGTAGTACATGTAAGAAACATCTGTTTTGTCAAAATATTTTCAGGCTTAGCGAGCCTAGGTCTATTTCAAACAGCACTAGTTTTGTGACATCCTCAACCTTTGATGGTCATAGAGTATGCGAGATGTGAGAGAGAACCTTGTCAATTTTATGTTGTGGCTGAGTCACGGGCTACTTACTATCTCATCCTAGTTCATGGATGACTGCCAGTATGTCTACCCGTCTTGGATGCACATCAGGTGGATTTTGCAAGTTACTTGGCTTGTGTATTATTTGGAAGAGACTTGTTTTTTTTTCCCCAACCATCCGTAGGTTTCATAAAACTTTAGTATAAAGGTGTTCAACATATCTTTGACAATTTCATAGTTTTGTTTGCTTGCACAATCTCACTAGGGTTGCATACTTGCTATTCCAAGATAAATTCTGTTATGTTTTAGCCCTCTTTGGTCATAGAAATCTGTCCTGCTTAGTCAAACGAAAGTGTAATTTTTTCGATAATGTTGATTAATATTAATATTAACCCTCAACCCGTAACCAATACTCTAGAGTTTTGGTGCAAGTGGCACAGACTTTAACATGGTATGAGATCAACCCAGGTTCAAATCACTGGCACGTATTAATTTTAAGCATATAGCTACGTGAATCCAGCTCTCGACCCACAAAATCGGCCTTCAACCTTTGTCAGTGTGTTGAATAATATTAATATTAACCCTCAACCCTCACCAACACACCAGAGTTTTGGTGTAAGTGGCAGATACTTTGACAGAGAGCTTTGGTCAATTGATGTTATTCATGGCAAGGTAAACAATGCAGACTTACCTTATTCATGTCACTCAGAAGTTCTGTTGCAAACGACATTTCCTCGACAATTTCGTCTTCTATGCCCCTAAGAAACTGAAGCTTAAAGTGTCAATAATTGAATTGAGTCTTAAAATTACTTTGATAGACTTGCAAATTAATTATATATTTTTGCTATAATTATACCCAGCTTTACAGTAGACCTTTGTTATAATTTCTGATGTGTTTCTGTTTTAAGGCCCAAACCTGAAGAAAATTGGAAATAATTGTCTGCCCGTCTGCAATGTTTTGCTGAACAATCTCTGTGAAGCGATGGCGACTTATTCGCACAACTTGAGACAGGTTCTTGCACCTTAATGTGAAAGGCTGTGAGATGTTGAGAATAACCCCAATTTCGCCTGCTATTTCAGCTGGCCCTAATCTTAACAAAAGCTGATTATATATGGTTAATGTTAGTTTTGACTATTACATATATCAACCAAATCTAAACATTTCTTGTTTTGTTGTAATTTACGCCAACAATATCCGGTAGTGAAGTAATAAGTTAGGATTGTACTAATCAAGTCAAGTACGCGACTTTGATATCTTCTAGCTGCGGAAAGCTTGCGACTTGCCGTCAGAATTATGAGTTCCAGTCTTGTTGAAGTCTGTATGCTTGTTTTTATCTTTCATCTTGTTGCTGGAATGATCTCATTTTTGTAACTGGGATTTGTTTCATTAATTATGTAACAAAACAAAACCCTGGGGAATTTACTCCCACCGTTTTATCTCAAAGGAAAAGTTAGGATTATTGCGTTTTAGTATAGTTTGAAGATACAATAATGGTAACAAATAGAAGACTCTATAACACTTATATGAATGGTTTAATCAAAAGAATACCTTTTTTGATCCATTCCCACAGAGCAAATCCTTCAATTTGAGAAAAATGATTAGTGGGTAGCAAGACCATTTATATCATCAGTCTAATAAACTGTGAAAGAGTCATACCACTACTCCAGAGAGAATGATATAAAAGTCGGTAGGTAGTTCATTTTGTTGAATAATTTCTACTTTAGGTGGAAAGCATTCAACTCTCATTCCAGAAACCTGTGACATGAGTGCAAAAAGAAAAGACTAAATAATAAAAGATGAAGAATCAGAGTTAAAACTGAATTAACTAGAGAATTTGGAAATTTAGGCAGAACTTCATTTTTATAGCATTTTTAGCACAATATGATAAAAGAACCTACCAGCTCCATTATGAAATCTTGAGAGACCCCTTTAAAGAGGTATGCTGATTCCACTGTCCTTTGGAAGAGGTGCTGAGCAATGCTTGATCTTATTGCCTTCGGTAGGTCTGCAAGTACTTCCTCTTGCTGTAACTCCTCTGTTTTGAACTTAAGCTGCATATGTGCCACTATCTGCTCTAGCAGCCCTTTGGGAAGTCGATTCTTGCTTTGGTACTGTGAAACTTCATTTATCTTTTCCCTCTGTAACGCGCAGTCAAGAACATACCTAGATTTAATGCTATATAAGATGCTAAGGTAACCGGTAGATGCCACCTGTTTTGTTATAAAATCCAATTACTACCTTTTTGTTTAGTTAAGATTGAAACAGTAATTTTAGGTAATCAATATTTCTCAAAAGATTTTAGGTAAATCAACTGGGCATTTCTAGGACTGACTGTCATTACTTCTTCATATAAGGTTAGAACCATTAAGGATATTAATGAGTATTGTGAATTTTGACAATAACGTAATATATATTTCCTCTTTTTGAGTTTATTGTTACTATTACAACTTGCAAGTTACTAGGCTGTACCAGACAGAAAGCAATGAGCAATGTTCGGTTAATAAACTTAGTAAATACACTTTTGGTAACTTATTTTGAGTACCTGGATTATAATTAACAATGAGTTTGAGCCTCTATTAAAACCAGAACACCAAGACATGGAAAGCAAAAAATAAAATAACATAAAATAAAATAAAATCAGGTACTTAGTTTTAGGTTATCTAATAAGACAACCAGTTGATCTCATTAGTCATTACCCATTACATTTTTAGCAATAAGGCTTGAATCCAACCAGTTACCTTTCCAAATTAACTCCAACTTAATGTCAGTATGAGGGTGACATATTGTCGGGAAGTATTGATTACCATGATGAACAATCGTGTTGGATCATTAACGACGAGGTTTGTCATGTTCCCGATGAGGTAGGCATTGAGACCAATGTTGAAGAGCATGAACAAGATGCTGTACACCATCTCTCCAGCATTTACAGCAGTGATGTCCCCATAGCCGACAGTGGTAAGGGTGGTGATACACCAATACATAGCATAGGTATAGGATATCCAGATGCTCCTGTCTTCAAAGTTGTCTATCTCATGGCCAATCCATGTACTCTGCTTTACCCTATGGTGAGCTGCCAACCAGTAACTTATGCAGGCTGCAGAATGCACTGCGAACAATGTCACCTGCATTAGAGACTCGAAAGTTTTTATAATTAATTTCCGATGTTTGCTGCAGGTAGAGTGATGTTTGAGCATGATCAGCTGGTTTATGGAATAAGCATGGGCTAACACTAAGAGGTATAGACTCTTCTCATTTAATTGCATGTCAAACTATCTGAACCAGAGTTTGTGTAAAACTAGTGATGCACATTATAATCCTTTTGCATGTCATTTATGTAATCTCTCAATAGAAACTCAAAATGTTATCCGGTTAAGTTGGAAATCCAATTGGTGTAGGTTTAGTGGTGTGGAGGAGGTTTCTAGATTTGACATGGATTGATAATCAGATTCAAAAGTATGTAAGTGCATTTTTTTTTCTCTGAAAGCCACGTGTTCAATCCAGAGTGTCTTACGTGTCACCTAACATTACAGGCTCAATTGACCATGGTGCAATTTGTATATATTATCCTGGACCCGAGACTCAAAATTCTTCTGGTTGGAATTGGATCCAACTGCTGTAGATGTAGTGATGGTTGTAGCTTGATACAAAGGTTCATCAATCTAACTTGGGCTACAGAAGTTTATAATTACTGAAGGTACATTTTCTTTTCTCTATAGCTGAGCGTCGAACTTGTAGAAACTTAAGAATTTTGTTTAACTATTGATGTGCATCTAACCATTTTTTATTTTGTTTACGTACCATGAAGTAGATGCTAAAAATATTTCTGTTTTAAATTCCATCCAGCTATGATGTGGTGTGAAGGAGAGGGGTGCCTGGCACTTAAAAAAAATTATCTTTGGATTTCTGGAGGCTGGAGCTATCACATTTTTTTCTCTGTTTAAGTTCAGAATTTTCTAAGTATTAATGCATCTCAAGATCCCTTTTGCACATATCATTTACATAATCAGCTTATTCTTTAATTCTGTGAAATACCAACAGTTTAACTAGGACTTTGATCATATACTTACGCAGATGAGTTTTATATATCTTGTCCAGAAGTAGCTGAATTGTATGTCTTTCTCTAACCTGCATAGAGGATAAAGCACAATCATTTCTCTCATGTTTTCTCAGCAAGATACCCCAGTTCATTTCAATTGAAATACTCTAGGATTATGCTACAGAATTCCTTTTAAAAGGGACTATTGATGTTTATGATTTGTAGCTTCATATATGACTATATCTACATATATGATTACCCAAAGTTAGAGGTCATGATTAAGATTTTTAATCATTTTTTCCTGGATAATGGGATTATATGCAGTTTGATTGGTAAGGAATTGAAGACATGCCAATTCATTAACTTTGAGTAAACTCCTTTTAAATCCAGTCTGTCTAGGGGTGAGCATTATTCGGTTTTGGACCGAGAATTGAACCGAATTGAATAAGAGATTTTGTTCGGTTTGAAAAAAATCCGGTTCAGTTTCAACTTTCTATGTTGAAAATACTAAAATTTCTTATTCTGCTTCGGTTTCGGTCCAAAACCAAATAAGACTTATGCAATTATTAAATACCCTCAATTTTATGCATATTTTATGATTAAAAATGTGTATATTTTTGTGTATATTTTGAAAACAACAATTTTATGTATGTGCTTTAAAGTCCAAGTTTGGTAATTTAACAACTAGTCCAACTTTGGGCCCAATTTTGAAATACAAGAAACATATATTTAAAAATTGTAAATTTTTAATATAATTTAACTACAATATTAACTTTGTGCCCGACCCATTAAACAATAAAGATAGTCCAACCGAACAAACTGAATAAACCGAATAAAACAAATGGATTATCGGTTAGATTCAATTTCGGTTATGGCTAATTTCGGTTCGGTTTCAATTTTTGATTTTTAGAATTTCGGTTTATTCGGTTTTTATTATTTCGGTTCGGTTAAAACCGAATAAAACCGAATTCTTACCCCTACTTCTGTAATTTAATAAAATGCACCAATTCATTGACTCAGTCATGGTTTCTTTTACTTTCTAAATTCTAAAGTAGCAAGTATGCTTTTTTAATACAACATGGTACTATGGTAGTAGGTATGTTAACCCAAACGTGAAAATCCATGTAGACACCAAGTCCTTGAGTTATGATTCTAACCTTTTATGAGCCAAATAAAAATGTTTCAGAGAATTATGTTTGAAGAATAAAATACCTTGCGAAGAAATTACTGACGTGTCGCAGCCTCCAGAGTCGTAGCAGGTTAAGATATCCAAATAAAGATCCATCATTTTTCCTACCATTGACAATGTGGTGTATGACCTCAAATGGTATGACGGCCGCCACATCCATTATAAACCATGGGCTCCTCAAGTATCTGAAGTTTTAAGTTTTAAACATAAAATTTTGAGAGACTTTGCATGGGAGCATTCAGAATATGACAAAGAGCAATCAATGGAATACCTAGTAGCTATCTTCCTCTGATCATCCACGAGAATGTACGTTGAAGTATCCATATATGCGACGAAGAAAGTGATCAGAATTTCGATGGCAAAAAATGCATCGACCACCAGATCGGAGGTCGTGAGGATCCCTGACTGCGCACGCTCAAATGCAATTTCGAAAGGGGACGCCCATGCGGAATAGATTACTAGGAATATCAGAAACATTTGCCACCTCCTGTGAGTAGGTCATTTTGGTCATATTACTCGATTTTCTTGTAATGGAATTTAGATTATAAGAGAGGGGAAGTTTGTTTATAATGCAAAGCCCTTCTTAAAGTTGGTTGTTTGATTGCCAAGGTTAACAAACCTTGTTCCAGTAAGACTACAATCTTGATACCTAGGTGCTTGCAAGGAACCATAGTTGCAAAAAATCCTTATATACTAGACTCAAATGAATGTTAGAATAGCATTCGTGCAGTTTAGTAACTGAAGACATAAGGTTTAAAGCTTAGTTTGCACCATCGGCCGATACCGATCGGATACCACCAATACCGATATGTTGGCATGTCCTGATCCGATATAGATCAATACTAATCGATACCGACTTTTGGGGTCTCTTTCTTGTCATTTCGACAAAGAAAATTGAAAGAACAAGACCAAACAACAAGGATGTAAAAGCATGTAAAAGAAGAGGACTTATCTATCACATGTAAACCAACCGGCGTGGGTGACTACTATTTCAAACTACTAAGAAACAACATAGAGAATACTTAAAATTATGCTTAATGTATTAAAAATTCTAAAATTTTAATTTTTTTAATAATTATTTGCTTTCCGATACCAAAACATATGATACCCTGATTCGAAACCGACGTTAGTGCCGATACCTGCCGATCCCGGTACTCATAGGAAAGGTTCAATACGGATACTACGGACCTTGGTTTAAAGTGATTTATGGATTTGAATTGACACAGATTTGAACCCTCTTGATGGCAGCAGGAATGTAATCACAACTCGTTCAAATACTAATTACGTGGACATTTTAGGGTCTGAGTCACTTGATTTTTTTTTTTTTTTGGGATTCTTGACAAAGTTTTTTGACTCTCTTGCATAAGTGTTCCAATTGCAACGGCAAAGCAATAATTTTTTACTTAGGTCCCTCATTTTGGAAAGAAAAGAAAATAGTGCGCTTCGACGAAAATTTGCGATGGAATAAAAATACAGTAATTTTGATATGCAGTACTTGGTTTTTGGTCTAACTTCTGTGTACTGTTCTTCATTCAGGACCAAAATCACCGTTTTCTCCAAAATGATGGGCCTAAGAACAATATCAGGAAAAGTTGCTTGGACTTAAACCAGGTGCCTTATTCTAGGATATCACGCAAAATCAACGGAGATGAATTTGATTTTGTGGTTGCCTAAGAACATGATAAATAAAGCTTGATTATGTGGACGCTACTACAATATGCTGACTTAGAAAAAAGAACTTGTGATAGAGTATCTAGGGAGATAAAATAATGATATATTTTGGTGAAAAATAATTTTTTTAGTAGCTACACTAAATTTTAGAGGATATGCACCAGGAAATTATGGTTAATATGCAGACAATTGGAGATAATGTCTCTGTCAAAGATTAGAATTAAGTTCGCACCTCCCTTCACTAGTTGTTGATTAAATTACTAGACATATTTAGGAGGATGGGGTCTCTACTATTTATTAGTGATATTTTCTTAGTTGATAAGAGTAGACAAGGGTTATTTAAAAATAGAACTGCAAGGACAAATTTGGAAGTTAAATAATTTTTAATTTGTATGACAAAAACAAAGTATTTAAAACATAGCTTCAGATATTTCAAAAAATGAAGGGGTAATCCATATTGACGGACAAGAGATACTAATAGTTTCATGTATTAATTATAATAGAGAGATATAAAAGGATGTGACCATAGGATACCTTTGAAGTTGGACAAAGGTCTATATTTATAAGACTAATCATGATGTATATATGTGTTATAGGACTAGAGGTAGGCTTAAATGAACATAGATTGTAGCTTTAAAGAATGATAGTCTTTGTTACTGTTACAGAGGATATGACACTTAACAGAGCTGAATGGAAGAAACAAATTCAAATATATATAACCCAAAACTTTTGGATAAAGACTTTATTATTGTTGTTGTAATGTTGAACAATTAGGAAATGATGTATACTCAAAGAATAAGCACAAATGAAATGGACACTAAGATGGATGAATGTCAATATGTTGAAAGATAAACTAATGATATGAGTGTTTCCTTAGTCGGAAGATCGAGCTGGTGCCAGATTGAGGATTGTTAAAGTCTCTGCCTGTAGATTGTTGGTGAAGGATGATGGTTACGTATCTGTATTATTCAACACGTCAATGCAAGCTGACGACCTATTTATGGGTTGAAAGTTGGATTCATGCAATTTTTTTTAAATCCCTTAAAAAATACACGTAAGAGGGATTGCACCGAGATTATTCTAATATCATGTTAAAGTCCCTGTCAATGCACCAAAAACTCTAGATCGTTAGTTAAGGAGGAGGGTTATATATATGAGTAATGCTATATGTACCTCCAAAAATTTCATCCCTCCATGTCCCTCCGCCACATGGCTCTCCCTTATTGGCCCAAGCAAATAAGGGGGTTGGTTGGGGGAAGACATGAGCCAATAGAAGAGGGCCACATGGCGGAGGGACATGGAGGGATGAATTTTTGGAGGTATATAAAGCATTTTCCTATATGTATTTATATTATTGATTTACTTATTAAGAAGATTAATTAAAATATTTAGTGAAAAAGGAGAGATTTATACATGGTTTTTATTGACTTGGAGATATCTTATGATAAAGTTCTTAGGGAGATATGTAGTAGGCTATGGTGAAAAACAAGTTCCTAGTAGCTATATTGAGACTATTAAATATTTCTATCATGGAGTTATGATGACTGTGCAAACCATTGGACAACATAGTAAACCTTCTCCTATTATCGTTGGCTTACATCAAGGATCATCGTTTAACCTTTATCTTTCTGCGCTAGTTATAGATGAAATTACTAAACATATCCAGGTGGAGGTTTGATGTTTTATGCTTGCCAATGATATTGCGTTGGTCGGTGGGAGTAGAGAATAATTAGATGATAAAATAGAAGTGCGAGAGAAATTTCGGAATCTAAGGATTTTAAAATTAGTAGGCCAAAAATAAGGTACATGAGATGTTACTACAACCAAAATGCAAAGAGAAATGATGGAAAAGTGCATCTAGATGAACATGAGATACCTTAGAGTGAATATTTTTGGTATCTATGATTAATCATTCATGTGACTGAGAGATTGAGAATGATGTCATACATAGAATTAAGACAATTGTTGAAATGGAATAGTGTTTCAGAAGATACCTTAAAATTGAAAGAAAACTTCTATAAGACGGCTATAAAGCCAGACGTGCTTTATAGATTTGGGTATTGGACAATTAAAAAATGTGTCCAAAAAATTAGTAGCAAAATAGGAATATTAAGATGAATAATTGACAATACTTTAAAAATAAGATAAGGAATGAATGTATTCGTTGAAAGTTACATGTGACTTATTGTGGACAAGATGTGTTGGAATATCCTATTGGTATATTTGGTATGTTGGAATATGCCATAGGATATTCCTATAGAGAGTTAATGTAATGAGGAGGTTGTAAGGTTATAAATAGTCAAGAGATTATCAATAAAATATAACAACTATTTCAACATGGTATCAGAGCCACCTTTTCAACCCTAACCCTAGCCGCCACCAAACCTCCCCCCCTCCTATTTTAACATGGTATCAGAGCCACTATTTCAGCATGCGAGAGTTCCATCATCCTTCAACTAAAATGTATTGTTTCCTTTGATATTTCCAAGGTGATCTTCCAGGAGAAAAAGACGGAACGAAGACTTGGGACTGACACTTGGCATGATGGACTGTGGTACCTGGATCGAGAAGGACTGGATTCAGCATTAGTATCTATGGCAGAAAAGGCAGGGATGGAAGGACTGAAGAAGATGAGTGCGGAAGATACATTGCGACTCCACCACAGGAGGTTGGGACACTCTTTATTTGGTATTTTAAGCAAATTGTATCCTGCAATTTATGAAGAAGTTAATAAAGAGAAACTAGTTTGTGATGCTTGTGAGTTAGGCAAACTTACTAGGAGTTCATATGTGAGTAGCGGTCATAGGAGCTCGTCTGTTTTTGATGTGGTACACTCTGATGTCTGGGGGCTTTGTACTACTCCCATGAATGGTTACAAATATTTTGTTACCTTTATAGATTGTTTTTCTCATATTACTTGGTTGTATTTGATAAAAAAATAAGAGTGAGGTCCCCTCATGTTTTCGGGACTTTCACAAACATGTCCAGACTCAGTACAAGGCAGTGGTGAAGGTACTGAGGTCTGACAATGGAACGGAGTACACCAACAAGACACTTGCAGAATACTTATCCGTCCAAGGGATACGGCATCAGACCACCTGTGCATGTACACCAGCACAGAACGGAGTAGCGGAAAGGAAGAACATACACCTCCTGGAAGTGGCGAGAAGTATGATGATAGACATGAATGTCCCACAGAGTCTGTAGGGATATGCAATGTTGACAGCAGCTCAACTGATCAACAGGATGCCTTCGAAGGTGTTGGGATGGAGGTCTCCATGCGAGATGCTGCAGGGAAATAATAGTGGGATGCTCCCACTAAAAGTGTTTTGTTGCGTATGCTTCGTGAAGGACAACAGACCGTCGGTAGGGAAGCTTGATCCTCGAGCAATCAAGTGTATCTTTGTGGGCTACTTGGGAACTCAGAAGGGCTACGTATGCTGGTGTCCAGTAGAATTTTTTTTTGTAAGTATGGATGTTTACTTCAGGGAACATGAGCCATACTAGAGTCAGGAGGGAAACCCAAATATCTCACCTGATATTGCAAGTATGAGGCGAGAGGAGGAATTGTTGGGAAGCATTTCGACTGATCTCGGAGTATGGCTTGGAGGAACAAATAGGGTACATGAAGGTGAAAAGGAACAGGAGAGGAAATAAGAGGTATTAGGCCCACAGCTCAGGGGGAGATACTTACCTACGGCAGGCGAGAAAAGCAACTTGCAGGACCAGTTCATACAGCGCCAGTGCTAAGTCCCTTGTCTGCGTCCGTCTTGACTCCTGAGACACCTACATCACCACCTTCCCGTTCAGGTGATATCCTTCATTCTCCTCCCCAACCATCATCAGTATGGAGGTCTACTCGCAGCAATGCGGAAAAACCTTCTGATAGATATGGTTGGGACCTTGCTAAATTTGTCTCATATAATAATATCTCTTCTTCTCATGGAGCTTTTATTGCATCATTGGATAGTGTTACTGTACCTAACAATTGGCAGGTAGCCAAGAACGATCCAAAGTGGAAAGCAGCGATGCACGAGGAGTTGGGAGCTCTGGAGAAGAATCGAACTTGGGAGCTGGTGAGACTGCCAGAAGGGAAGAGAGCAGTCAGATGCAAGTGAGTTTTCACTGTAAATCAGAACCCAGATGGACAGGTTGAGCGCTACAAAGCTCGACTGGTGACAAAAGGATACAGTCAGACGTACGACATCGACTATGACGAGACCTTTGCACCAGTGGCGAAGATGAGTACTGTTAGGACCTTGATCTCTCTGGCAGCCAATGGAGGATGGAAGCTACACCAAGTGGATGTGAAGAATGCATTTTTTTATGGAGATCTAGTGGAGGTGTACATGGAGATACCACCAGGATTCGGCACCAATCAGACAGAAGGCAAGGTCTGTAGGCTGAAGAAGTCCCTCTATGGACTGAAGCAGTCTCCTCGAACGTGGTTTGACAGGTTCATGAGAGCAATGATAGGGATGGGATATCAGCAGATCAATGCTGATTATACTGTGTTCTTCAGACGAAGTGGAGGTCACATCACCATGCTTGCAGTGTATGTGGATGATATGATTATCACAGGCGATGATGAGCAGGAGATCGTCCAACTCAAGGAGAAGCTTGGCAAGGAGTTTGAGGTGAAGGATCTTGGCCCTCTTCGATACTTTCTTGGGATTGAGATTGCTCGAGATACAGAGGGAATTGTTCTTTCTCAGAGGAAGTACGCACTTGACCTGCTTACAGAAACAATGATGATGGGATGCAAACCAGCTACGATACCGATAGACCAGAAGTTCAAGCTGGATGCTGAAGCCGGAGAACCAGTTGACCGGGATAGATATCAGAGATTGGTGGACAAGTTGATCTACTTGAGCCACGTCCGACCTGATATCAGCTTTGCGGTCAGCATAGTGAGCCGCTACATGCATGACTCCCGGAAGGGTCATATGGACGCAGTGTACCAGATTTTGAGGTACTTGAAGGGAGGCTCCGGGAAGGGACTGATTTTCAGAATGAATAATCATGTGAGTATCGAGGGCTATTGTGATTCTTACTGGGCTAGCTGTGCTGACGACTGGAGATCCACCTCGGGATACTGCATATTTGTAGGAGGCAACTTGGTCTCTTGGAGGAGTAAGAAGCAGTCAGTGGTGGCCAGATCAACAGCTGAAGCAGAGTATAGAGCTATGGCATTGGGAGTCACAGAGCTATTGTGGTTGAAGAATATGCTGATGGAGCTGAAGCTGGACCAAGGAGCCAAGATGAAGCTATGGTGTGACAACCAGTCAGCTATTAGTATTGCCAACAATCCAGTACAACATGACAGGACCAAGCATATCGAGATTGACAGATTCTTCATCAAAGAAAAGCTGGATAGTGGATTACTAGAGCTAGACTATGTTCCAACCAAAGATCAGGTAGCAGACGGACTGACCAAGGGGCTTAGCTCTGTCAGCATGATGAGAGGATGTGACAAGATGGGCTTAGTGAATATCTTTCGTCCATCTTGAGGGGAAGTGTTGGAATATCCTATTGGTATATTTGGTATGTTGGAATATGCCATAGGATATTCCTATAGAAAGTTAATGTAATGAGGAGGTTGTAAGGCTATAAATAGTCAAGAGATTATCAATAAAATATAACTATTTCAACAAGATGAGAAACATCGTTTTAGATTGTTTTAACATGTGCAACATAGAGCAATAAATGATCCATCAAGGAGGAGCGAAAATGATTCAAATAACTAACACCAAAGGTTTGAGATTAAGGCTTTCTTCTTCTTGTTGTAACAGGGATAAAATGAGAAAAAATAATCATATGATTTAGACATGTGCAATGAAAGACCAATGAATGCATCAATTAGAAGAGTGGTTGATTATTACTTCAAGGTGGTGTTAGGCGTAGCATAAATGGGCTGGGACTGAGACTCTAGTAGAGGATACGGTATTGTTTTACAAGGGGCATGATCCTTCGCAGTGTTGAATGAAAATAAAATTCGAACGACCACCCCCAACTTTTTTGGGTTAATATCTGTGCGGTTATATTACTTCAATTGGTGACAATATAAAGAGCTGGAATAGCTAACTAATTTAAATGGTTTAGGTAGGCAAGCTACTTTGAAATTTGAAATCTGAGGAGCTTATTGCAGAAACGATGTTCATTTCTAGATTCAAGTCTGGTGAAGAAACACCTCATTGAGAAAGGGAAAAAAAAAGAATATCCAACATTGAGCTATGTTATTCTTGAGACTTAAACTTTTGGCTGTTCTATAATTTGGTAAATATAGAGAAGATATTCATCAGGGCTGAGCTTTCATGGACATGTATTAGCCTATTAGGCTGGATTTAGGATTGCATATCATGGTTGTTTATGCTTTTTTTTGCAGTTCCAATAGATGTTTGGTAACAGTTGCTTATCAAAGAACTTTTGGAATGTCGGTTCAATGAAAGCCATTGAGAGGTTGATGTCAAAAGCTGCTTTTGCTGCCACTTTCTGCAAAGCAGAACAATTAGTGGCTGCCTTCTGAAAATTATATTGTATGACAAATACTTCTTGAAATATCCATAGGAGGCAGATGAATCAACATATACCTGTAGCATGGATCGTAAGGTGCAATTATGTATTTCTTGAGGCGAGGATAGGCTTCTTCACTGGCAGTTGCAAAAGCAGGCAGGAGGCTTCTCAATGTTGCATCCATGTTTCCAACCTCCCCAGTCGATGCTTGTCGAGGTAATGGCCTCTTCGACTGCTCCTCCTCCTCCTGCTGCCATGTCTCTTCTTTTAAACCCATGTAGTAGCTCTTTCGAGGAGAGAGAATGAACGGTGATATGTAAAGACTTATAGCTAATAGATAATTATATATGCTTAATTATTTATAATATATTAACATAACATTGGGGGAGAATCATATACATTGTCAATTTAGATTCTGCAGTACATTAACTGCTTTTGGACATGCATAGTGGAGAAATGGATACGCTCAAGTTGCTAGACTGGGTTACTCAAAATAGTGTGGACTATAAGGTGATAACAAGAAGTATATCGTTTCTAGTGTTTACATAGTTGATCTCTCTTAACACATATTAATAGAAGAGAAATTCCAAGTTTAGGACAACCAACACTTGGTCGTGGTTGTTATTTATTACTATTTCAAGAAAAAATGAAAGGAAAAAAAAACAAAATTTTTTACATGCTCCCAGTAACCAGCTAAGCAGTTTAGTATTTTTAAATCTATTTTATATGGCAAGTGATTTGTATAAATCTGGGTCTCTCTTTCTTCGCCACCCTTTCTTTCAGACTGGAATATTTCTTATGTAGACTCTGATTGTCATTGTGTTTGGTCATTAGCATTAAACTGAAAGAGAAATGCTAGTTATTGTAAATGGAATATTGAACCCAAAGAATCGTCGTCGGCTGCTGACAAATGTCTTTTTGATAATAAATAGTATTAATACTTTTTTCAGTATGTATTTACTATTTAGATTTATAGATGATAGAGATGGGAAATACAAGAGGAGGAAGAAGGGCCGGAGTTCGTAATTTTCTTCCTGTTTCTTATGTTGCAAAACAAGTTTCTCTTGCGTTTCAAGCGGAGATTTAAAAGAAGAACACTCTGCTTCCTTTTATTAAAAAAAATTAAACATACGAGGAACTTCTATAACAATCACAGGATTCATCATTTCTCTAAAGAGCTAGTTAAGGAAATTCTGTATCCAAATATAACTCATATCACAGTCATTTGTAGTTTTCTGTAGGCTTCCAAGCTTCCAGGATCTATTTTTCCTTGTAAAGCTTTGTTCATCCAGATGCAATCACAATCATATATGAAAGTACTAGCATTATACTACAATCTGATAGTGACAAGTGGGCTCCTTGAGGAGATAGTTGGAAAGAAATGAAAAAACTGGAAACCTAATTACAAACAGAGAGACAAAAAGAAGGAAATACAACCCACAATAATATATATATAATCCTCCAAAAGCTATATATAGAGACAAGAAACAGAAACACGATCGACAAACTTAAATATAGCTCAGTTTTTTTCTGGTTAAATATGCGTCTGATCACTTGAAGTCACTTGAGAAATATAGCTTTGCTCTTGCAATTGGCTTGTTGCCATATGTCACATTGTTCAGCAGTCATGTTTGCATCTTGTACATTATTCACTTTTCTCAATATAGGATTGAGGGAACCAAATTGGTCAATCATTTCAATGGTTGCACTTGCACCTGCACTACTGTTTCTTCTATGCATTGACTAGTTGCTTGATTGGCATCCATTGTTTTTATTATAGGCTCTAGTTTTCGTTAACACTGAGGTTCTCTTTTTTACTTTGGCTGTTGACAAACTCTAGATCTTGATATGATCTGATTTTACTATGAAATGATTGCTCCTACTAATTTAGTGTCTTGGAGCACCATAGCGTTCACTTCCTCTGCTGCTAGCCTGCAATATATATAATAAAAGAGGGATCAGAATTCCCGCACTTAAGCATCCCCGCATGTTCTCCGCAATAACAGCCGTTAAATTGTCTTTATAGACTGTTCATATTAGACCAAAATCTGGCGAGAAAATTTTCTTCTCCAATAAGAAAAAATATATTTGTTGAGAATCAATAAGGGACTTTTAGTCCCACATCGGAATATGTAGTATGTAGAGGAGCTAGACTCCCTATAAGTAGTGAAGTAGTCCATCAATAAAATCATCCAACCATTATTTTCTACATGGTATCAGAGCCATAACTCTCTCTCTCTCTCTCTCTCTCTCCACAAAAAAAAAAAAAAATTTAGCCGACCCCCCCGCCCCCCCCCCCCCCCCCCCCGGAGCAGCAGCCCCCCCGACCCCCCCCCCCCCCGACCCCCCCGGAGCAGCGCCCCCCCCCCCCCCCCACCCGACCCCCCCCCCCGGAGCAGCCCCCCCCCCCCCCGAGCCGCAGCGCCCCCCCCCCTTCCCCTCCCCCCCGACCAGCACCCTTCCCCCCCTCCCCGCCACCCGCCAGCACCCTCCCGCCCCCCCTCCTAACCCTAGCCTCTCTTGCAATAGAAACCCTAACCCTAGCTCTAGCAGCCCCATCCAAACCCTAACCCTAACCCTAGCCGTCAAAAAAAAAAAAAGAAAAAAAAAACAACGGCGTATTTCGAAGACGAGTCGAGATGTCAAATTCTTTATTTGTACCGACTCTGTTCCTAGATTGCGCCGTTTGGAACTAACAAATGTTTATTTTGTTATTCCTCCTTCACATCGGGATCTATACAGAGACTGATCATGTCTTCTCTGGTGTCCTGACGTGTTCACTTTACATGCGCGCACCGGTGCTGGCCAAGTTAGTAGCGCATTCGTAAAGTCTGTGACGTCGAAGAAGACGACGAAGACGACGAAGTTGGAGAAGTTGCCGACTCCGACGTCCAAGAAGCCGACGAAGACGATGAATCGGGTTCACAGTTGAAGAAGCCATGTATTCGATCAGTGGCAAACTGACGGCCGACGAGATGAAGGCCTTGGTTGATGATATCTTATCAAAGAGATTAACCGAGGTAACCCCACGTGTGATCCATACTGATGTGGATCCGTCCCCTTACAAAATGAGAAAATTAGAGAAGCTGGAGACGAAGTTGGAAGGAACGTCCAACTACTTGAAGTGGTCGCGGCAGGCGATGCGGACGCTGAAGGGACGTGACTTGGTTGGCTATGTCACTGGCCAAGCCCAGGCGCCAGCCGATTACTCCGCAAAGGAGTTTGCTGTTTGGGAGATTGTCAACAACGTAGTGGCTGGGTGGTTGACTGCCTCATTAACCGACCAGGTGTCGGGCAATGTCGAGGCAATGGAGGCTGCTGCTGATATATGGCGGACTCTAAAAGATATGTACTCCGGCTCCGGCAACCCTATGCGAGTCTTTCAACTGCAAGATGAACTCGATAGGGTGGCCCAAGATGAACGTACCATCTCTGAGTACGCAGTCCTGTTGAAGAAGTACTGGTCTGCTCTAGATCATTATGATCCTCTTGGGATGGAAGATGCACAAGTCGAACCGGCATTCGCGAAGTACTTTCAGACGTTCCTGGCTTATATTTCGCGGCAGCGTATGATGAAATTCCTGAAGGGACTACACCCTGTATTTGAGCAGAGACGGAATATCCTCCTATCCCAATCCACGCTTCCGACCTTGGAAGAAGCTATAGCCGTCATGACACAGGAAGAAGCTCGACTGAAGTTGATGCCCAACAAGGGATCCTACCAGGGGGAGCGAGCCGAGGTTGAAAAGTCGGCCCTTGCTGCCTTCAATCAACCTCCATCTGTTGGTGGTGTTTGCCACAATTGTGGTGACCCCGGACATTACATCCATTTTTGTCCAAAACCCTTGCGAAATCAGTCTACTGATCGAGGACGGGGTCGTGGCGGCCGACGGGGTATTAGAGGAGGATATGCTGGTAGACGGGGAGGACACAAAGCGAATCTGGTGGAGGAAGGGGGAGAGAATCTACTGGCTGAAATAACCCCGCTTGAGAGGGAGTTCCTTGAGAAGTTGCGAGGCACAAAGCTGGTTTCGGCCGACAGTCCTGGGGCGTCTTCGACCTCGGGAGATCCCATCACTTACTTTGCCCAAACCGGCACCGGTGATTCTGCACGTGCTCTTGCATCTGTCCATCAGCCAGGATGGATAATGGACTCTGGGGCATCTCGCCATGTCACGGGATCCCGTGGTGCGTTTCAGGACTATACTCAGCTACCATTGCCGGAGAGTATTCAAACCGCTGATGGTACATCCAGACCTGTAGTGGGTACAGGCACTGTCGCATGTACCCCTTCCATCACTCTAACCAATGTCTTACATGCTCCATCTTTTCCTGTCAATTTTTTATCCATTAGTGCCATTATACTTGATCTTAACTGTAATGTTTCCTTTGACATTCCTAAGGTGACTTTTCAGGAGAAGGGGACAGGACGACGACTTGGGACTGGCACATGGCATAAGGGGCTGTGGTATTTAGACAAGACTGGACTGGACAATGCATTGGCATCCTTGGTAGCAGACGCACCACCAGAAGCTTCCTGTCGCAGTGTTGAAGCCGACTTGCTATTCCACCACCAGCGTGTCGGTCATTCCTCTTTTCCAGTTATTAGTCGAATGTATCCGTCCTTATATCAAAGGGCTGATAAAGAGAAGTTATTTTGTGATGCTTGTGAGTTGGGAAAACATACCAGAAGCTCGTATGTAAGCTCGGGGATTAGGAGTTCAGCTGCTTTTGACATGATACATTCGGACGTATGGGGCCCTTGTCCTACAACCGGAATTAACGGTTTTCGATGGTTCGTCACCTTCATTGACTGTTATACCCACGTGACATGGGTCTACCTTATGAAGAATAAAAGTGACGTCCTTGAGGCTTTTCGGGACTTTCATCGCCGGGTGGAAACACAATATGGCGCTAAAATTAAGTGTTTCCGGTCTGACAATGGGACGGAGTATACTAATAAGCAGGTTGCTGAGTATTTTTCCACCCATGGAATACTACATCAAACTTCATGTGCTTATACTCCGGCACAAAATGGTGTGGCTGAACGAAAGAACAGACACCTGCTGGAAGTCGCATGGACGATGATGCTGGCTATGAATGTCCCGAAGCACTTATGGGGGCAGGCTATTTTGACGGCCTCGTATCTCATCAACAGAATGCCGTCAAGTATTGGAGATGCTTACTGGGGCAACTACATACACTGTTCCACCAAAAGTTTTTGGATGTGTGTGCTTTGTCCAAGATAATAGGTCCGGCGTTGGCAAACTGGATCCTAGAGCAGTTAAATGTGTCTTTGTCGGTTACACGGCGACTCAGAAGGGATATGCCTGTTGGAGTCCAGTCGAGCGGAAGATGTTTGTCAGCATGGACGTTACATTCAGAGAACTCGAACCATACTATGGTTCGGATGAAGGTTCAGCATTTGGTGACACATCTAACACAGGTGGTGTTCGATGTGAGGGGGAGATAATAAGCCCAAATGTGGTTGTCGGATCGGTTCCGTGTCCGGTTGTAGAAAACTGGACGAAAGGGGGAGAGCACAGTGACTCAGATACAGAGAATGAAGAAGAAGATACACATGTTACGCAGGGGGAGCAGCAGACAAGGGAAAAGGAGCTCCAAGTCTATAGAAGGAGACAATAGAAGTCCAGTACTGTGCTTATGCCGTGCCATGTGCCTACTGTACCAAGTCCCTCGTCTACTCCTGTTCCAACTCTTGAAGATGTTGCCCCCGTACTGAATCACTCGGATTCTGATGCGGATCTCTCCGACTCGGATGGTATGATCTCTCCACCACCTATTGCTTCCTTAAGGAGATCTTCTCGCATCAATGCGGGTAAGGCTCCTAGTCGTTTTGATGATTATGAACATGACATTGCCAACTTCTTGTCTTATTCTAACATTTCTTCGAATTATCGAGCCTTCATTGCATCGTTAGACTCTACTTCGTTGCCCAAGTGTTGGCAGAAAGCAAAGAAAGATCCAAGGTGGAAAGCTGCAATGATGGAAGAACTTGGGGCACTGGAGAAAAATAAGACATGGGAGCTGGTTCCATTACCCAAAGGGAAGAAAGCTGTGGGATGCAAATGGGTGTACACAGTGAAAGAGACGTCAGAAGGAAAAGTAGAGCGGTATAAGGCGAGGTTGGTTGCAAAAGGATTCACACAGTCATATGGCATAGACTATGATGAGACGTTTGCCCCAGTAGCAAAAATGAGCACCGTGAGAACTCTGGTCTCCATTGCAGCGAACTATGGGTGGAAGCTATACCAGCTGGATGTGAAGAATGCCTTTCTTCATGGGGACCTGCAAGAAGAAGTGTACATGGAGCTCTCGCCAGGGTGCTACGCGACGGAATCAAACGGAGGGACGTCGCAAGGAAAGGTGTGTAAACTGAAGAAGTCGCTATAACGGGCTCAAGCAATCTCCTCGAGCCTGGTTTGACAGATTCAGAAAGGCTGTCACATGCATGGGATACCGTCAAACAAATGCAGATCATACGGTCTTCCTCCAGCATGCAAGAGGCCACATCACTATACTTGCTGTATATGTGGATGATATAGTGATCACAGGTGATGATGAAGTCGAGATCGCTAAGCTGAAGTCAAAACTCGCGAAGGAGTTTGAGGTGAAGGATTTAGGGGCGATGAGGTACTTTCTAGGTATCGAAGTGTGTGAAGGCGAACAGGGAATTGTTCTATCACAAAGAAAATACACACTAGATCTGCTGAAGGAGACATGGATGCTGGGATGCAAAGCAGCAGTCACTCTAATTGACCAGAAGTGCAAGTTGGGAGCAGAAGCGGGAGAGCCAGTTGATCGTGAAAGATATCAACGACTTGTAGGGAGATTGATTTATCTGGGGCACACTCGCCCTGATATCTCATTTGCAGTAAATGTAGTGAGTCGCTACATGCATGATCCAAGAAAGGGTCATATGGAAGCAGTATTTCAGATCTTGAGATATCTGAAAGGAACGTCGGAAAAGGGACTATGGTTCAAGAAGAATGGACGCATAGAAGTTGAGGGATATTGTGATGCAGACTGGGCGAGCTGCATAGACGACAGAAGGTCTACCACGGGATACTGTATTTTTGTAGGAGAAAATCTGGTCTCATGGAGAAGCAAGAAACAGTCAGTGGTAGCACGGTCGACAGCTGAAGCAGAATACAGAGCAATGGCTCTGGGAGTGTCAGAGTTGCTGTGGGTGAAAGCATTGCTGACAGAGTTGCAGCTGGATAAGGGAGCACCATTGCGTCTTCTGAGCGATAGTCAAGCTGCAATAAGTATAGCTAACAATCCAGTTCAGCACGACAGAACGAAGCACATCGAGATTGATCGATTCTTCATCAAGGAGAAGCTGGAACAAGGGATACTGAAGATTAACCGTGTCCGCTCAGAAGAACAAGTTGCAGACTGTCTGACTAAGGGTCTTAGTTCATTAAGTCTGTCGAAGCTATGTAACAAGATGGGGATGATCAATATCTATCGCCCATCTTGAGGGGGAGTGTTGAGAATCAATAACGGACTTTTAGTCCCACATCGGAATATGTAGTATGTAGAGGAGCTAGACTCCCTATAAGTAGTGAAGTAGTCCATCAATAAAATCATCCAACCATTATTTTCTACAATATTATTAATGCAGAAGTTGCATTTCAACAATGCACATAACTGATGTTGAATCTAATTGTGAGAATTGACTGATGATAAATGCGGAGAAGTCTGTTTTTGCTCAGGAGAAGTGTTACCATGGAAAAGTCTCACCAGTTTTTACACTTGTGAAATAATCTAATTGCATATTTATATTTACTGTAATTTTGTTGGAGATGAGGCATTTATTTCTTCATCTTTCTTTTTACCAGGTTCAACATACATATACAGGTCCAGTAATCTATTATCATTTGTAGTTGCAGACACTGGTTGCAGTGGGTCTAGTCTGTTGTCTGCCTCAATAATTGATCCACACAGAGCTAAGTGCTTCTTTTTTATTTCTTGGTTTGATGTTAATTAATGAAACCGTAATTGCTTATTAGGAGCTTTTGCTGTATTTTGGGTTGATGTTAATTAATGAAGTGCTGATTCTTATAAGTAATCCGTTTCCCTTTACATTGTATACAAAATAACTTTTGGATTTTAATGTATTTTTACTTATCAGTGACCCTTAACTTACACATGAATGTCTCAACCATGTATACATTCAAGATTGATCTCTAAACATGTCCTCTGTTCAATTAAGCTTGCGTTCACTGATGGATTTTACTGATCGAGTTCTTGACGTGTTTCGATAAAATGCAGGTTGTTGGTTCTGCCAAGGATTATTTATTTTCTGTTCCCCCCCCCCCCCCCCCCCCCCCCCCCCCCCCCCCCCCCCCCCCCCCCACACACACACACACACACACCCCCACCCCCCCCAACCAAGGATATCTCACTCCGATGTTTATGATATGTTGTATGATTCTTGTAGAGCTCTATGTTGGAGTCTGGTAGGATTTCAGTCCTATGTGGAGAACGTCCCGGAGTATGATGAGTGCCATTAGTGTGTTGGAGAAGCCAAAGAAGTCATACGCAACAAAAGGTGATTGTTTTGGAGAGTCACTTGGAAGTATACCTCCGGTGTAGTCCGAGTAGTGTTTGTTGCTTAATTTTTTTCAAAAGCTATTTGTCGTCGAAATATTTTACACCGGCAGTGTAATGTTAATGTACTGCTAGTATATTGGAGTTCGTTTCAAATTTTCTTTTGTGTAATTTTTTGTTCCCCTAGTATACTGTCGGTAACAGTAGTACACCGGCAGTTTACTGTTGACGTCGGGACTGAGTAGATTTTGGTCTATTATGGGCCTTTCGATTGTATCCGATGGCTGTGATTTGCTTATGATTTGTGAGGTGGTATATTAATTAACCCTAATCTAATTTCTGAAGGTATTGTGGCTGAGATTATTCAGTTGAGAGATTTCTCAAAAGGATTTAACTGGAATTGATTGGTTGGTTAATATGAAAGCAGTCCTCTTGATAAGTTACGAAGTTCTTGCTTCAATTACTTAATTCCAGAATGAGAATAGTGGTTTTAGAAAACAAAACTTAGCACGATAAAACGTCACTTAAGTTTAAGTTTAAGATTGGATAGTTGGCAATTCGTGTCATGGACAATTTCATGTCGATTCCATGCATCGAAACACTCAATTCATGCCTATCAGCTTTTAAGTTAATCAATAGTCGTAATTTCACAAATTTATACTAATATATAACCCAATTTGAATGATGTTATTATTGTTTTTGGTGCAACACCTTACCTGAAATTATTATTATTTATGCACAATTAATTTTCTAGTCATCCGCTAATTCAAAATTTTATATTAATCTAAAACCGACATAATCCTTCCAACCCCTGCGCCCACCCTCCTCCTCCTCCTCCTCCTCCTCTCTCTCTCTCTCTCTCTCTCTCTCTCTCTCTCTCTCTTTTTATCCTGTTTTTCCTTCCTGAAAATTGTGCACACAACTTTTGTATCCCAACCCCTACCAGTAATGTAATTGGAATTTTTTTGATGTCAAGATAACTCTACTCACAAGCCCTCTCAATAGTGGGGAAGAGAATGACGACAAATATAAACCACTAATATGATAATAAATTTTTATTGACATATATATAGGTGTTATCGTTTTATATATATATATATATATATATATATATATATATATATATATATATATTTGTCTCCGAGGCCGTAGTCCATTGGGAACGGCGAGGCACCCCGGCCTGGAGGGCGCGGGTTGGGAGCATGCTCCCAAGCTCCATTAAGAAGTGGACACCAAAAAAAAAAAAAAAAAAAAAGATATATATATATATATATATATATATATATATATATATATATATATATATATATATATATATATATATATATATATATATATTAGGTAGATTTTGACATGCATATTTTAAACCTTATCTTAACTAAATTCTGATTAGTTATTCAATATTATATACGATATATAGTTAGTCATTATTAGATAGATTTGACATGTATATTTTAAACCATTTATTTAAGTGAGATATTCTAATCATGACCCTCTTGTCTTTTAGAGATTTGATAAAAAAAATACCCCTCTTATTATATAAACCATGCCTTACACTCTCTCAATACTCTATTAAATATTTTATTTTATCTAATAAATTATAAATAAAATAAAATATCCAAGTAAAATACATACTAAATAAATTAAATCCATAAATGATAATAATTCTAATACAAAAAATGACATATTCTTCCTATTTATGTGACATTTTGTCATTATTATTCTCAAGTAAATAATTAAGATCGACTTGACATCCTTCAAACACAGTGAGGTCCTTAGAAGACATAAGATTCTGACTGTATGACAAAAAATCAATAGATGCCACGAGAACGTATTATTTCTTCTATTTATAAAAAATAATAAAAATTAAAAATAGTATATCTAAAAAAATATATAATAAAATATACATAAAATTTTGTACATAACATCGATCATCTAACAAAATAATTACAAAGTTCTTGACTCATGTCGATTCTTTTCTTTTTACAAGTATCATAACATAAGCCCAAAGGTCCATAATAATTTTAGACCTTGGATAAATAGATGTACATGGTCCTTCTTGGAACAATCTGAACCGTGTAATTATTAAATTAAAAGGTGAAGATGGAAAGGAGAGAAAATCTTTCCGATCTCGATTTCGATCTCTCCATCGTTTCATTTCTACTCCCCTCTCCCTAGGGTTTCTTAGATCCCGATCATCCAACTCCCGATAATAGAAAAACTAGGGTTAGTTTTTTTTTTTTTGTTCCTTCCCCAATCTTCTTTGATTCCGAGCAAATTCTGACCCTCCCTCTTTTTCGTGCCAGTTTGACGTTGAAATATGGCCGGGAGAGCTACGATTCCGACCAACAACTCGGCACTCATCGCCATGATCGCCGACGAGGTAAGGAACCCCGCCGATCTGAACCCAATTATTCATACGTGGATGCTGATTATGTAAATTTGTTGATTTATTTACTTAACTGCAGATTTTTTTTTTAAACCATAATTTGCAAATTTCTGTAAAAGGAAGTTCTTTTGTGATGATTAGACGCGGTGGAATTTTAGGGTTAATGTTGAAATCGATCTCCAAAAAGAAATGTGGCATGCCCCCGTCTCTATGACAGGTGGGCCGAGAGTTTTGAGCTCGGGCAACTAAAATGAAGTATTTGTTACATGTCCGTATAATATGTAGACTCTAATTAGGCATCTTCGAAATATTGCCGATTTTACATCAGCATCCGAATCAAGCACTGGTCAAACTTCTTTTTTTTTTTTTCATTTTTTCTTTTAGGAGTAGTCGAACTCACAAGTCCTGGGGGTGCCCCCATGGTAGGTTAGGACAGGAGAGCTAGGTGAGGTTCTGAAAGAAGAGACGAAGCAGCCGAGCATCCACGTGTCCAAGTAACACCCAACCCCTCGTGCATTGCATTCCACCTGTTTTAATTTGGACAAGTTGGGTATTTCGAACCCGTTAGTGGAGTTAAGAAGTTCTGACGGCAGTGTAAGAAATAATTATCCATATAATATATGGTATCCAATGATGCTAGGTTGTGTTTGGAAGTTGAAGGATATGCTAGATCAAGGCTGCAAAGAAGGATATATTTTTCGCCAGGTTACAGAGATGACCCTCAATACTCAATAAAGCTGAATGGAAGAAAATGACTCAAATAGCTGACCTCCAAATTTTGGGATAAAGGCTTTGTTGTTATTCGTGTGGAATTACTAAGTCGGGGAGTTTCTTCAAAGGGTCTTACATTTTACTAATAACCTTTGGTGATTGCATGAAAGAGGTTTTGCTTTATGTATTATGTTCATATTACATTTTTTTGATATCTTAATATAGGAAGAATAACTGATTCTAGCGGTAGATAGATCCGTCTCGGACTGGGCAGAGATTACGGTGACAAAGTGCTATACAAATGGATTCTATTGGGAAGTATAATTATATGAACGCTCAAGCATTGTTTGGACATGGTAAGATAGCAAATATAACGAGGACTGATTATATTGGATTTATCATGATAAAGAGAAAGACAATAACCTATTTTAATAGCTGGAATCAACTAGAACACAACTAAACCTTTATCCTGAAATTTTGGTGTCGTATACATGAATAATTTTCTTGCACTCTGCTCTATTAAAAGACATTCCGTCTGTTTTGTTTGCCATTTGTCCTTTCTCATAGTACTGATTTAAGTTTACTTAGTTATACTACCCATAGTTTAAATAAGTCCTATCGTTCTTCCTACTTGATGCATTTATTATCTCTGTAGGACATGTCCAAATCATCTCAAACGGTGTCGTCTATCCTCAATTGACATTATCTCCAACTTTTGATGGATGTGCTGTTTCCTATCTGCTCTTCTCTCATTCTAGTCTCACCTGAACTATCTGGCTTCTCTACTATTGCCTCACTTGAACTTTCTTATTGTCCCCAACATCCTGTAGACATGGATGATCTTGTAGCTGCGCTGTAGAACTTTTCTTTCAATGTCAAGGCTATTAACTAACTATCATAAAGCACTTTGGCACTTTATTTCAACCTTTTAAGCATCCTATTTTAACTATACAAAAATGTTATTCTTAGCCTTGCTGTCATGGCGAACAATTGATCTTAATTAGCAAATGAAGTATCTTCCTTAGGTATTTCTTCTCCATCAATTGTGAACTACTACTGTTTCTTCTTATTTCTGTAAAATTGCATTTTGGATAGTTTGTCTTCTTTTCACTTATTTTAATCCTCTAGATGCGAAAGCTTTTTCTTTCAAGTGTCTATCTTGATTCTTTCTTTAATTTCATCAACTAACTTAATATCATCGAAAAACAACATTACCGTGGAATCTCATCCTCTGTGTACTTTCTGCGCACATTCATAATCAATGACAATGTAGAGAGATTGATTCTCGATGTAAGTCCGTTGTCATGAAATGGACATGTGTCTCCTCTAGATGTTCTTCATTAGAACTCCATAATATATATTCTTAAAATCTTAATATAGCAATTGTACACTTGTTTCACTTAAGTGCTCTACGTAATATCCTCAGGCGCATGTCATAAGCCTTTTCTAGGTCAAATAAAACCATTTTTAGGGATTTGCGCTTTTTTAAAACTTGGATTCATTATCTTAGTAATTAAAATATTCTCATACTGGTCCTTTTCTGGTATAAACCAAATTTTCTGTTACAATTACTTGCTTTTGCTGTTAATCTTTGCTCAATTGCTCTAACAGAGTTCCACAATATGATTCATAAGGCATGATTTTAGATAGTCAGTACAACTTTGTACATCCTTCTTATTTACAAAGAGAGTACTATTCATCTAGTCCAAAATTCATCACACTCTTATAGTCATTTCTGATTAAGTTACTTAGCCACACTCATCCTTTGTTTGTCAAAGGCTGCGATAGGGTGATCAACAAGGACAAGATGGTAGTGCTATGATTTATAACTTATATGGTAGTGCTATGATTTATAACTTACATCAGCTTTTTGCCTTTATGTAGTTCTTTTTATTAGAGCATACTACGACTGTAATGCACATTTCCTATTACACTGTAATACGCCATGATCATCATCATATTGATGCAAGTCATATACATTTCCAGAGTTCAGATTATACAAGGTAGAAGTGATGGCTACAAGTTTTTAAGTCCTTAATGAAAGATTCTTCAGATTACTATATATACTTTTAATTTGCTTGATATATATTTCTTCTCTGCTATACTTTTGAGTGTAATCGATTTTGTTTGTTTTCTTAGGACACGATAACTGGATTTTTGCTTGCTGGAGTGGGTAATGTTGACCTGCGAAGAAAGACAAACTACCTTATTGTGGACTCAAGTAAGCTCATGATTCCTTCTCTTATTTATATTCAGCATTTAGTTTTTCCCCGTAATGTTGGGGTATTTGCTGATGTTGAACATTTTCTCACTATCTCCATATGTTAGAGATTTCACATTGCCATGCATGAGTGTTTTGCTAACAATAATAAGGGGTCTTTTTTAGGTTTTGTTTGAATTCTAGGCGCTGTAACCTCAATGTCTGTGTTTGGGCTGAAAACATTCTTATGGTTAGAAATCTGTACATTTAAATTCCTTATAGTTATTTTCTTGGGCATTCCATTTGTAAAGTTCTTTATAATACACTTAGAACTTGTCATCATGAATCAAATACTCTCTCCTAATTTTCTCTCTTTCTCTCTCCTCTCATAGTAAATCCTCAGAATAAAGAACATGAGGGGAGGACCTCATTTTTTTATCCTCAGGACTGTCCTTATCCTTATATTTTGAGATTTTGGGTGGTATCCAAATAGGCATCTTAGGATTAGCCAGTTGATTGGGAAAAAGGGAACCCGTTGGCTGTTTCTATCGGTTTGATGCTATTCAAACAGGCTCTGATATCTTCTCCGCACAAAATTGTTTATTCATATGCTTTCTTGCATTAAATGTTAGGCGACATTCGTTATTTTTTTGTACCATCTAGTACTTGGTATATGTTAAGCCAGGTGATTCGTAAAAAGGAGCCATGGGGTGATGCTATCTTGATGCTATTCAAACAAGCCTTGATATTGTGTGCGCACTACATATGTTTTCTCCCGTTGGATGTTAGTAGGTAACATGAGTTATTTCTGGTACCATCGGGTAGTCGGTATATTTTACACATCATATTTCTCTTTTGACTTCATATGGATGCCTGTCATCATTATCATCCTCTTAATTTTGTGAATGTCTCCCATCTTATTTAGATAACATCTGACTGTCGGCTTTGATGAGCCTAGTGAATATCATATTAGTTTCAGTTATTTAAAGACTGTTAGGAGTTATATCTTGTATTTATTTTATTTAAAATACTATTGTCTTCTCCGGACATTTCACGGCGCCAGATAACTGGGATGTATGTTTTATTGCATCCATATTTATGGTGTTACTTTCCTTACGATACATTCTTTTCAATTTCACTAGAAACAACAATGAAAGCAATTGAGGATGCATTCAAGGAGTTCACCACTAAGGATGACATTGCCATTGTGCTGATCAGTCAATACGTAAGTGTTTTTCACGCTCCAAAAGTTCATGCTTAAGATCTGCATTTCTTTTTCATGTTACATTTGTCTGGAAGACAAGATGGGTAGAATATCTTGATCACACAAAAGGTCCTGTTTGAGAGGAATGATCAGTTTTCATTTATTTATTGAATATCTCTCTCTCTCTCTCTCTCTCTCGTCATATTGTAAGTGCATTTTTAAGATTCTTAACAATATTTCTAAGCAGAGATGAGAAGTTTATTGGTCTCTTCTGTTAGCCTTATGGCAACTCTAGAGGCGAGTGGTTGAATCTTAGAAGCCAGAAATTCCTAGAAGGTCGACGAATCTCAGTAAGAACCTCGATTCGGCAGTTCTTACTTGGGAGCACGTTGGGAGCTTACTTCCCCGATGACGGAAGCTCGTTTCTCTGGTGACGTAAATGCGTTTCTCCGACGACATGAGCGCTTCCCATATTATGACCATAATTTTAAAAGATGACGTAAATTTTGAGAAGAAAGTTAGAAAATTTTTAATACACGTTTATCAAAGTACCAAGAAACTAAATATTATTTACCTTGACATCATAAAAAATCAACATGCGAATAATCTCTCAGTAACTTTGAACTGAATTTTATAAATTTTAATAAATATTAAGATATCTATAAATTTTGATAACAATAATTAATAAACATAAATTTCTTATTAGCACACGCTCTCAACTTTAGATTATCCTAAGTAGTAGCGTTCCCCCGCTCCTGCTCCCGTTCCCGCCCTCACCCGCTCCCACTTCTGGCTTCTAAGGGTTGAATAAGGTGGTTAGCAAATTTAAACTAAAGATGTCACAATAAAACTATAGCTATGCTTATCAAAAGTAAAATGTGGGAATATGAGCAAGAGCAGAGAGAGAAACGAAATAGACTGGTTCACACTCTCGGGTGAAGGGTCTAGTCCAATGCCTAAGTTACAATTTATGACTTTCACAGTACTCGAGAGGGAGAAATGACCTCCCTATGCAATAACCTTCTCGCTCCTATAGAGCCCGTAAGATTTCGCGAAGCCTACATGTCTGGGGAGCTTAGAACGCTATTCCAGAGCCCACTGAATATAAGCTGAGCATTCCCCTTGACTACCCCGAGTCTTCAGAGAACCACTTTTTGAAGCCTCTGTCTCCTCCATTGCTAGACACAAGAGAATAACCCTTGTGGAAGTCACACCACCGTAGCTGAACCAGTTGATGACATGCATTATTTTTGGTGCCATCTAGTAGTTGATATATGTTAAGCAAGTTGATCGGAAAAGGGGAATTATGGATGATGCTACCAATATGATGCTATTCAAACAAGCATGGTATTGTGCGTGCACTAAATTGTTTATAGATAATGCTTTCTCGCATTGAATGTTAGTAGGTAACATGAGTTATTTCTGGTACCATTGAGTAAGTGGATGTCACACCACTACTTAGCCGAACCAGTTGATGAGATCCAAGTGTTGTAAGTACACACACAAGTTTATTACTCAGTTCTTGTACTAATATAGTAATATGTAGGGCTAATGAGACACTCAGAATCTCTAAAACGAATATGAAATTCGAATGTTGCACTAGAGAAGAAGAAGAAAAAGAATGAGAAATGAATAAGCAAAATGGATGCATTCCGAGTGCGTAGGTGTCATATATATAGACACCATTTGATTACTTTCTTAAAAGCTGCCTATGACTCCACATGGGAAATGGGGGGCTGAACTGCAGACATTCGTGTTCAGAGCATTGCATTGCTGAGGGTATAGGGTGAGTAAGCAGCGCCTACCAGCCTGAACTTTCTCCATCTTGTGTCGGGTTAAGCCCTTCAGGCTGCTATGGTGTGTTTATAGAGCTAGGTGGAGGTTTCGCACCTTGTGGAACTCCTTTCCATTCTCTTTTCTAAGTATAATGGATGAGGTCAAAAATAAAACAAGTTATGTTAGTTTTGTTTCTTCAAATTATAAACTTACATGCAGCTGTGAAAAGTTTGAATACGCTGGTATTTTGTGTTATCGTGCACTAAAAGTACTAGATTACCAGAATATAAAATACATACCCAAACAATATATTTTGAAGACAAGAACTTATCCAGTCAAACTGACTGGTCAATGGAGCGGTCATCGTCCAGTACTGCATGTACCCAAGACTTTTAGGACTTCTTAGGTCAGTTGGACCAGTAATCCAGTGAGTGTACCAAATTTTGGTATCTTGTGTGCACTTTCAAATCTCAAATATGGGTTGAATGCAATTTCCTAGTTTATGTGATGCGTATATTTATTTAGATTATAGATATTTGAAATGTGCCATATCACTAAACTAAGACAATAGTTTGAATTTGAGAATCCTTCGTAATATGCGTACTTACTGAATTATGGTCAGTTCATACATTTAAGATATGATATTATTTCAATTCCACCATTAAACTTGGGTACAATCAAATATATGATTGATTACTCTAGATATTATCTCAAGATATGTAAATATGCATCCATGGATATCTAGAGAAAGTGTGTACCGAAGTGTCTACAATATTAAATGCAATGTAAACATAGAAACTACATTCAACTTCATCTAACAAATATTAAATGCAATGTAAACATAGAAACTACATTCAACTGTATCTAATATGAATCATGATGTTTCGTTATGAATTTTATCATGATTAATTCAAGAGGGTGTTCCTTAACCCCAATCAACACATGACATAAATATATCTCGCTTTGGGTGCCATTGTGTTGTTATCACTTTGAGCTTGAGCTAGCTTGACTTGCATGACGTGTCTTTGACTCTTGTTCACACTAGCTCGAGTTGTAGGCACTGCGACTTCGGCCTGAACTTGATATGTGAAATACTTCGGTTCTTGTCATTGAAACATAAGTTGTGAGATATTCAAATGTAGCTTCAGTAAGCATCTTCGGATCTCCAGCTAAGCTTGATAATGTTGGCATCTATAAGGCTATAACTTGTATGCTCAATTCAACTTCCCAAAACCTTGACTAATCTAGTTGCCCATCGTCGACACCAATCATATTTGATTATGCTGGTGTCAACATCTTCCACATAAATTGTCTCTACAATGACCTAAATATAGTTGGTAAATAACTTCTGTAGGTCGCAAGGATTCTTGTCATCTTGGTAATTTTTGACACAAATTGTTTCTCTTATTTTTCGGGGCCTTTTCCTATATTGGTCTACAAGGATTCTTAAAACTTTCTTTGTTTCTCCTGCCAGGTTGCAAATATGATTAGATTTCTTGTAGATAGCTACAATAAGCCTGTTCCAGCGATCTTGGAGATTCCTTCGAAGGACCATCCATATGACCCTGCACAAGATTCAGTTCTTTCCCGTGTGAAGTACCTGTTTTCAGCTGAATCAGTATCAGAAAGGCGTTAACTTCGGTTTTGCTCTCACTTCCATGTTCATCAATCAGTGACCAGTATGCACCCATTAGCCAGTAGGGCGTTACTACTACTACAGCAGGTTTGGTGGGCTTGATGAAACTTTTTTCACCAGTCAGTGGATGGAATAAAACTATTAATTACTTTCCAAGTTGAAATAACCTCAAACACTGTATGATGCAAACATAAGTTGTTGAGAATTCGTGATAGACTGGAAGTTACACTTCGTTAATTGCTCTGTTCTGTAAGTAATGTTTACTCCAGATTGCCTGTGCTTGCTTTTTCTTGTAATCTGTGGCAAAACTAAGTTCAACTTCTGCAACTGCTTGATTCTTGAGGAAGTGGTGTTTGGTATTTACTGCTATGTTATCAGCATGATACTCTTGTTTGGTTTAGAATAGCGATCGTCTTCCCCCCTTCCTTGTTCTTTTTGTGTTCTTTTAAGACCTTATTTTTTTGGAAAAGTATACTCAGCCCGAAAAAAAAAAAAAAACCGAAAAAAAAAACCGCAGCGCCATGTGGCAGCTGCGGATTGGTCCAAATTTTTTTTTTAAAAACACTCAGCCCCCCCTGCTGACGTCGGTCGGAAACCGACCAGTCGAAATCTGACACGTGGCCGCGGTTTCAGCCGCGGTCCATGTATCAGAGTTGTATTTTTTTATACAGAAACGATAATCTCAACACGTTGAGAGTACGATATGACTGCATTAGAGGATGATGTACGAAGTTTGGCACTATATACTGTTCAGCACTTAAAAGTGCTCAAAAAGTGTGGGGTCCATCAAAATAAATGTTTTTTTTTTAAAAGTGTTTGTACAATAATGTCCCTTATAAGTGGTATATTGTAAGTTTAACTAAAGCTTATAATTTACAAATATAGCACTTAGTTTGTAAATGTAGAAAAAGATAATTGTAACGTTAATAAATTTAATTATTAAAAATGTCTAAACAACCATAATTTTTTTTTTATGAATAACTATAAGAAGAAAAGGGATAAAAAGTTAGCCGTCCAAGTCGTATATCACACATTAATTAATAAAAAAAATTATAATTAACTACCACCAATATGTGCCTTGTGTATATCCTCACGTAAAAATAATTTAAATTTTTTTTTATGAATAACTATAGAAATAAATTAAACTCCTTATAACTATTTAAACATATATCCAAAATTCTATAAACATATATATAACACATTTAAATTCAAATATATGCAATATTTAAACTAACTAAGTTGGTGTCTTTCCTAGTGAAGACGTTGGTGTTTTCCCTAGGGAAGGCAGTTGCGTTCCAAATTTTTGCTCCACCACACCAAGTGACTTTGAGGGTAAAGTGGAAAATAGGGGAAGGAAAAAAAAAATGAGAATAGTGTCGGAGAAACATTAGAAGTTATGATGTTTGTAAATGGTGAAAAAGGTGGAAGAGAGGAATTTGGGAAAAAATTATGCGGGCTCAATCAATGGAAGGAAAATTGAACACATATGAGAGTATTGTGTGAAAAATTATCCAATTGTTCCTCAATAACCTGGATTTTTTTTTTTCTATGTTGTATTTATGTTACGTTTGGTATTTGGTCTAGTTACTAATTTGATTTTTGTTCAAAAAATTACTTTGTATCTTTTCTTTTTTTTGATCATCCAAACATGAAGAGTAAGAGGTAAATTTTATTATTTTTTCTCATAAATTTCTTTTTCAACGTTTCTATCCCGACCGCAATGGAAAACCGACGTGTGAAGTGATACCACGTGTCGATTTTCCATTAGCCGAAGTTAGCGAGAGGAGAGTATTTCTTTCATCCAATCACGTGTTGACACGTGGCATTCGATTTTTCTTTGGTTCATCTTTTGTGACCGTTAGGACTTTTCCTTTTTTTTTCCTCTCCAGCACAAAGTTTCTAAATATAGTACTAGTAAAAGGATAAGCATTTATTCTATTTTTAGTGGGTGAACAAAAATAGATTCATCCAATATATATTTTTATATATAACATAATTGACAAGGTTTTAGGGGGCCGTCCTTAACAAAAAGTTATTCGGTATTTCAAATGGAGTCCATTTTTGTTCACCCACAAAAAATAGGGTGTTTGTTCACCCTCCAATAAAAGATTGACACGTATCAAATGCTTTGAACATAAACCACTTTGAAAGTATTTTTGTAAGCATTCAAAGTGATTTTGACTAAAGAATTTGACACGTGTCAATATTTAATTGGAGGATGAACAAATACCTTAGAGCATCTCCAACCCTATTGTAAGTTTAGAAAAAATAGTTGTCACATAGGAATGACAAGCTTTCATTTCAAAAATTCTTCTCCAATGCAAATGTAGAATAAATTATGAAGTTGACATGGCAATGGCATGGCAAGGACAATGTGAAGTTGGTTGTCTAGATCTAGACAATGCACTTTACAATGACTTTGTCTCCACATCATCAATTATGCATAGAAGTATTTATAAAAAAATGAATGAAGTGGAATTATTTTGGAAGTTGAAAAAAAAAACATTTTATTGTCTTCTCGATATTTTTGTATTGGACAACACTTTTTATCTGATTATCTTGTGTGAATATTATTTTATTATATAGAAAAGATATTATCTTGTACCTTATGTCATATAGGAATCACAATATAGACTTAGTTTTGGAGGTTGAAAAAAAAGGACTCATTTCAAATGCCCAAACCCAGCAACTCCCCACCCCACCCCAACCCACCCCCACCCCCACCCCCACCCCATCCCATCCCCATGAGGTTCTGTTACCACCACTGCACCACACGGTTGAGAGCACCACTCTTCACCATCATTAAACACCACCTCACTCTGTTTGTCCTCTCTCTCTCTCCCTCTCTCTCTCATCCGCAATAATTGACTTTGTGTATATATATACAGTATACTCTCCCATATCCATCCGTTCCCATGCACTGCACTGTGGTCACGAGCCACCTGAGCTGACCTGGCCCAGCCCAACAAGCAATCAACAGTTTGTGAAGTGAGTGCATGCATGCATCATCTTCAAATGACAATACCACTCTTATCCATCCATCCATCTCCTTCCGATTGGAAACGGACGGTTGGGAGTGACAACGGGGTTGTTATATATTGGCATCCGCACGTGTGGACGCAAAACGCGGTTGATCAATATTGTGTGATCGGTATATCGAGAGAATTCTAAAGATGTACCTATTTATTAGTCTTGCAAAACCTGTACTTTGTTTTGTTACAAATCTGGCCTTCAATGACTACTGCACTTTTAAGAGCATTGCTATACCTACATCCAAATATTTACAATTTCTTTATAACCGCCACGTATCGAATTTTAATCGAAGAAGGAGAAGAAGTGGTGGGGTCGGATGCCCATGTAACAGGAGAGTGAGAGTGGAGGTGGGATCGGATGAGATCTATATATAAAGGATGAGAGAGAGAGAGAGAGAGATGTTGTAAAAATTTGGTAGTAGACTTAGAGCATCTCCAACCCTATTGTCTTGTTAAGTGTTGTGAGTCTTAGGTGGCTCCTATGTGGCATGAGCCACAAGACAATGTCTTGTTTATGTGGCAAAATTATATCTCAAAAGACAATGAGATAGAAAAACTCTCTCCAATGCAAAAGTATTGAGGAGACAATAAAAAGTATTTTTTTCAACTTCCAAGACAACTTTTAAGATAACTACTCATCTTCTTTCATTTTTCTAATATTTTTTATTCATAATTGATGACATGGAAGAGAAGACATTGTCAAGTGCATTGTCTAGAACAAGACAATCAACTTCACAATATCTTCTTTAATTTTTGCCACATAAGCTTCACAATTGACTTGACAATTGCATTGGAGAAGAACTTTTGAATAAAATTTTGTCATTCCTATGTGGCATTAACTTTTTTTCCAAAGTCACAATAGGGTTGGAGATGCTTTCATCATTTTTCTACTTTTAATTGGCACCCTCAGTTAGGGGTGAGCAAATATCGACCGATACCGAAAAATCGACCGAATACCGATTAAAAATATCCCGAAAAACCGAACCGAAATTATGTACCGAATTGCCGAACCGACTAAATTACGGTATAATGGTAATGGTAACGGTTTGAGTGTAATACCATACCGAAAATACCGAACCGAACCGATTCACACACACACACACACAGACACACACATATATGTTGGTACTTTCTTTACATGGAGAGAGCTTGCTCTCAACATGTCTTGTAAAAG
The DNA here is from genome assembly GCA_029216955.1 of Iris pallida. Classification (NCBI taxonomy): domain Eukaryota; kingdom Viridiplantae; phylum Streptophyta; class Magnoliopsida; order Asparagales; family Iridaceae; genus Iris; species Iris pallida. The sequence goes on from JANAVB010033417.1 coordinate 5,710,675, forward strand.
TTTAGTCCCACATCGTAAATGTACCATGAGTTATCACAACATATATACTTGTATGTGTTGTTGTGATGTGCACATGGGGTGGTGACCCGAATGAGGGAACCATGTGGATGATTTTACTAGGAGTTAAGAATAAGACTCCAAATTAAACATTCATGCTTTTTGCTCTTGAGAAATTAATTTCCATTGGGGCTAAGCCTCGTAGGGACTCAGCGACTCGGACTCGGACTCGGGCTCGGGCTCATGGGCTCATGAGGCGTAATGTGGCGTTTTGTTGGCGCACTTAGCACGTCATCTCGTCGCTAGCTAGGCGCATAGTGCGCTTAAGTTGCGCTCGTTGCGCAAGCCACTTGCGCGGCCACGTTGCGCGCCCAGGTTGCGCGCCCATGTTGCGCGGTCCAGTTGCGCGCCCAGGTTGCGTCCAGGTTGCGCAGGGTGCGCGGGTGCGCTGGGTTGCGCGGGGTGCGCGCGTGCGCGGTTGCGCTGGGTTGTGCGAGGTGCGCGAGGTGCGCCAGTGCGCAAGTTGCGCCAGTGCACAAGTTGCGCTAGCTGCGCCAGCTGCGCAAGTTGCGCCAGCTGCGCAAGTTGCGCCAGCTGCGCAAGTTGCGCCAGCTGCGCAAGTTGCGCCAGCTGCGCCAGGTGTGCAAGTTGCGCCAGTTGCGCCGCAGCGTGCGCAGTGCGCACAATGCGGCTGTAGGCGCACACGCAACTCGTTCATTGGCGCAATGCGCACAGGTGGTGGCTGTCCACATTCAAACTGATCCGTAATGTGCGATAACTGATCCTGAAATAGTGGATCTGACATTATTTCGTGGCGCACATTGCGGATCTGAGCAGTTGTAGCAGTGGCTATATATTCAGGGCCTCATTTCTCTCTCGAGAAATACAGAGAATTATTCTTCTTAAAAATTCCAGAAAGAGAGAAGAGAGAGTTTCTCGAGCCACTGGAGTTCCAGCACCTCAAGTAATCGTTTTCTTCCTTGTCGTTCCGAGCAGCAGTCCGTTGTAGAGCAGAATACCAAAGCGTTCCAAAGTTCATTTGAACTTGCTGGTTCCTGGAAGCTGACCGTGTGGTGGATCTAGCTTTGAGCACTGGTGTTCTTAACACCCCAGCAGGCCACTTTCATCTATTGTCTGTCATCGCTGCTGTTGTCTTTAGCAATTCGGCAGGCTTCTTCTTCTTAGAAGTGTCTTCGTCGTTTGCTACGTATACGAAATCTTTTTAGATTCTCGTATTCCAGAATCCTCCTAGGATCTCTGGTTGTGCACCTTCCTTGAAGTGTTGCATTGGAACGTTGTTCTTACAATAGTTTCATTCAGTTTTCCATTGAAAAAAATTGTGCCCCGGTTCTAACAATACACACACACACACAGATATATATACACACACACACACACTCACACACTTTTTTTAATGTTGTTCATGATTAATTTTACACTACCCATTTTTATTTTTATCTTTGTTTTGGTTGATTTTCTAGAACTTGAAATGAATTTTAGTGGACTTGAATTTATGTTAAGAATGCTAAGAATCGAGTTTTTGATCTTTTGAGCTTATGTTTTTGTGTTCTCATAGAATTTTGAAATAAATTTTGGTTACTTAAACTTGTATTAAAGATTAAACTTAGTGACCGCGTTTGATATTTTAAACTCATTTTTAGGTGTTTGCGACTTGTTACATATTGTTCTAATAATTTTGATAATTAATTGTTTGGTTGGTAGAGGCTTGGCTTTAAAATTAATGTTTCAAAAAAAGTAAAAAATATATATTATAGGTTAAGATGTTCTACAATATTAAGTGTGTTAATTGATCAAATATTAATTGATAAAATATCGATACCGAACAAAAATCGACCGAATACCGATTTAACCGAAACTGAAAAAATCGATTCTAAATGGTACGATATTGATATTGATTTTTTAAATACCGATTTAAAAAATATCGAAAAAATCGATAAAATACCGACCGATTATACCGACGCTCACCCCTACCCTCAGTTCACATCGAGATTAAAGCATTCTTTCACTCTCTCTCTCCTACTTTTCTATTTACTTCAGTTTTTTGAATTCAATTTTACTTCCATCTTGTTTTGTTTCTGTAAAAAATCAGGGGAACATACAATTTCCGCAAGTAGATATAGTTTTGCATACCCCCACAATGAAATTTTTTTTTTTTGTTCAGAAATTTGTATACTCAGCATAAAAAAAATTTGATATTGCTCTCAGAGATAAAGTTTGGCCAAATTGTAATTTGAACCCAAAACTTCCATCAAGACGTAAAAAATGATTGGTGGTTAAACAAGTTGACAATCAAGAAATACACCGTCTGGAAGGAAGTAAGTTGCACAAAAACGTCCTTCTGTTTGAACTTTTCTGCCTATTTTTTTCAAAGAACAGAAAGTTCATCACTAAAAGTCATATTTTATCACTAAAATTTGTCATTCAATTTCGTCACTGAAAGTCAAATTTTACCACTAAACATTTTTGTAAGCGAATTCCAAATCGCATATAAAAATTAGAATGTTGAAAATTTACGTCCTTTGGAAGGACGTAAATATTACAAAATCGTAAATTTTATGCAGGGCGTAAATTTTCAAAGAATTAAGGGAGAGAGTTAAGCTGATAATTTATACATAAAAAAAATTTACGTCCTTCCGAATGGCATAAACAAAATTTACGTCCTTTCGAATGGCGTAAATTGTACAAAACACAAAATACGTACTTATGCAAGACGTATTCGGACTCTTATCAGAATTTTACTAAACTTAGTGCTCTTATCATAATTTTAGAAAATTCTGATGTTGTATATACAATTTTCTATATTTTCTTTGTTAGTTCAGTTCGATCAACTTTAGTTGTCAATATTGTCATTGTTATCATTTGTGACGTATGTGATCATAATTTCTTGGGATATTTTATCTGATATTCTCATTACAGATATAGAAACTAGCATATATCTCACTTATTTAAAAATAAAAAAAAAAGCAAATGCTTCCATTATGTGTAAAATAACTAAAATTTTGGTTAAAATAGTGAGAGTATATCTTAAATTTTTAAATGTTGCATACAAAGGATGGGGGTGTCTACTAGTTTTTTCAAATAAGGGAAGGTATATGCTAGTTTGTATATTTATAATGAGGACATTTGTTAAAATATCTCAAATTTTTTTTTCTTCCTAAAATTATTTTTCTTACAAAATAAACCTTTTTTTTAATTTTATAATTGTGATATCTAGCAACTCACGTCAGGCGAGCAATGACAGTGGCCAATGTGGCCCACATGTCTGGGAAACTATAGGTGCTTGTTAGTTGTTGGATGTATAGAATATTTATTGTAACATTGAGTGATGCTAAAACGATTCTAGCTAGACAGCAGTGGCTTACTAAACCAATTCTTTTGAAGAGTGGACACTTGGTTTGAATATCTGAAATAGAAAAAAATTATTCAGCGGGACCAACTCGTCACGTAGCAGTGATTAGTCCTTATTTTCCTCCAATAATGTTATAATATACCACTAAAATTAAATTAGAAAAAAGAAGAAGAAGATAATGTTATATATAATCTCAATCTTTAATAATTTCTCTTTGAGATGATCTTCTGAAAGTCATTATTGTTTTAATTTTACGTTTTAATTTTACCTAATAGGAATTAGTGTCATGATATTTGTTGTTGTAGTTGGTGCAAGTCCAAACTCAACCCATAATGTTTTTTGGCTTAATTGCACTTTGCTACCCTCAACTATTACCATTTTTCAACTTTGTACCCTAAACTATTTTTTGTAACAATTTGGTACCCAGATGTTATTTTGGACTAAAATGCCCCTACCCCTACCTCTAACCCTCCCCCCTGCACGCTCCGGCCGCCCCCCCTGCTCACTCCGGCCGCCCCCCCTCCCCCCTGCTAGCTCCGCCCACCCCCTCCCCCCCCCCCCCCCCCCCCCCCCCCCCCCCGCCCCCCACCTCCCCCCCTGCTCACTCCGGCCGCCCGCCCGCCCCCCCGCCTCTCCCCTAGGCCGCGGCAGCACGGGAGGAGGGGGGCTGGGGAGGGAGGCGGGGCGGGAGGCGGGGCAGGGGGTGGCCGAAGGTAGCAGGGGGTGGGGGTGGGGGGCGGGGGGGGCGGAGCTAGCAGGGGGGGGGGGGCCAGAGCTAGAAGGGGGGGTGGCCGGAGTGGGGAAGGGGGTGGAGGGAAGGAAGAGGGAAGGGCATTTTCAGAATTTTTGAAAAATTAGGTATCAAGTTGAAAAAAAATAATAGTTGAGGTACCAATTTATTACGAAAAAAAGTTTATGGTATCAAGTTGAAAAGGCGGAATAGTTGAGGGTAGCAAAGTGCAATTAAGCCATGTTTTTTTTCCCTTCAAATTTCATGCACCTTAGGGCCCGTTTGGTAAACCGTATTTGGAGGTGGGATTTGGATTTTTATGGATTTAGAGACAAATTCATGGAATCCTATGTTTGGTTGGAGATGGATTTGGATATGAAAAGTTTGACAAAATCCAAAACTTGGATTTGGTTGGATTTTGAAGGAAAAAAATAATTATTCTTTAATAATTTCGTTAAAATATTTATTATTTAATAATTTCGTTAAAATATTTATTATTTAATAATTTTGTTAAAAATTAGTAAATTAAAAATTAGTTAATCTTAATAATTTTGTTATAATCATAATTAATAATTTATTAGTATATTATAATATTAATTAATAATATTTTATTATTTAGTTAATAATCATAATTTACTAGTATTATTATAATATTAATTAATAATTTATTAGTATTATTATAAAATTAATTAATAATTATATCCTTTGTTTAGTACTATTAATTAAAGAATTGGTTAATTAGTTAATTTTGTTATAATCATATTAATTATAGTATTAATTAATAATTTATTAATGACTATTTTATTATAATATTAATTAATAATATTTTAATCACAATTAGAATCATATTTTATAATAATTTAATTAGTAATTTACTAATCATAATAATATTACTATTTTTAAAATATTTAATTTATAGTTAATTAATCGTTAATTATTAATTATTAATTATTAATTATTAATTTTTACTTAATTATTAATTATTAATTATTAATTTATAATAGTTAATTATTAATTATTAATTATTAATTATTAATTATTACTTAATTATTTAATTATTACTTAATTTATAATTACTGAATTTATAATCGTTAATTAATAATCGTTAATTATTAATCGTTAATTATTTCATTATTAATTATAATTACTTAATTTATAATCGTTAATTATTAATCGTTAATTATTTAATTATTAATTATAATTACTTAATTACGTAATTATTAATTATTAATTATTAATTATTAGTTATTAATTATTAATTTATAATCGTTAATTATTAATTTATAATCGTTAATTATTAATTTATATTCGTTAATTATTAATTATTAATTATTAATTATTAATTTATAATTACTATTATTAATCGTTAATTATTAATTATTTAATTTATAGTTATTAATTATTAATATTAATTATTAATCGTTATTATTAAAAATTAACTAATCATTAATTATTAATTTTATAATTAATAATAAATAATCATCAATTATTAATTACTAATCGTTAATTACTAATCGTTAATTATTAATTTTATAAATAATAATAACTATAATTAATCATAATTAATTAATAGTTTAATTATTGATCATGACTATAATTTAATTATTAATCATAAAACCAAATCCTATGTTTGGTTGGAGTTGGATTTGAATAGTAAAATTCATGATTTGGATTTGGAGGATTTCCAAATCCAAATCAAAATAGTAAAATCCGGTTACCAAACAAGCCCTTATATGACGGAGAGGTGTGGGCATTATTCCGACGTACGGTTTAAAAAAAAATTGGGTTCAAATTTTAATTTTAAAATACTAATTTTCTTTTAATAGGTTTGGGTCCAAAATCAAAAATTAAATAAGACTTACATAATTCTATAATTATTCTCAATTTTATGCATATTTTATGATTAAAAAATATATATTTAAAAATAGCAAATTTATGTATGTTTTTTAAGTCCAGCTTTGGTAATTTAATAACAAGTTTAATTTTGAGCCCAATTTTGAAATACAATAAACATATGTATAAAAATTATATTAAATATTATTTAATAATAATTTCAACTTTAGGTTTGGGTTATTAAATAATAAAAATAATCCAACAGAATAAATCGAATTGATTGTCGGTTCGGTTCGATTTCAGTTATAGCTAATTTGGTTAAATGATTTTAAATTTTTAAAGATTGGTTTAAATGAATAATAGTTGACTGAAATTAGTTAAAATCCGGTCATCTAAATTTATTCTATAAAATATGAAACAGAAATATTAAGGGGGTGGTTAGTCAATCCTTATTTGTAAATCATGATTATGAAATCTAGCATTAATAATTAGGGATTCCGATATGCGATTTCCAAAACCCACGGTTAGTCATCTGATATTTGAAAACCAACATGATTAAAGCTTTTAAATTTTACATTTTTTTTTTCAATCACATCATGGAATTCTTGAAACCATTACCTAATTTTCAACTTTCCATTCCCTCCACCAAATGCTCTCCGTCCCACCGACGGTCATCACTCCGGGCCCTGGCATCACCACTACCTTCACCTCCTCCACAGTAGCCTATTTGTGACTTATTAGTATACTGGGATTATATACTTCACGTTTAAACAGTGTTTCGATGGGATCAATAGAGTTGGATCTTTCCGTAAAATCTATTAGCTTATCAGTGCCACGTGGATATATAATTGATGCATGCACTCGGATTTATCCCAAACGTGCGGATACGACTTACTCGACCACGCCACGCCACCCATCCACCCCCTGCTATCTTCGGAGTGCGCGCCACGGCCCATGGTGCGTCCTGGCCGTGCGTTAGCACCCATGGCGCGTCGTCGCGCGCGCCATCATCCCTGGCGCGTTGTTACTCGATCTGCAATTTCTCTAAACTTCTCACCTTTTTTATAATTTAGATAAAATTTTTTACCCTATATGAAAATTTCTGGACTAAATTGCTGAGTACATTAGTTGCTCCAGTAATTATAAATAAAATAATTTAAATGCTGAGAAAGAAAACAAAATATATATTATCAGAATTCTAAACAAAATAATTTCAATTTTCTTCAATTCATTATTAGAGATTTTTGCTTCCCATACAATAAGAAAAAAATATTTATTAATATTAATAAACATTTGAAGTAATATTTCAAAGAAATTCTATTACTTAGTATATATTTAATGTATCACCTATCTGTGGTGTCCACTGTATTTACAAGAAATTGAAAGTCTTTTTTTTACTAGTGTTAACTGTATTACCTGGCCTATATTTATCACGTAACATTTGAAATATATATATATATATATATATATATATATATATATTTTTTTTTTTTTTGAAGCAATGGGTACTTGTGGCGAACTCGCCTCCACTGAGGCTCGAGCTCCCGACCACTTGGGCCGCATGCATCTCTCTTAACCACTAGGCTAGAAATATACTTTTAGGCCTTGTTTGGTTCGTGGAATGGAAGGGAAAGGAAATCAATTCCTTGTCATTTATTTTCCTTTGAAAAACTTTAATTTCTATTGATTTTTTTTTCGCTGTTTGGCAAATGCCAAAAAATTTGGAAAGGAAAATAAATACTTCAATGTAGAAAAATAATTCCTTGATTGGATGGATGAAATTACTTTCTTTCCTAATTTTCTTTCCATTAGAAATTATTATTATTTTTTTTCAATTCTTTTGATACCCAAATATAGAAAAGTAATCTTTTTTTTTTTTTTTTTTTTTTTTAATCCGGAGATTCCGTGAGCCAAACCGGGCCTTTGAGTGGGTGGGAAATTTAACGCACGCACGCATGCATGCAGATGCATAGAGAGGCCTCTTTACTTACTTTTTAACCTTTCTGACTCGACCACTTTTTTCACATTTATTCTCCCACCCGATTCCATCGTTAGATTATTCTCAATTCACAATTCAACGGCCAAGATTAATCATCCCCAACAAGTGAAGCATACACGACAAAATACGCAAGGACAAATTTGTACATTCACCCCACATCCAGATCTAACAGTCGCACCGTGACGAGTCCAGCCTCCAAGTAAGTTCAAATGACCAAAACACCCTTCCTACAACATCGTCATATAAAATATTCATTCCGGTTATCCGATCCACACCCGAAACCCGAACGAAGGGAGGGCGATATCGTAACTTCCGAGCGAAAGAAAATGGCAATTTATTTAATTATGTAAACCCGATAAATAGCTCCTCCCCAACCTCATTTCCAAACTTTTGATTCTCATGCTCCTCCTCTCTTCTCCAATGTCTCTGCTATAGCCACGCCCACTTTATCATTATCACCCCAGCCACAATGGGCTTCCTACTCCTCCTCTTCCTCCTCTCCCTCAAAATGGGGAGTTCCTTATCATCCGGCTCCGACCTCGACCTCCTCCTCTCCTTCAAGAACTCCCTCCCGGACCCGAACCTCCTCCCGAACTGGAACCCGACCCGTACCGGAAGCACGTGCTCCTTCTCCGGCGTCACGTGCCAAAACTCCCGCGTCACCGCCGTCAGTATTTCCAACGTCGCTCTGAACGCCGACTTCGCCTCCGTCGCCTCCTTCCTCCTCCCCCTCCCCGGTCTGGTCACCCTCTCGATGCGCTCCGTTAACGCTACCGGCAATATCACCCTCCCCACCGACTTCCGATGCGGCGGTCAGCTCACCTCCCTCGATCTCTCCGGTAACCGCATCGCCGGCTCCGTCGCCGACGTGGCGCTCCTCTCCTCCTCCTGCTCGCTGGAGTCGCTCAACCTCTCGTCGAACTACATCATCAGCTCGAGCTCGACTCCGCTCGCTGCCGGTGAGGTTAAGCTCTCTTCTCTCGACCTCTCGCGCAACGGAATCACCAGCGGGAGGGACCTCCGGTGGATCCTCTCCCTCTCCGGCAGGCTCCGGCATCTCGACCTCTCCGGCAACCAGATCTCCGGCGAGATCGGTTCCGTCAACTGCTCCTTGCTCCAGCACCTCGATCTCTCGGAGAACGAGCTCTACGGCGACGTCGGCGCCGGCACGTTCGTCGGATGCTACGGACTCGGCTTCCTCAACCTCTCCTCCAACCACTTCGTCGGTGAGTTCCCTTCCGACCTCTCCTCGTTCTCTTCCCTAGCGTCGCTGAGCCTCTCCAACAACAATTTCTCCGGCGAGATCGACTTCGACGCCTTGAGCTCCTCCGTTCCGGAGCTCAAGATTCTCGAGCTTTCGTTCAACAACTTCACCGGAAGGCTGCCGGCCTCCGTGTCGAAGCTCTCGGCGCTGCAGGTGCTCGACCTCAGCTCGAACGGGCTGTCCGGCTCGATCCCGGAGAACCTGTGCGGAAACCGTAGCTTCGGACTCGAGGAGCTCTACTTGCAGAACAATCTCTTCGCCGGTTCGATCCCGGAGTCTATCGGAAACTGTTCGAACCTGGTCTCGCTCGATCTCAGCTTCAATTATCTCACCGGAACGATCCCTTACTCCGTCGGGGGGCTCTCGAAGCTCCGGGATCTCATAATGTGGCAGAACCTTCTAGAAGGCGAGATACCGATCGAGCTGAGCTACATAAAAGGGCTCGAGAATCTGATTCTCGACAACAATGGGTTCTTCGGTGAGTTCCCGGCCGGGCTCCGGAACTGCACCGTGCTTAACTGGATATCGTTGTCGAGCAACCATTTGAGCGGCCCGATCCCTTCTTGGATAGGCGAGCTCGGCAATCTTGCGATACTCAAGCTCGGGAACAATTCGTTCTCCGGGCAGATCCCGAAGGAGCTCGGAGACTGCAAGAGCTTGATCTGGCTCGACTTGAACAGTAACCGGTTGAACGGGAGCATCCCGCCGACCATTGCGAAGCAATCGGGCAACATCGCGGTCGGCTTGGTGACCGGGAAGCGGTATGTTTACTTGAAGAACGACGGGAGCAGCCAGTGCCACGGGTCCGGTAACTTGCTAGAGTTTGCAGGGATCCGGCCGGAGGGGCTCAACCGTTTGCCGAGCCACCGGTCGTGCAATTTCACCAGGGTCTACATGGGGAGCACGCACTACACTATCAACAACAATATCTCCATGATCTTTCTCGACCTGTCGTATAATGAATTATCGGGTTCGATTCCGAAGGAGGTTGGGAGGATGTACTACCTCATGGTACTCAATCTCGGCCACAATTCTCTCTCCGGTCCCATTCCTCCGGAATTGGGGAGCTTGCGAGACGTCGGGGTTCTTGATCTCTCTCACAATGCTCTCGAGGGTCCGATCCCGGGCTCTTTTTCGGGCCTGTCGATGCTTTCGGAGATTGACCTCTCGAACAATCAGCTTAATGGGACTATTCCTGAACTGGGTTCACTGGCGACGTTCCCGCGCTACCGCTATGAGAACAACTCTGGACTCTGTGGGTTCCCTCTCCCTCCTTGCGACGATAAGCACGGTGCAGATACGGGCGGCGATCATCGGAAGTCTCGTAAGGCCTCCATTGCCGGGAGCGTGGCGATGGGGCTGCTCTTGGCGGTCTTCTGCATCGTCGGGATGATCATTATTGCGGCGGAGAGTCGTAAGAGGCAGCAGAGGAGGATGAAGGACAACGAGAACAGCCGCGATATCTACGTCGACAGCAACTCCCACTCGGGCGTCGTCACCACCAATTGGAAGTTGACTGGGACCAAGGAAGCCTTGAGCATCAACCTCGCCACGTTCGAGAAGCCCCTTCAGAAGCTCACCTTCCAGGACCTCCTCGAGGCCACAAATGGCTTTCACGACGACAGCCTGATCGGTTCCGGTGGGTTCGGTGATGTTTACAAGGCCCAGCTCAAAGACGGCAGCGTGGTCGCCATCAAGAAACTGATCCAAATTAGCGGGCAAGGGGATCGGGAGTTCACGGCCGAGATGGAGACGATCGGAAGGATCAAGCACCGCAATTTGGTCCCTCTGTTGGGCTATTGCAGGGTCGGAGAAGAACGGCTGTTGGTCTACGAGTACATGAAATTTGGCAGTCTCGACGATGTTCTGCACAACTGGAGGAAGTCAGGCGTCAGGTTGAACTGGGCCGCACGGAGGAAGATTGCGGTCGGAGCAGCCAGAGGCTTGGCGTTCCTCCACCACAGCTGCATCCCGCACATAATTCACCGGGACATGAAGTCGAGCAACGTCCTCGTTGACGAGAACCTCGAGGCCAGGGTCTCCGACTTCGGAATGGCCAGGATGATGAGCGCGATGGACACTCATCTGAGCGTGTCCACCCTTGCCGGCACGCCGGGCTACGTGCCGCCGGAGTACTACCAGAGCTTCCGGTGCACCACCAAGGGGGATGTGTACAGCTACGGCGTCGTCTTGCTGGAGCTGCTCACTGGGAAGCAGCCGACGGACTCGGCAGACTTCGGAGACAACAACCTGGTCGGGTGGGTGAAGCAGCACACGAAGCTGAGGATCAGCGATGTGTTCGACCGGGAGCTCCTGAGGGAGGATCCGATGCTGGAGCTCGAGCTGCTCGAGCACCTCAAGATCGCCTGCGCTTGCTTGGATGACAAGCCTTCGCGTCGGCCGACTATGTTAAAGGTGATGGCGATGTTCAAGGAGATACAGGCGGGGTCGACTATAGACTCCGCGGCGTCGGCCGACGCGGTCTCGGTGGAGGGGAGCTTCGGGGTGGCGGATATGAGCCTGAGAGAGGTGAAAGAAGAGAACGATTGAAGCAGCGGAATTCTTTCTTTTGAGGTTCGTTCTGCTACAATTTTCTTCCCCCGCCCGCATCAAATCCTTAAACCATTTGAATGGTACGAGTTTAATTTTCTTCTTGTAGCTCTCTATTACTTTCTGTATTATATTTTCTTTAAAGGCATTTCCTATTTTTGTATACCTTCTTAAATTGTTTAAGAGTTAAATCTCATGTTTATGTACATATAGTAAGTGGATTCTAATGAAAATCCTCTCATTCCACAACTCATCTCCTTGTGTGCCTCTACTATTTGTCAAATTCTCAATATATTTCCATTGCTCACAAGAGAGTGGTGCTTCAATCTATGATACCATTCCCACCACTAAGTTTGCCGTATTAATTTGGAGACTTGGATTGGTCTTTCTTTAGGAATATTGTCTAGTGTTAGGTTTACATCTTGTACTATAAGGGAGCCAAATATGTAAATTTTAGAATGTCCTGATTAGGTTTTAAGTGAAGTTTACATCTGTTAGATTTATGGGATATTTAGTTTTAGGATCTTACATATACGTGGATTATGGATATTAGGATTTGGGTCTCTAAATTAGCCAATATTAGAGTTTGGATGTAGAAATACTGCTCACGTAGTCTAATGAAGAGTAATTTCGAGACCCAAATTTTAACATCGGTCAACCTCTATATCCAAATTCTAATATCCATATATATGTGCGACTCTAAAACGAAATAACCCAAATATAGATGAGACGAATATGTCTTTGTGAGATGTACATGTATGTGACACTTTCTTTAGAAACTTATTCGTCCCCCCCACTCGGAAAGACTCTAATGTCATATGCAGACACAAGCAGTAGTGATTTTGTGTTAGGTTTGTGACGATTGAGACTTGACTCGAATTTATATAAAAACTTATAAATTTTTTTTCAAACAGTCAAAACGAATCTGAGAGTGAATAGATCGTGAACTAGTGCGTGATAAGTGAAATTACTATCAGGCACATCCAAAAAACTTTCCCCCTCTTTTCAAGGGCTGAGGCTCAACCCCACTGCCCTAGTTTCTGATTACAGCATATGCTTGTTGCATGTATGGATTGGTGCTCTTCTTTCCATACCAGTGCTCCTCCTCCAATGTCATTATTCTAAAAGCAAAGCTTCCATGTCAAGCCTATAGCTAGCACACTTCCATTGTAAAATTCTACAAATACACACCAGAAGACTTTGTGTGCCCCCTGCTGCTGACAGCTCCTCCTCCCCACTTGCTCACCATCTTCCTTCTTCCAGTCAAAAAGGTCCCTATCCCTGCCTAATTTTAAATTATCACACTCTCATGCAAAAGATTCCCACTTAAACACAAAACAAGGAGCTATCATGTGCAGAGTTTGTATAGAAAAGTGGTGCTCTGCGCATAACTTGAATTGTTTACTTGCACCTGCATTGATGTGATGATGATCTTTGGCATATGCTACAAAGAGTTCTGCTATTTAATATTGAGCCTAATTTGCTGTGCTCCTCTTCTTCCATATGAGGATTTGAAACTTTTTGTAAGGGTCCGGAGAATTCAAATTTCTGGTTAGCTGTTGCCACATGACAGATTAAGTAGGTGGTCCTTGAGCCTTATTTGCATGGAAATTGTAGGGCTATTTGTTGACATATTATTTGCACTTTTGAATTTTGGTGCACACATTAGATTTGGCTATTGGCAGTTGCTGAGATGTATGCTATAAAAGATTTTGAGATTTTTGCCCAGATAGATACCTACTTATTGTTCCGAAAAGGTTTCGTTTGCTACATATGAACTATCAATTTTGTTCAAAAATAGAGAATCGAAAATGTATATCGAAAGGAAAATATTAGGAGATTTTTCTTGCAATTTCTCAATCTCAAAACCTGAAAATTAATTCATAGAAAAAAGCTGCACCCAATAGTGAAATATGTGGACTGAGATCTCCTAATTCCAGTCTCTCTTAACATGAAGAACACATAAGATAATGTAATCACCTATATGAGATATTGATATTAGGGATTCAAATCCAAGATCTATAGAATTTTTTTTTTTCATATACTTAGTGGAGTGCATTTACAAATGATTGTTGGCTGTCTGCATGTATCTTGGTGTCATACATGTGGAATAAAATTGGTTGTTAGTAAGATATGTAACACTACTTTCGGAATTCCAAAATTGGAATTCCAATAGCAGTGCGTGAAAATACAAATTCTTTGAGGGGAAACATAAAACCAGTCATTTCTAGCTTTCTTTTATATTGTCTGCAGATATTGTAAAAAAAAAAAAAATTGACTGATAGAAAAATAGCATATGCAGCAATGATGGAGGCAAAGGTAGTGATGGGTAGGCGTAGGCAATTGTTCCACGTAAAATATTCTTCCTTTGACATTGCTCCCGTCGAATTTGATTTTGCTACCACTAATAACAAGCTTACTTACCGAAACATATCTAACTATTAAATCATTAGATACAAAAATATTAACTTCTTAATTTGTGATATCCAAACGTGTCAGTATCGATCAATCTGATATGGCCGATATCGATTCGATTTGGCATGTCCCGATTCGATACCGATTGATACCTGATATTGACCTATTATGACATTGGGGATCTATTTTTCTGTCAATTTGGCAAAGAAAATTGAACGAGAAATACCAAACCGTAATAGTGTAAAAGCATATTAAGGTTGAAAAAAATGTAAAAGAAAAATACTTATCTATGGCATGTAAACCAATCGGTAAGGGTGACAACTTGTTCATTCAATTTCAAGACTAATAAGAAACAACACACTATATATATATATATATATATATATATATATATATATATATATATATATATATATATATATATATATATATATATATATATAATATGTTTTCTGAATTGTTAGTAATTTATTAATAATTATTTTCTTTCCGATATCAAAAAATTCGATACTTCGATATCAAGATGTCGATACTGCAAATGTCGCCGATCATGATACTCATGGTCCGATATCGATATCGATAATGCGAATCTTGATCCAAACATATATCATATCTCCACGATATCTCCACAATGATATAGCTATACACAACAATATTTTAGCTTTCAGTTGGATAGGAAAATTGTAATGCCCCGTTCCGCTCAGTCAATCGGAGGAATCGAAATGCCAACGGCGTTCGGACTTAGCCATGCAACGGCTGCTCGAAAATCCGCTCGATCGAGGCGACTCCTCGCTCAGGTGGGTGCTTCGGTGAACTTGCTTCAGCTTGGCCTTCGCACTAATAAAACAAACGTTTTCAATGCACCGTAGGCTTGATAATAAAAGAGACGAATCAACATAACTAAAGGAATAATCCCAAGTTGGATCGATTGAGTTAGAACATGGAAAAAGGTCCCATGGTCGACTTAGAAACGATGCACGATGGCTTTCAAAATGACACTTGGTTCTCGTCCCGTGGCTTGGGAGAAGGAAAAGTTCGTCTTCGCCACAAAGCTAAGAATTTGCCTAAGTCATAGGCGTCGCCCGCATAAACGCTTGATAAAGCGTGCACGGTCCCATCGTCCAAGGCTTGGCATAGCCTCTGCTCGTCCCACGGGTTAAGTTGTATCGCACGGCTTGTGGCATAAGTCTAGGTACCCAAGAAACTTGGTTGTTCAAAGTCGAACGCGTGCACGACACGTTCCCACGATGTAAGGCTTGACGCAATCTTTGCTCGTCAAGTTATTGCACGATTAAAGTTAGGAAAAGTAATGTTAGGCTATCGAAGTCATTCTAACACTGTCCTATGTTTTCTACGGTTGTCATAGCCACATGATCCCACGATCTTAAGGCTCATCATATGGAGTATGACTTGAGCGGTAGTGTCGTATAGAACGCAAGTTGGTTTAAGGCACGAGCCACGGTTGGTTCAGTAAAAAGTTAGCCACGGTCTATGGCACCTAAAGAACACGTTTTGTTCAAGTTAAGCGAGAAGGCTATGCAATAGCTGTTCTCTGGATTTCAAAGAATGGAAAGTTCAAGCGATGGTTTGTCGTCGAGGCGGTCCCTCGTTTGGGAGTCTCATAGTTCCAATACACGTTTTGCATGATATGGTTTCAAGCACGTTTTGCTAAAGAGTATGGTTTGAGTCGTTCCACAGATTAGGCCATGCATTTACGTGAGTCTAGATGAAGTCTCATAGGTGCGTGGTCATGGACAACTTGTCGACAAGGGCAATGTTTCTTCGGATCGGCAACCTGGGCCCAGGAGACCGATCCGGCCATGGAAAGAACACGGTATAGCTGATGCTGGGTAGGCAACCAGGGATTCGATGGGCTGTCATTGGGGCTAGTTACCTGCATTGACCGACCCATCCTATTCCTAGCTATGTTCATGATGGCTAGTCAATGCCAGTGACCTTTCATATAGGTAAGTTGGCGTGCTGAGCGGCTATCCGCATGCACGATGTCGGTCGAATCAAAGAAAGTGTAAACACGGCACAAACTGAGTCAAGAAAAGATATGTACGGCCGTAACACCAGTATGAAGCCTAAGATTTGGCTATAGCAAGAATACGTGCTTCGGCACGAGTCGTGGCGTCGAGTATTAAGTTGTTCGCACAGAGTTGCATAAGTCAGATTTGAGTCATTAAGAGTTAAGTCAAGAAGGACCGTAAGGCGAGTTTGATCAAGAAATGTTGAGTTGCGAGGCACGACCTTGATATGTTCATGCACGGCCACGCTGTCACGACACAAGTATAGGCAAGACTAAGTAGGGAAGCACTGTCTCAAGTATATTGAAGCACGAATAGAGTTTCTGGCATGACCAAGTTGTTGCGTTCCAAATATGGACCGATAGGCAAGCACGAGTCGATAAGTTGACGTCGTTGACACAAGAGTGGTCTAGAGGCAATTTATAAGTAAGTTGTTGGTGTAGGACACGATAATAGTCTAGAGACACAAAATAGGCCAAGAATTTATGTCCTAAAATCAACCCTATGGCAAGAATAGAAAGACAATCATAAAGGGATTATGTTGCACAAAGTAAATGAACGTGTTAGTTTTGTATGGGTGGACGAGGAGCTCACTCCACCAGTATAGTTGAGTACTGACACCCACACAGTGTTTATATGCAGGCACAGGTAGAAGCTCGTTGGCGCGAAGCTCGCTTGGATGCGTCGAGGCATGGAGTTCCTTGGCGTTTCGAGCCGTGCGGCCGCATTGAAGACTGGACTTATACGGGACATAATGTATGGACATCGCCTATCCGAAGCTTCCGCTGGCCTACTCAAATTGTATTGAGAGATGAGAGAGAGTAGAGTGACTTGTAATGTAAGAAGAGTGAGCTTGAGTGATTGTAATCTTGGACTCGCGCCACATTGTAATCTTTGTTTCAATATCAATAAAGAGTATTTTGAATGACTTGTGTTTTGTTTTAAATTTTCGCTGCTATTATTCAATGTTTCTGCTTTGAACTTCTGTGCTACGACCCGTCGCTTAGCCTGTAATCGGCAGTTATGAAACCTGCCTTGCGTGAGCGCAATCTAGGCTCACGCGGCATCACGTCTTAGCGAGGACGATCACTCCTATGAGAGCGGGACGTGACAAAAATAATAATAGAAAAGATAACCTATATCTTATGGATACAAAAATATCAATATCTACAAAGCATTATCCTTCAACAATGAATCGATTTGTTCTAAATTTATGTCTATATTCCCTTATTTTTTTAATAATCATTTTTACATTTTTAAATATGGCTCTAGTATTTTATTTCTATGAGCTGGCAGCTTTATTATTATTTTATCTATATTAAGTCTTTATTTATTACATTCTTAATTTTGTAAGAATCATTGTGAAAAAAATGTAATTTCAAGAAAATAAATTGTTTAGTTTATAAAACTTGAATATTGTTTTCTAAACACAATGGGCAATTTATAAAACTAAGGGTCGACTTGAGAAAATGTCCTTACAATTTCAATAATTAATATACTATTTTGCCCGTGCCGATATAAATTTTCTTGTTCCGTCGTGTATGCAAATGTCCGAATTTAGAGCTGAGTTGATGACGATGGATCAGTGGGTGGGACATTGTTGAAATTAAGAGCTCGCAACTACAAATGGTTCTGGAGCATATCATGTTAGTTGAAGAGAGAGGCTAGGGAGACAAGCCAAGGACTTACATTTTGCAATGAATAATTGCGGGACCGGAACATGGTCATACATGCAAATACAACATTTCTATGGGGTTATGGGCTATTTAGCTCGGCTCGGCTACCTCTGCTATTTGATTAATTTTTTGTTTGGAGGGGAATTCATTAGTAAAAATAAAAAATATGTTCACCTGCATCACATGATAATATGTTCATAAATATGTATTTTATATATAGATGCTACGTTGATAAATATATATTTTATATTAATTAATACATATATTTTAAGTAAAATATTATTTTATTTCATATACGGTTGGAAGTGTTTTATGTAAAATGTACATTTACTGATGTGTTATCATACATTCTTAGACTCATGGCCCATCCAGAGGTAAGTATGACAAGATTTTGAGTTTGGACAACTTCTCACTGCTTTTGTTTTTCTTATTGTCGACCCGAAATCCAACTTAAACTTATATATATCTTAGGTCTCGTTTGGTTCGTGAAATAATGATTCGGCTAGGATAACCCAACGCTCTATCTTAATATAAGCCCATTTTATTAGTAATGATGATGAATTTTAGATTTCGAAAAGTTTAATTATACGCAAATCTTAAAATTATAATCTCATGCAAAAACAATTATATGCTAGTTGAGTTCCATAATCCGATTTTCTATTCAACAAATAACTCGAGTGACATTTGTAGTTACCGAAAATTAGTGGATCGAACTACGGTGATGTATTATTTTTTTTCATTCATAAAAATAAGTATGAGTTGAGAGTATTGAACCAAAAAATATGTACAAATTACATATATAACCGTTTGGCATCTAAAAAAAATAAAATAAAAAATAAAATTGAATATGTATAATCATTCCTATCCAGAGACGAACGTGCGGGTCACGAGCAGCCACGTGATCTTGTTTAGGGTCCACCACTAACTCCTCTCTCTCTCTCTCTCTCTCTCTCTCTCTCAATTATAGAATAAAAATATAATTTGCATGCTATTTCCATTAAATTATATAAAGAATATATAATTTTGTAAAATAATTGGATTAGTTAATTGAATAATAATATTATGTTACGTTGGCATCAAGCTAAGTAGTAGTAGTTGTTGTAGGCGCTCTCTCACGTGGGTTTGGTCTTAATCTTGTCTTCGCTCCAGCCAAAACTTTGTTTTCTTTTTATGCCCTTTTTTTAATTTAATTTTTTAAAAAAATGAGAAAAGAATTTGGCTCTTTTCCTCCAGTCCTTTCAAATTCAATGGAAAGGACACATTGTCCTCCATTGATAGCAACTCGTCTCCTTCATGCTAATCAGAAGGAATCATGATCCTAATCTTTCACGTGCCAAATGACCAAACTGCCACTTGAACGGTGGCAAGACGGGTTCCAAATAACCAACCATTCAACCCAAACCCAATAGGAAACTATAGCACCAAACCGACAAATAACTTGTTCTTGAAGTCTAGATTTTTTTTAATTTTGTGGTAAGGCAAAAGTTCAAACACACGGAGACGAAGCTTTCTCGTATATTATCAACCACACAAGTGCACATTTACAAGCTATTCCAACCTCTCTTTATATAGGGAGAGAGGTTGGGGGTTATGAAGAAACGAAGGGCCAAAGGTCATGTAGGTTACAAGAATATGAATGTGTAGAGACATATGAGTTACAACACTCCCCCTTGGCTCTCCAGAAATTCTGCTTGTAAACATCTCTGAGTTTCTTCGTCTATCTGTAGCTTGCATCTTCAAGTTTGACCATCTACTTGTGCCTCGTCAAAACCTTGCCAAAGAAAACCCAGTGGGAAAAAAAACTTTGGTCGAAGGACAAAAGAGTACACACAGGTCAGTGTGATGGGGGTAAACTAACCATTGCAAAGGTGCCTCGTCAAAACCTTGTCAGGAAAAATCCAGTAGGAAAAATCGCTGATCGAAGGACAAAAGAGTACACGATGGTTTAGAAGTATACAACTGGATACTCCCCCTGATTATAATAATCCTTAGTGAATAAGAGATTTGAACTGTGTCTCGTTAAAAATCTTGCCAAAGAAAACCCAGTGGAAAAAACTTTGGTCGAAGGGAAAAAGAGTACACAAGCATACATCAGGATGCTTCCCTTTTCACTCGCACTCGACAGGGCGCGGGATATACGCACAACAGGGAGTTTGGAGGCGCTCGTTGGGGCGCTCCCCCTCACATGCACACAACAGGGTGCAGGAAACATGTTTCACTTAGGCTAGCTCTGAAAGCTTTCTAAGTCCAATCGCTCTGACATGTTTCTGGAACGAGTGTTTCGGCAGTGACTTGGTGAACAAGTCTGCACGGTTATTCTCTGATCCAATGTGTTGCACTTCAATCTTCTGAAGCGCTTGTTGTTCATGTGTAAAGAACAACTTGGGCGATATGTGCTTGGTAGCATCCCCTTTGATATAACCATGTTTCGCTTGATCAATAACAACGGTATTGTCCTCATAGACGACAACAGGTTCATCTGGGTCATATGGAAGATCATATGTACTTCGAATATGGTCAATAACAGCTCGAAGCCATACACACTCTCTAGTCGCCTCATAGAGCACGAGTAGCTCACAGTGGTTCGTTGAAGTAGCCACTAAGGTCTGTTTGCGAGACCTCCAAGAAATCGCCGTATTCCCAATGGTAAAGACGTAACCAGATTGGTAACGCCCCTTGTGCGGATCAGATAAGTATCCCGTATCGGCGTAGCCAACAAGGGTCGCGTTGCTTCGAGTGCCAAGAGCGTTGGACTCACTCAAAACCGCGTAGGGATAGAACAAGCCCAAGTCCGTAGTACCCTTAAGGTAGCGGAAAATGTCTTTTATGCCATTCCAATGGCGGCGTGTTAGCGCGGTACTGTGTCGAACTAGACAATTCACAGCAAACGAGATGTCCGGTCTAGTACATTGGGCCAAGTACAATAAAGCGCCTATTGCACCCAGATAAGAGCACTCAGGACTCAATATCTCTTCGTCGTCCTCCTTTGGACGAAATGGGTCCTTAGTAATGTCTAGAGAGCGGACGATCATGGGAGTAGCGAACGGCTTAACGTCAAAATGACTAAAGCGTCTCAACACCTTTTGGGTGTAGTTCGCTTGATGGACAAGAATTCCATCTTTACAGTGCTCGATCTGCAGGCCGAGGCAAAACCGTGTCTTCCTAAGATCCTTCATCTCGAATTCCCTCTTCAGGATATCAGCAGTTTCTGACAAGTCTTTTTCGGTTCCTATGAGATTCATGTCATCTACATAGACCGCGATGATTGCGTATCCTGAAGTAGATTTCTTTATGAACACGCATGGGCAAAGTTCGTTATTAATATATCCCAAATTGATCAAGTATTCGCTTAGACGGTTATACCACATTCGCCCCGATTGTTTCAATCCATATAGCGAACGCCTCAGTCTAATCGAGAACGCGTTCCGTGGTCGGGAACTACTTGATTCAGGCATCTTTAGTCCTTCATGGACTCTCATGTATATCTCTGTGTCCAGATCCCCGTAGAGATAGGCTGTGACCACATCCATGAGCTGCATATTCAGTTTTTCGGAAACTACTAAACTGATTAAGTAGCGGAACGTTATAACGTCCATTACGGGAGAATACGTCTCCTCGTAATCAATTCCAGGGCGTTGTGAGAAGCCTTGCGCCACAAGGCGAGCCTTGTATCGCACAATCTCATTTCTCTCATTACGCTTCCTTAGGAAAACCCATTTGTGACCAACTGGTTTAACATTGGGTGGTGTTGGAGCAACAGGTCCAAACACATTTCTTTTCGCTAAGGAGTCTAGTTCAGCCTGGATTGCTTGTTTCCATTGTGACCAGTCCGTTCGTCGTTGACACTCGACAACACTACGAGGTTCCATGTCATCATTGTTCATAATGTCAGTGGCCACTGAGTATATAAACACATCATCGATGACAGTTTTATTTCGCTTCAAAATATCGTCTAAGCTAGCATACTCGACGGATATTTCGAGGTTATCGGCATGATTAGGAATAGGCGTTTTATCTGGAACGCGCTCTTCTAATACATCGCCGTGATCCTTAATGATCTCATGTGGCAAAATGCTTTTAACAAGATTTCTCCGCTTTCGGGGCAGAACATCTTTGGAACCAACCGGTCTTCCCTTCTTCTTGGGAATAGCGGCGGACTGGACGGCCGATGGCAGCGTCCTTTGCTCGGCGGGTTCGACCGGAGCAACATGTTTCACAGGAACATGGCGTCTCTCAGGGACGTCTATCCTTGCAGGCACATTTGCAGCAGGTATAATTGATCTCGTGACTTTTGCTAGGTCGCTAAATGCGTCTGGCATTTGATTTGCAATATCTTGCAGACCTAGAATCCTCTGCACTTCCTTATCACTATGTATAGAGGGGGGATCATGATGAGCAACAGCGGGCACATGCCACGCTAATTTACGTCGTTCCTCATCAACGTTAGTGTGCATTTCTTCCCCTAACGACGGGAAGATTGCCTCATCAAAGTCACAATCCGCGTGTCTCGCGGTAAAGAGATCGCCTGTCAAGGGCTCTAAATAGCGAATGATGGACGGGGAGTTATAACCGACATATATTCTCCGTCGCTTCTGAGGTCCAAATTTTGAACGCCTTATCGGCTCAATTGGAACATTGACTAGGCACCCAAACACGTATAAATATGAGATGTCAGGCTCACATCCAGTAACCAGCTGGTACACGGAAAGTGGTTTGGTGGCCATGGGCCTCAGACGGACCAAATTTGCAGCGTGCAAAATTGTATAGCCCCATGCAGATAGTGGGAGTTTGGTGCGCATAACCAAGGTTCGCGCTATCACTTGCAGTCGCTTTATAAAAGCTTCCGCTAGGCCATTTTGGGTATGAACATACGCAACAGGGTGTTCAAGATTTATTTCCAAAGTCATGCAATAATCATTGAAAGTCTTCGATGTAAACTCCGCGGCATTATCAAGTCTAATAGACTTTATCGGATAATCTGGATGGTGAGCCCTTAACTTAATGATCTGGGCGAGGAGTTTAGGAAACGCTGCGTTTCGGGTGGACAACAACACTACGTGTGACCATCTAGTCGATGCATCAACCAAAACCATGAAGTATTTAAATGGTCCGCATGTTGGTTGGATTGGTCCACAAATGTCTCCATGAATTCTCTCAAGGAATTGAGAAACTAATCTCGTAGGTTTCACATGGAGTGGCTTGAGATTCGTCTTCCCAATCGAACAAGCTTGGCATAGGCTTTTCGGATTTATAACAAAATTCTTTCCTCCAAGAGGATGCCCATGTGATGCATTCATAGTGTGAAGCATCGTATTTTGACCCGGATGACCCAGCCGGTCATGCCATAGCATAAAAGTCCTCTCATCAACTGGCGCTCGACGAATGATGAGATTACTCTCGATGTGTTGTATCGTAGTGAGATACAAACCACTTGAAAGACTTTTCAACTTCTCCATGATACGCTTTTGGCTGTACTGAGTGGAGGTAATAAAAAGATACTCGAAGCCATATTCTCGAGCAGTTTCAACATGAAATCCTTTTTCTCGAATATCCTTAAAACTCAGTAAGGTACGACTGAACCTTGGAGAATATAAGGCCTCTGATACTTCAACGGGAGTACCATTGGACAACAAAAAACGGGCTTTGTCAAAACCTTGAACAAGGGTTGAGGGTCCCGAAATGGTTGTCACTGAGGTTACTTTAGGCGTATAGGAGATAAAGTATGATTTATCTCTCAAGATAGTGTGAGTCGTTCCACTATCAACCAGACAATCTACTGCCCCGTGGTCCATGCCTATAAGTAAAGAAAATTAAAGTTTGTCACACGTTTGAGAAAAGTGCTCGAAATATAACTTTAATTTATCGAGAAAACAGAAAATACAAACCATCAAAAGATTCATGACTTAAATCAAATATAGAGAGAAAATGGAGATTCATTCTTCCATTTCTGCTACAAAATCGGGGGTCTCAAGATTTAGATTTTTGCACTCGTTGACCAGATTTGCTTCGGCCCGGCGTCCCTTGTGATAGTTATCAACTTCTTGGGGGGTCGCCCTGCAAGTCCGTTGTATATGACCATAAGCACCACATTTGTAGCAGAGAGTAGGCGCTTGACCTTCCACTCTTGCTTTGGGACGACTGGCCCGTTGGTTCTTACCATGAGATTGCCTAGGAGTCCAAGGTCCTTGGTTCTTGTTAGAACATCGCTTTGGGTGGCGAGACTTAAACTCGCCTCTGTTCCTTGTCTGGGACGACTGGCCCTTGTCTCGTTTCCACCATGGATTTGGTCCACGGAGAGCGTTTGCATGAGGCATTGGAATTGCCTTTGTTCCAGCAGGACGAGAATTGTTGTTTCTCATTAAAATGAGACTGTTCTTCTCGTCTAGTAAAAGCTGGGTGATGAGCTCGGGAAACTTGGTGAACATAGACTGACGGTATTGCTTCTGGAGCAAGTTGTCAGTGGAAGGAAATATGGTGTATGTTTTCTCCAAAAGATCACCGTCGGTTAATATCTCACCGCAGTATTGGAGAAGTGATCGAATCCTGCAGACTTCATTGTTGTAATCAGTTACACTTTTGAAGTCTTGGAAGCGCAGGTTCAACCAGTCATGGCGTGCTTCAGGTAGCTATATGATCTTCTGGTGGTCGAAGCGCTCTTTCAGAGAGTCCCATAGCATCTTGGGCGAGGAAATTTCAATGAACTCCGCCTTCATGGCGTCAGATAAATGCCTGCGGAATAGAATCATCGCTTTGGCGTTCATTGAGCGAGTGACTTCCACTTCACGCTCTTTCTCGTTATAGATGACGTCCAAGAGGCCCTGCGCATCTGGATGGTTCTGGATGTCTTGCGTCCAGTCCAAGTAGTTCTTGCCAGAGGCTTCAAGGATGGGAAAATCAATCTTGATCGACATTTTTCTACAACAGGAGAAAAATCTTGATCAGTCATCATATAAAACGACAGGTTTATATGGATTTGGTTTGCATAAGTAACAACAAACAATTGTAGATAAAACAATGGTTTTGAAAAAAACAATTTTTGTTAAAAAAATCCTCTTATAACGATCGACGGGCCGATATAGAGGCAAATTATTTGCTTGCAAAAATGCATAAGTATAAATACAATTTGAGGAAAAAATAATTTTCGGTCAACCCCATTCGGTAGCTCTACGTGAATATGACCAGACGAGAAAATGAGGGAGGAGGGTCACCAGGGACCTCTTAAGAACCAAGCCCCAAGTTCTTTCTGACATCATACCCAAATAGGTGAGCCTATTCGGAGAGACTTCGTAAATTTTTTTTTTCAAATGTAAGAATAAATAAGATTTTTCAAGAAATTTACACTATTTGCGAACAGTGCAAAATATGTGACAATTTAGTGCGTGCTCAAAATGAGCGTTGCTTTTAAAAAAAAAATTAGCCAAAAATTTTATTTTGGAAGGCCCAAATTTGGCGGTACCAGAATTTGTTTATGTAGCCAAAACCATTTTTCAAAATTTTCAAGTTTTTTTTTTCGTAATTACACAAAAATACGTACAACATAAGCAAGCAACAGCACACAAAAGAATTGGTGCCTAAGCAAGCGGCACAAAAAAAATATCAACTATTTTTTCGACGTCTAATGAAGCGACGCCAAAAAAATAGCCAGAAAAAAAATACAATTTTACTACCCATCTGTTACAATAATTCACTGAGTAACATAAAGAAAAAAAATGCTACTGAGGTGCTTGTCGGGGCGCAGATGGCACTGAGGCGCTCGCCGGGGCGCTCCAAATCCATCATTACCAAAAAAAATGTTAGCATTTAAATTTCTTTTTCAACATAAAAATTTGCTATCAAAAATTTATTTCCTCAGAAATTAACTAACAAATATTTTTTTTTCAAAAAAAATCTAGTATGCTAAAGGCTAGATTATAGCAAAGTTATACATAAAAGCAAATTAGCACTGTTAACAGAATGTTAAAAAATTGGATTAAAACAACTAGAAAATGATAACAGTATAATGAATTATGTATTGGGCTCACCAACTCAAATGTCCAAATTCAAAAATTCAAAATTCACATGCAATCTAAAAGAAACTTGACAAACACTTCTCAATCTCATTTCATATAATGCTGTAAAAAAATAATATAGCATTTGTCATGTTATGTCATGCAATACCTAGATGAAAAAGGTTTGATCATACTAATGAATGTAAATCAATTGGAAGAGAGCAAATATCTCATTTTCTTGATGTCCAAAACAACAGTAATATTGTAAAAACAGGAACGATATATTTCTGCTATCAAAAATTTCCCAAATTTTTTTACCTTTCTTACCTTATGGTGGAAGAAAGTGAGAAAATTAGAAAAAACTTTGAGTTATTCTGTGACTGAAGCATACTAAGTTCATGGCAATTCATAGTTAAGACTAAGCATACTTGATGCAACAACTAAGAATAACTATTACTGTGCAATTCCAAGTTTATGGCAAGTTAAAAACTTAAAGAATCTTAGAACATATTTAAATATTCATTTATACATCTCAACTATATCCACGGAACTGAAATTGAACAATTACATCCAAACAGAACCAAATGAATCGAACTCGGGCTTTCAATTCATAAATTTGGTTTTAATCAAATATTATAGTCCTAATGGTAGCGACCAAGTAAAAAATTTCACTCATGAACCAGTGACTATGTTGTATAGGACCAAATATGTATCACAACAAGAATTATTTTCTAGCACAAACAAAAATAAGTATTACCTTTCTTACCGTACGGTGGAAGGAGGTAAAAAAAAACGAACGGTACGTCGGGTCTCCGGCGTTGCACGAGCAACGTGCTGATAACGTGTCGTAAGGCAAAAGTTCAAACACACGGAGACGAAGCTTTCTCATATATTATCAACCACACAAGTGCACATTTACAAGCTATTCCAAACTCTCTTTATATAGGGAGAGAGGTTGGGGGTTATGAAGAAACGAAGGGCCAAAGGTCGTGTAGGTTACAAGAATATGAATGTGTAGAGACATATGAGTTACAACAAATTTTAATTTTTTCAATTTTAGTTTAGAACAAGGTTCGGTTAATAATGGTCACCACCTTCGTCTCAAACTCAAAATCTATTTCATTGCTTGAATAGAAAAATCCTACAATAAAAAAAAAGTGAATACTGTTTGGATAGCGAATTTGGTACTCTGAAGTAGGGATAAACTTGGATATATGTCCAAATTAATCAAAATGTTATACTTCACGTGTTTGGATGTGCAAGAAAATACGGACAAGATTATGGGGTTGCACTTCATATCAGATACTTTATGCACACTTTTGGGCAAATTTTACATCCTTGTTTTTTACAAGAATACGGGTGAGGGAGTGATACTTTCTAAATATTCCCAAATCCACCGTGTCGACATCGATTTGGTACCCTTTCATATTCGGTACTACCGGTGCTTGCGACATTGCAACAACAATATCGTAGTCCGATGTGCAGACAACGGAGTGGACGGTGGCACGAAGTCCATGAGGAGGGTAGCAATTAATACGTGGCGATGGTGTCCTTGACCTCGACAAAGATGGAGGGGAACATGATGCACTACTAAAATCTGCTCATTTGGCGACATAAATTTAGCGACTTTCGATTAACGTCGCTAAATTGTGTACATTAGCGACGTTTTAATGAAGCGTCGCTAATCGTCGCTACTAGCGACGAAATAAGCGACGAAATAACGACGTATATTAATTACATGAGCTAGTCGTCGCGAAACGTCGCTAATAGCGACTAATTTAGTGACGGTCGTTTGAACGTCGCTAAATTCTAATTATATTCCCCCCAACGATTCATTTCCCCCCATTTTACTCTCTCTCTCTCTCCTCCCCCCTCCGGCGCTCTCACTCTCTCCGGCGACTCTCACTCTCTCCGGCGACTCTCCTCCCTCTCCGGTACGTGACTCTCCCCCTCCCTCTCTCTCTCTCTGGCTGTTTTGGTTGTTAGTGGTTGGGGGGGTGCGAGTGGCTCGGGGGGAGGTGCATGGGGGATGCGGGTGGTTGGAGGGTGAGTGGGGGGTGGCTGGGGGGGGTGGGGCAGGGGGGACGAGGGCGGATGAGGGAGGGGAGCTAGGGTTAGGGTTCGGCTTAGGGTTCATTTTCTCCCATTTTACTCTCTCACTCTCTCTCCTTCCCCCTCCGGCGCTCTCACTCTCTCCGGCGACTCTCCTTCCTCTTCGGTACGTGGTACTCTTCCCCTCCCTCTCTCTCTCTCTCCGGCTGTTTTGGTTGTTGGTGGTTGGGGGGGTGCGCGTGGCTCGGGGGGAGGGGTAGTGGGGATGCGGGTGGTTCAGGGGTGAGTGGAGGGGTGGCTGGGGGGGGTGGGGCAGGGGGGACGAGGGCGGCTGGGGGAGGGGAGCTATGGGTAGGGTTCGGGTTAGGGGTGGGTATGTGTGGGCGGCTGGGGGAGGGGAGCAGGGGGTGGGGGCGGCTGGAGGAGGAGAGCAGGGGGGGAGGGGAGGGTTAGGGTTCGGGTTAGGGGTGGTGTAGGGTGGGGGGGCTTGGTCAGGGGCACCGATAGTGCCGAAAAATCTGATAATTTAGTAATAATTATTTGTTTTCCGATACCGAAAAATGTGATACTCCGATTCGAACGAACCGATAGTGCCGATATTTGTAACAAGTAGTTTTGTTGGTTGGTTAATTGGTAACATGGTGATCGGGACATATAGTCCCTGCAGCCATTCGACTGGCGAGGTAGAAACTATGGTACGACATGGTGATCAGGACATAGTCCCTGCAGCCATTCGACTCCCCGATCCTGGAATACGTATTTTAATACGTAAACCGGTAAATTGTATTTTCCTTGTATTTTTACTATATTTATTATGTTGTATTTCTTCATGCATTTTCCTAAAATATTCGACAAAATATTATTTCGTAATTTATTTTCTGCATTTTGGGCCTACAGTTTTGGCTCATTTGGGTAACCTATTCTTGGTTCACCTTGGTTCATCATGAACCCATGGGTTCAAGATTCTATATAATAACTCAACTCATTCTCTCTCCTCTCATTTATTTTCCTCTCATTTACTTTCCTCCACCAACCAAGGCAAGTACCAACTTGCTCAAGAGATGGATCCATAAATGTTGTTGATGTTTTCTTACAAAATTATTTGTCAAAATATGTTCTTCTCCTTATTCTATACTAGTTTAGAACTTGAAGTTTTCCATTTTGAAGCTTTAATCTTTGTAGATCTAGGTTTTAACCATTTTTGGATTTTCTTGGTTTTGATCTAGCAAACTTCATTATTTTCAAGTTTTGATGGTTCCATGTTGTAGAGAATTTTGTTCTACCCCATTTTGACCTAAGGAAGTTCTGATTTGGGCTCCGGATGAAGGTTTTGTGTAGTTTGGAAGCCATGGTTGCTTGGCTCCTCTTCTCGGACAAGTGGAGAAGAAGAGCAGTACTTGACCGCATGAATCCTCATGCGGCAAGCCTCTGGCCGCATGGCCTTTCCAGCCGCATGAGACTTGTTCGAGCTCAGCCGCATGGAAAGTCCTTCCTAGCCGCATAAGACTTACTTGAGTACTTGACCGCATGAATCTTCATGCGGCAAGTAATTGAGCCGCATATACTTGTTCAGACTCAGCCGCATGAGCCCCTGTCGCATGGACTTTATGCGGCTAGCCTTCGAGCCGCATGATGAGTTTCTTTTGCACCCAACCGCATATGCGCTACTGTTTTTGGGCCGCATAAGGCCCATCCATCATCCAGTCGCATATGTATCGCCCATGCTCAGCCGCATAGGACTTCGTCTGATCGTAGCCGCATACGCTGACACCCCTTCGTCCGCATGAACCCGCCTTTCCAGCCGCAGGCGCCTTGGGCTCCTTGCCGCATGAACCTGTAGTGATCCAGCCGCATGGACTCACTCCCTTTGAGCCGCATGGACTTTTGTGCCCTATATTGTTACCTTGTTATTATTATTATTATTATATATATAAATATATATTATATGCCCATTTTATATCCTTACGCCTTTTGTCCCGAGCATGATATGAGCACTAATGTGACCCCGGAGAACAAAGTGTTCTTACCTGATACATGTACCTGAATGTCCCAGTTCTTGTTCATGCTCGACAAAAGACTCGTAACTCCACGTGGCATATTTGCAATGATGCATTACACTAAGGAGGGTAGAACATGTTGACATACTGATCGACATGAATCCTCTTTGGGGTACTCGTACTAAGGTACGATTTTAGGAGGATAATCATGCAGGCCACAACATGTGAGTCCAGATTTCACCTAGGGTTAAACTAGGCAACTAAATATACTAGATGCATGGAGAGGGCAAAATCCTGAGATCGTGTTACACCAGCCGCCTTGAGATGCTGTCTTGACGCGCCGGCTGGTCTCCACGGATACTGTGTCATCTGCAACGAGTGGATGACTGTATCCGATTAATTCCTGCTACATATTATATGTTTTAGCAAGGTGGCCTTACGAGGGACCTGTGCTCAATCATACCTGTCTACGCGAACCCCTGGGTTGGCTAGCCTTGTTGGAAGGATACGATCTGAGGATTTCTATATAACATGATGCGAGGATAACCTCGTCCCACTAGAAACTCGTAGACTTGACTGGCCGTGAAAATGACTTGCTTGTATCCTATTACCTTCCATAAATAACTGAGAAAAGCGGACTATCATGGTACATGATCCAACCCATGTTCTTGTTTGATTGTTGGGTTGGTTATCGTACTATGATAGGCTGTGGACCGAAGTTATGAACGGAAGACTTATTCTGAGTATGGAGTGCTACTTCTGTGAATGACTGAGGAACATGGTCTATCATGGTACATGATCCAACCCATGTTCTTGTTTGATTGTTGGGTTGGTTATTGTGCTGCGATAGGCTATCGACCGAAGTCACGATCAGGAGATTTTATTGTTTATGCCTTTTAACTTATGTGAAAGCTATAGAGTACGACACGTCCCGACTCCATGCGGCACCTTTTGTCCTTATTTGGTTGTAAGGGTGCCATATGGGTTCGAGGATGTTGCGCTACCCTATAATAGTAGCATAAGTATTACCCTTATCAATCATTCTATTTAACTGGGTTTTTAATCTTAACTCTTGTGCCCCTTTGGCGGTACTTGCTATTCGGGGCTGACCCCGCTGGTTTTGTTTGGCCAGATCCCGTAGCAGAGCCTGAGGACACGATCTTCCTCCCTGACATCCATGGTGCATACTAGGAGCATGGCAGTTCGGGGACTCGAGTGGGTTTCTTCTCCACCACTCCTGCTTATACTTTTGCGACGTTTAGCCACCGGCACCTGTTAGCCGGATTACTTGATATTTTGTGTCAGTACATAATTGTAATTAAACAGACTGCAGCTGTGTATAATTTTGTACTCCTGACTCTCCGAGATAGCTAAATTATGAAGCTAGTCTCTCATGATCATTTTGATACAGCGTCGGGGACGCCTTACTGCTTTATCTTTAATGTTCATCTATTTGCTGATGTGAATTGATTGATTGAGACATAGAACTCTGTGGGACCATAGGAGACTTGATTGTAGCATGTATCCCCTAGTCTCTCGACAGCCACGATCGCCGTATGCCGTTACGTACCTCATATGGTGTAGCTGGCCTAGTCCGTCTCCGTATTTCGGTACTGGGGCGTGACAAGATGGCTGTAAAAGAGGAGGTGGCTCCAGCTCCAGAGGGCAGTTCCACCGAGAGAAGCTTATCGAAATTGTAATCGGAGTAATGAAATGACATTAGAAATGGCGTGTCGTAGTGGTCGGACGGGAGGGGGGGTGACGCGCCACCACCCATGGCGCGCTAGGGGGACGCCTGTCACGACCCGCTACCCAAATTATTGGGCCGGACCGAGTCATGTCCAGCCTGTGCTTGAGATAAAGCGCAGTAAGCTGTTCTAGAGATAACAAGATAAGACTAAATGTGCAAACAGTTCTATAAGTAATAAAGAGTCATAAATGCTCCAAACACAAAAGTCGTCTCATATAGTAATAAGTCCAAGTACAAGTCTGAAATGTAAAACTGGATACATGTCCAGTTATAAAATACGTAGTCTAATACATGACTACACTAAATATCCTAAGCAACTACGTAAACTAGACGAGTTTCCCCGCAGGTACATCTTCGTAAGGCAAAGCCTGGTCCTCGGCAGTAACTCCATAATATGAGTCACAGAGCAACTCCTCCTCAGTAAGAATACCTACAACGTTATCCTGTCAGGACGGGAGCAAGTACTGATTCTAACAAACTAGCATATGAAACATGGAAATGAACACAAGAGAAATAAATTGGAAACATGGCATCACATAATCTATCATGGCAAGGACACATATGTCAAATAGACAGATGTATATGTAATGTTTAAAACGGTAGCAGGTACGTAATCGTCAATAGGTGTACAATGTGCAGGGGCACATAATGAAATGTACTTCCGTACAAGTGATAAGGCGATAGATGTATATACGTACAAATCCGCTTTGAGATAAAGCCTACGGCGCAGTATTCATATAAAATAAAACTTTGTTCGGTACATACGTACGGAGAAGGGGGCATGATCACGTACACTACTAACAGTTTCTCCATAACCCATATTCTAATCATATGAGAGGTACATAAAACTGGTCTAAGCATGGTAGTGACTGAAAGTACAACATGTGAAGATTTAACTTGCTATCCCAAGGATCAGCATTTAACATGGTTAGATTCGCAGTTCATTGATGTAACAGTATGTAAAGTTTATAGAAAGTACTTGCCTCTAGCAAAGCAAAGCAGCGATAAGAATGCTATAGATGCCTGGTAACTTGTCACTATAAAAATAAATACATAACTTAGTTTTTACACTAAGTTTAAACACTAAGACACTAAGTGGTGCAACACGACTTGTGACTGGACACCTAGCCAAAAAAATAATAACTTTAGCATAGAAGACCAATGTGGGGTGACTCAATATCATAACTAACTTTTTAGGGCCTTTACACTAGTGTGGGGTGGGGTTTAATACGACTAAAACTCAAATTAACACCAAACATTAAAAAGTCGTAACTATTCAATAAATAAATCAACTGTACATTGTGTTCCAACAATTTTTTGAGATAGACAAAAAGTTCAATTTTACATAAAATAAAGTACCAAAATGATCCTTGTTAATTATAGAAATTTATTATAATTTTTCTGAAATTTATTAACCAGTACATGTATTTTATAAAAATCAGTTTTCATAAGTACATAGAAAATGAGTTCTGGTTTCATATGCTAAAACAGTGGCCAAACTGTAAATTAAATACTGTAAAATTATGCTAAATTAGCTAAATTAACATAGTATCTAAATACTATTTTTCCAGAATTTTAACAGCAATTAAAGTATTTTTAGAAATTCAAAAACAGCATGGTACACAAATCTGAAATTAAATAATTAATTATCTGCGTATTTTGTCCATGTACATAATTTGAACCAGAGTTCAAATACAGGACCCAAGGCCATGAATTAAGTCCAATATGACTTGTACAGGTCTTGAATGTATGAAAACACATTGAAGCCCAAAAACCCATGCTAGGCTTGGACACCAAATGGTCGCAGTAATAAAATACAATGAATTAAATAATAATAATATATTTTCAAAGTGGTAAAAATATACAAGTCATAATTTAAACAATAAAAATGACTTGGAAATTTATGCACAATAATGTTTTATACAAAGTAGAATTTTGAAATACATACATAAAATGTATAACTACAATATTTATATATATACATATAAATATATAGATATTTATATATATATACATAATGGACATATATATATATATAATATATATATATATATATATATATATATATATATATATATATATATATATATATATATATATATATATATATAAGAAATACTTAACTATAAAATATATATATATATATATATATATATATATATATATATATATATATATATATATATATATATATATATATATATATATATATATATATATATATATTTATAGTTAAGTATTTTTATATATATATATATATATATATATATATATATATATATTATATATATATATATATATACAAATATTGTATACATATATATAATAGTATATATATAATAATATATATACACATGAACATATATACATATATACATATATACATATATATACATAAATACATATATATATATATATATATATATATATATATATATATATATATATATATAATATATATATATATATATATATATATATATATATATATATATATATATATATATATATATATACACATATATAATATAATAGAGTACTAATATAATATATATATATATATATATATATATATATATATATATATATATATATATATATATATATATATATATATATATTTTTAATATATATATATATATATATATATATATATATATATATATATATATATATATATATATATATATATATATATATATATATATATATATACAAATACAGTGTATATATATACATATAATACAGTATATATATATATATACATATACATGTATACATATATACATAAATATATATATATATAAATAATAACACAAAAGAAAACAAAAAGAAAAAGAAAATGAAATAGAACAGCAGGGGGGGTTCGAACTCGGCCCAAAGGGTCGAGTTCTTGGGCACGGTCGGGCTGGCCAGGGGGTCAGCCCGCGCTTCGTGTTAGGGATAGGATTTGGTTTATAATTATTTAGGTTTTAGTTAAGCGGGTTTTAAACCCGATAAACAAATCCGAACCCGTTTATTTAATTCGAATTTGATTTCGCATCCTCGTGTCCTGACAGTTAGGGACACGAGTCTAGTGTCTTAGGCTAGCACGACACGCACGAGTCTAGTCTCGCGTGTCCGAGCACTGGGTTAGGGTCGTCGTGTCCAGGCGAACAGCATACATGTGCACGAGACACACACGACACGAAAATAAAGTTGACACGTACGTGTCCGGCGTCTTGATGGGGATCGAGGGTGCTGGACGGCGGAGGAGTCGACGTGGTGGTGGCGCTCGGGCGGCGCTGGGCGCAGCTCGTCGCGGCGAATCGATCGGTGGTGGTGGATGGGGGTGATCTTCGTCGGGGAGGTGGCTTCGGGGTTATCCGGAGTTAGGGTTCAGACGAGTTTAAAAGGGGAAGACGAGGGCGGTGGTCGGCGGAGATGGGTTGTGGTGGTGGTGGTTGGGTCGAGGGAAGTGAGGGAGTCCTTTTATAGGGTGTCTAGGTCGGTCGAGCTGGGCTAGGTCGGCCGAAAATGGCGGAGAAAAGGGGGGTCGGTCGTCGGTGTGGCGGTCGTCGGGGGTGGATAGAAATTAGGTTTAGCAGTTAGGTCTTCGTAGTTTTAGGATTTACAAGTAGGTCCCTAACAGTTACTAAATGTAAAAATAAATTGCATCCCGCACTAAAACAATTTAATAAGTTACAAACTACTATTAAAATAATTTGAATATTTACAAAATGCTATTAAAACAATTTAGTTAATTACAAAACTATATTAAAACATTTTAATTAATTACAAAGTGATATATTTTAATTTAAAAACTATTTAAAAATTATTTAAAAATTCTAGAAAAATTCCTAAAATCATAATAAATCATTTTAAAGCTAATTAGGCCAATAGTAACTAATTAACACTAATTGATTCAATTTTTTAAAAAATAGGGGCTGACAAGTCTTTCCTCCTTGAAAAATTTCGTCTTCGAAATTCACAAGGATTGAAGACCCTACAAATTCTAATATAGCAAACAATGCAACAAATGACTAAGGCTACGATCGAAACTAACCTCTAAGGTATCAAGCGGGAACGGGTAGTTCCCTCGCAGCTGTTGGATCGAACAAGTAAGGGTATCTTTCCCTCATGTCCGACTCCCTCTTCCAAGTAGATTCACCCGGAGAGTGACGGCTCCAAGCTACTCGTACTAAGGGTATAACCTTGTTCCTCAGCCTCTTCTCCCTCCTGTCTAATATCTCTACTGGCTGCTCAGAAACTGCAAGGCTCGGCCCGATCTCCAACTCTGAATGATCTAGCACATGACTGGGGTCCGGAACATATCTCCTCAGCTGGGATACGTGAAAGACATCGTGAACTCCTGCTAGGTTGGGTGGAAGTACAACCCTGTAAGCTACCTCTCTGATCCTGCCAAGTATCTCGAACGGCCCGATGTATCTGGGGCTCAACTTTCCTTCTCGTCTGAATCGGATCGTCCCTCTAGTAGGTGATATCTTTACTAGCACCATATCACCGCCAGCGAACTCCATCGGTCTGCGACTAGCATCAGTCCAGTATTTCTGCCTGTCCTGAGCTACTCTGAGCCTGTCTCTGATCATCCCGACCTTCTCTGCCGCATCCGTGATCATCTCTGGCCCAAGCATAACTCTATCCCCGACATCATCCCAAAAGAGCGGTGTACGGCATCGTCGTCCATATAGTGCCTCGAAAGGAGACATTCCGATGCTGGCTTGGTAGCTGTTGTTGTATGAAAACTCTACCAAGTACAGATGGCTCTCCCATGATCCTCCAAAGTCCAGTACGTAGGTCCTCAGCATATCCTCCAGTGTCTGTATCGTCCTCTCGGACTGCCCATCTGTCTGCGGGTGGTATGCCGTACTGAACTTGAGCCGACTGCCCAACTCCTCCTGCAAGCTCCTCCAGTAGTGGGACGTGAATCTGCTGTCTCTGTCCGACACAATGCTCACTGGTACTCCATGTAAGCGAACTATCTGCTGCATGTATAGCTCTGCCAACTTCTCGGTGGAAAGCCCCACCTTGAAGGGTATAAAGTGTGCACACTTCGTCAGCCTGTCCACGATAAACCAAATGGCATCCTTCCCTCCTTGGGAACGAGGAAGCCCTGAGACGAAGTCCATCGTAATGTGTTCCCACTTCTACTCGGGAATGGGTAACGACTGCAACAGACCAGCTGGCCTCTGGCGCTCCGTCTTGATCTGCTGGCAAACTAGACATCTCGAGATGAAACGTGATACATCCTTCTTCATCCCGTGCCACCAAAGATGTTCCCGTAAGTCACGGTACATCTTGTTAGCACCAGGGTAAATAGAATATCTCGATCGGTGCACCTCCTGCAAGACTGCCTCTACCAGCTCTCCCTTCGGCACGCACAATCGGCTGCCATGCCTCAAGGATCCATCCTCTGCTACGGTAAAGTCATCCAGCAATCCAGCTAAAGCCTGGGCTCGAAGTCTGCGAAGGCTCTCATCTGTAGACTGTGTCTTCCTGATTTGGTCCATCAAACCTGACTGAATGTCAAGCGCCATCATCTGTATCACTGATCCTGGCCGAACTATCTCGATACCGAGCTTCTCCAGATCTTCCCGTAAATGCCGATCTATTATCAGATACCATGCCATCGGATGCCTGCTCAGCGCATCCGCCACCACATTTGCCTTCCCGGGGTGATACTGTAAATCGATGTCGAAGTTCTTCATCAACTCCAAACATCGTCTTTGCCTCATGTTCAGCTCTTTCTGCGTGAACACATACTTCAAGCTCTTGTGGTCAGTAAAGATTTCCACACGCTCTCCGTATAAGTAATGTTTCCATAACTTGAGTACAAAGATCACCGCAGCTAACTCTAGGTCATGGGTAGGATAGTTCCGCTCATGAGTCCGCAATTGCCTAGATGCATAAGCAATCACTTTCCCATGCTGCTGTAGGACACATCCTAGCCCCTTTCCTGAAGCATCGTTGTATATGGTGAAACCTCCAGAACCTGAAGGTAATGTCAGAACTAGAGCGGTCGTCAGCCTCATCTTCAGCTCCTCAAACGCTGCCTGGCATTCCTCTGACCAGATGTACTCTACGTCCTTTCGCGTCAGCTTCGTCATGGGTTCAGCTATCCTAGCAAAGTCCTGGACGAACTTTCTATAATAGCCTGCTAAATCCAGAAAGCTCCTGATCTCTGAAACTGACGTCGGAGCCTTTAATGTCTCAACTACAGCAATCTTCCTGGGATCCATCGAGATTCCCTCTCCAATAACTACATGGCCGAGAAACTCCACTCGGTCTAAAAAGAACTCGCACTTCGACAATTTGGCAAACAACCTCTCCTGTCTCAGAATCCCCAAAACTGTCCGTAAGTGCTCTGCATGCTCCTCCGGCATCTTCGAGTATATCAGGATGTCGTTGATGAATACTACGACGAACTTATCCAGATACTGGTGAAATGTCTTATTCATCAAATTCATAAAGACAGCTGGCACATTTGTAAGACCAAATGGCATCACCAGAAACTCGTACTGTCCGTACTTCGTGTTGAACGCCGTCTTCTGGATGTCTGCTGCCCTGACCTTCACCTGGTGGTACCCGGATCTCAAGTCTATCCTGGAAAACACTTTCGCCCCACTCAACTGGTCGAACAAATCATCTATCCTGGGCAGAGGATATTTGTTCTTAATGGTGATGGCATTCAAGGCCCGGTAGTCAATACACAACCGAATTGTACCATCCTTCTTAGGCACAAAGAGCACTGGCGCTCCCCATGGAGAATCACTAGATCGAATGAAATCCTTTTTCAACAGGTCATCAATTTGCTCTTTCATCTCTACGGCCTCCTTGGCGTTCACTCTATTGCAAGATCGGGATACTAGTGATGAACCCGGTACTAAATCTATGGTGAACTCCACATCTCTGTCAGGCAAAAGTCCTGGAAGATCCTCTGGGAATACATCTATAAACTCCCTAATGATA
The DNA here is from genome assembly GCA_029216955.1 of Iris pallida. NCBI lineage: Eukaryota > Viridiplantae > Streptophyta > Magnoliopsida > Asparagales > Iridaceae > Iris > Iris pallida. The sequence goes on from JANAVB010033417.1 coordinate 5,749,295, forward strand.
GGGTGTGGCGGTGCTACGTCCCCAACGGTCGCACAACAGTTCGGCTCTAGGCTGATCTCTGGCCCTGTCCTTCTGACACTGAATGGTGCTGTGCCTGGGGGACTGAACATAATACTACCCTCATGACAGTCTATAGCTGCATGGGCATAGCTAAGCCAGTCCATCCCCAATATAATATCATAATCGGGGAGTGGCATCACAAAGAAACGTCCCCTGAACTCTCTCCCGGCTATAGTAATAGAGCATCTATAGATAGCTCTAATGGGCACTGGTCCTCCTCCCGTCATTACTCTACTGATCTCTTCGGTAGGTGTAGCTACTAAATGGTGTTTATGCAAAAACTCTAATAATAGGAAGCTATGAGATGCACTAGAATCAAACAAGTATAGAGGTAGAAAAGTATGCAAATAAACATGACCTGTGATGATGTCAGCCAAATAATTTGGCTTCGAAACCTGCTCTGGCTCAAGGGCTAGATTATAAACCTTCCCCTGGGGTCCCTTCTGCTGCTGTAGATGTTGTCCAAACCTCTGCTGCTGAGTCGGGAGTGGTCCTCTAGGTCCCTTGGCTGCTAGGCAGTCCCGAAGCTGATGGGTGGCAGACCCGCAAGCTAAGCACTGCTTCAACCTCTTTCTGCAGATGGAGTAATCATGCCCTAGTCTTCCACAGAAAGAATATATAGCTCCCTTCGGCTGCTGCGGGGTCCCGGGGCTCTAACTGGCGGGGTCGGATGATGTGGTGTAGGGGGACGGTAAGTCTGCTGGTGCGACGTCGGTGCTCTCTGCTGGAAAGCCTGACGCTTGGACGGTCCCTCGGGGTGTACGGAAGCCGGCCTCTTGCAAGACTGAAGACGCTCCTCAATGCTCCGGGCCAAATCTAGGCTCTGGTAGTAGTCAGTCGTACCGTTCGCCACTATAAGAATACCGATGTCTGAAACTAGACCATGGCAAAACCTACGCGTCATCTCCTCTGGGTCTGCAACCAGACTAGGAGCGAAACGGCTCAGGCGACTAAACTCTGCCGCATACTCATCAACCGAATGGTTCCCCTGCTGGATGTTCTGGAATCGTAGCTCCATGGCTACTCTAGCGGTGGTCGAGAAGAATTTCTTCTTGAACTGGGTCTTGAACTGATCCCAAGTGGCCCTCCCTTTCGCAAATAACGGCTCATTCCGGAACCAAACTCCTGCCAAGTCTATCAGCAGAAATCCCGCTGCCTCGACCTGGAGGTCATCCGGTATCCTAACTCCAAGGAGCTTCCTCTCTACCGAGTCTAGCCAGTCATTTGCTACTACTATGCCTTCAGTCCCTGAGAACTCCTTGGGGTTCAGACCCATGAAGTCCTTGATCGTCCCCGCTCTCTGCCGCAGCTCTACAGGTGGTGGGACCACGATACGTTCCTCAGAACGCTCCATGCTCTGGCGGAGTAGGGTAGTCTACTCCTGATGGGTTGTTAAGAACCCCTGGATCAGAGTGAGCAGTTGGTTCCCGTCGAGTGTGACGGAAGCCTGGGTAGGTATAGTAATAGGGGGTGGTGGAAGTATCGGGTCCTGCTGGGACTGCGATGTGGAAGGTGGTGGAGGCATCTGGGTTTGTGGATTTGTGGAGTGGAGGAGTATGGTAGGTGGAGGTGTATCAGTCAACTGGTTAGCTGACTGGATATGGAGTGTGCTATTCTCAGGTGTGACATACTGGAATGAACGAGTAAGCACCATCTAATTACAATAAAAAGGACTTATAAGGACATAGGCAAGAAAATCTAATTATAATAACAAGCATGTGATGTATTTCCTATGTTGCAATCCTAGTATTCCTCTATGTGTTCTAAACGTCATTCCTAATGTTGTCTAATTACCTTAAGTTCCTAATTGCAGGCATGCTTGGCACAATAACGTAACCAAACATTTTATTCAAGACCTGCATGGGCCACCACTAAAAACATGTCACGACCCGCTACCCAAATTGTTGGGCCGGGCCGAGTCATGTCCAGCCTGCGCTTGAGATAAAGCGCAGTAAGCTGTTCAAGAGATAACAAGATAAGA
>JANAVB010033417.1:5756335-5936335 GCA_029216955.1 Iris pallida
AATCCTAACCCTAGACTTCACTACGACCGCCCTAACCATCGCCATAGCCCATTCTTCTCCGACCAACCTCACCGGAGTTCGCCTTTGCCAGCACGACGCCTACAGCCCATGTCGACCGCCCCAACCACCGCTATCTTACTCGCCTCGACGAGCAGAAGCCAGCGCCACCCTTCGCCACCGACCCTGACGCCTACGGCCGCCGCTAGCACCCCCGACAGCCTCCTCGTGCCAGACACGTACGTGTCCTTTTGTATTTCCTTCGCCACTGTATCTCGATTTTACGTAGGATGGTCGACCCGTGTCGGTGAGTTTGATGGTGGACTCGGACACGAGAAACTCGTGTCGTGTGAGTCGTGTGAGTCGTGCAAAGCCTAGGATATAGGACTCGGTATCGGGTTCGAAAACTCGTGTCCTTAACTGTCAGGACACGGGTCTATTGAATTGGGTTTCGGGTTTGGATGCACAGTAACGGGTTTAAAACCCATTAACCTAATCCATAATAAAAACTAACTAAACCCTATCCCTATCAAGATAACCCGAGCTGACCCCCTGGCCAGCTCGAGCCATGTTAAGCCCCCCGTTCTGTGACCCGAGTTCGAGCCCCCCTTTCGTTTCTTTTTGTTTGTTTTTATTTTATTTGTTTTATTATATATATATGTATATTTTATATATTAATATATATATATATATATTTTTTTTTTATATGTATATATATATATATATATATATATATATATATATCTATATATATATATATATATATATATATGTATATGTATTTATATATATATGTATACTGTTATATATATATATATATATATATATATATATATATATATATTATATATATAATATATATATATATATTATATATTTTATATTTAGTATTTATATATATATATATGTATATTTATTATCTATATATCTATATATCATTATTAATATATATATATATATATATATATATATATATATATATATAATCTATATATTTATGTATATATATAATGTATTTGTTGTATATATATATATATATATATATATATATATATATATATATATTTCAAATTCAATTTTGTGCAAAATATTATTATGTATAAATTTACAATTTATTTTATTATGTAATTTTAAGACTTGTATATTTTTGCCACTTTTAAATATATTATTAAAATACTTTAATATTTATATTTGCGTTACTGTATTTTATTAATCATGGCCATTTGAAGTCCAAACCTAGCATGGGTTTTTGGGCCCAAATGTGTCTAATACATTCAAAGTCTGTACAAGTCATATTGGACTTGATTCATGGCTTTGGGTCCCGTATCTGGACTTCGGTTCAATTTCGAATACGTGGACAAAATAGTAAATAATTAATTAATTATTTTCCAGAAATTATTACTTGCTGTTTTTGAATTTTATATATATTTTAATTTTTGTAAAAATCTGAGAAAAATTGTATTTAAATACTATGTTAATTTAGATAATTTAATATAATTTTTCTAGCATTTAATAAGTAATTTTGGTATTTTATAAAATAGGAAAACAGAACTCATTTTCAGGATACATATGTTTACTGATTTTTAATAAATATCTATGAGGGTTTATAAATTCCAGAAAAATTAATATAAATTTCTATAATTAACAAGGATCATCTTGGTACTTTATTTTATGTAAAATTGAGCATTTTGTCTATCTCAAAAATTGTTGGAACACAGTGTACAGTCTGATTTATTTATTGAACAGTTATGACTTGCAATGTTTTGTGTTGATTTGAGTTATTGTAGTATGGGACCTCACCCTACACTAGTATAAAGGCCCTAGAAAGTTAGTTTGGGTATTGTGTCACCCCATATTGGTCTCCTATGCTAAAATTATTATTTGTCTAGGTGTCTAGTCAGAAAGTCGTGTCGTACAACTAGTGTCTTAATGTTTAACTTAGTATAAAAACTAAGTTTAAGTATTATTTCTACAGTGACGAGTCACCAGGCATCTATAGCATTTCTATCACTACCTTGCTTTGCTAAAGGCAAGTACCTCTACAAACTTTACATACTGCTATAACAATGAACTGTGATCCAACCATGTTAAATGCTGATCCTTGGGGTAGCAAGTTAAATCTTTACATGTTGTATTACTTTTAGTCCCTACCATGCTTAGGACAGTTTTTATATCTCTCACATGTTTAACAACGGGTTAAAGGAAAACTGTTAGTAGAGTACGTGATCATGCCCCCCTTCTCCGTATGTTTTTATCGCGCATGGTAACATTCTATATGTAACTTTGCCGTAGGTTCTGATCCCGCGTTTGTGTATAGATATACACCGATGCCGTTAGTGCACGTATGTGCATTCCAGAAAAAATTGATATGTACCACTGCACATCCTATTTACCTATTGACCGATCACGTACATGCTACAGTTTTAAACTTTAAAACGAATATTTATTGCCATGATGAAATGTATCTAAAACCGAATAAATTAAGATATGCCATGATTACGTTATTTTATCTCTTTCCATCACATGATCAGTATTATATGTTTGTTAGAATCAGTACTTGCTTTCGTCCTGACAGGATAACGTTGTAGGTATACTTACTGAGGAAGAGTTGCTTTGTGATTCCTATTATGGAGTTGCTACCGAGGACCAGGCCTTACTTTACGAGGATGTACCTGCGGAGAAACTCGTCTAGTTTGTATAGTTACTCGGGACTTTTGAGAGTAGTCATGTATTAGACTACGTATTTTGTAACTGGACCTGTATCCAGTTTTACATTTTGGACTTGTACTTAGAACTTATTTATATACAAGATAACTTTTGTGTTTGGAACATTTCTGACTCATTATTACATATAGAACTGTTAGCACACTTTGGTCTTATCTTATTTGTCTTTAGAACAGCTTACTACGCTTTATCTCAAGCGTAGGCTGGACATGACTTGGCCCGGTCCAACAATTTGGGTAGCAGATCGTGACATATTTTAGTGGTGGCCCACGCAGGTCCTGACTAAATTGTTTGGTTACGTCATTGTACCAAGCATGCCTGCAATTAGGAACTTAAGGTAACGAGACAACACTAGGAATGACGCTTAGAACACCTAGAGGATTACTAGGATTGCAACATAGGAAACACATCACATCATATGCTCGCTATTACAATTAGATTTTCTTGTTTATGATTGTTTACTTAAAGGAGTCCTTATAAGTTCTTTTATTTATTAGATGTTGCTCACCCGCTCATCCCAGTATGCCACACCTGAAAATGGCACACTCCCTATCCAGTCGGTTGACCAGTTGACCGATGTACATCCACCTCCACCTACTATACTCTTCCACTCCATAAATCCACCAACCCAGATGCCTCCACCACCTTCCACATCACAGTTTCAGCAGGACCCGATACTCCCACCACCACCTATTACTATACCTGCCCAGGCTTCCGTCACTCTCGACGGGAACCAACTGCTCACTCTGATCTAGGGGTTCCTAACGACCCATCAGGAGCAGACCACCCTACTCCGTCAGAGCATGGAGCGTTCTGAGGAGCGTACCGTGGTCCCACCACCGGTAGAGCTACGGCAGAGAGCGGAGAACGTCAAGGACTTCATGGGTTTGAACCCCAAGGAGTTCATGGGGACCGAGGGCATCGTAGTAGCAGATGACTGGCTAGAATCGGTAGAGAGGAAGCTCCTTGGAGCTAGGTTGCCGGGTGACCTCCAGGTCGAGGCAGCGGGATTTCTACTGATAGACTTGGCAGGAGTTTGGTTCAGGAATGAGCCGCTATTCGCGAGAGGGAAGGCCACTTGGGATCAGTTTAAGATCTAGTTCAAGAAGAAATTCTTCTCAACCACCGCTAGGATAGCCATGGGGCTACAATTCCAGAACATCCAGCAGGAGAACCGTTCTGCTGATGAATATGCAGCAGAGTTTAGTCGCCTATGCTGTTTCGCTCCTAGCCTAGTTGCAGACCCAGAGGAGATGATGCGTAGGTTTTGCCATGGTCTAGTTCCAGACATTGGCATTCTTATAGTGGCAAACGGTACGACTGACTACTACCAGAGCCTAGAGTTGCCCCGGAGCATAGTGGAGCGTCTTCAATCTTGCAAAAAGCCGGCTTCTGTACACCACGAGGGACCCTCCAAGCGTCAGGCTTTCCAGCCGAGAGCATCGACGCCGCACCAGTAGACATACCGTCCTCTTGCACCACATCACCCGACCCCGCCAGTTAGAGCCCCGGGACCCCGACAGTAGAAGGAAGTTGTGTGTTCTTTCTGTAAAAGGCCAGGCCAAGACGCTTTCGTTTGTAGGAAAAGGTTGGGGCAGTATTTAGCTTGTGGGTCTACCACCCATCAGCTTCGGGACTGCCCAGTAGCCAGGGTACCAGGTGCCAGACCACCATCTAGAGGACCGCCGCTTCTGACTCAGCAGCAGAGGTTTGGGCAACATCTGCAGCAACAGAAGGGACCCCAGGGGAAGGCTTATAGTCTGGCTCTTGAGGCGGAGCCGGAGTAGGTTTAGGAGCCAGATTATTTGGCTGACGTTATCACAGGTCATGTTTATTTGCATACTTTTCTAGCTCTATGCTTGTTTGATTCCGGTGCATCACATAGCTTTCTGTCATTAGAGTTTATGCATAAACACCACCTAGTAGCTACACCTACCGAGGAGATGAGTAGAGTAATGACGGAAGGCGGACCAGTACCCATTAGAGCTATCTATAGATGCTCTATTACTATAGCTGGGAGAGAGTTTAGGGGACGATTCTTTGTGATGCCACTCCCCGGGTATGATATCATATTGGGGATGGGCTGGATTAGCTATGCTCACGTAGCTATAGACTGTCATGAGGGTAGTATTCTGTTCAGTCCCCCAGGTACGGCACCATTTAGTGTCAGGAGGACAGGGCCGGAGATCAGCCTAGAGCCGAACTGTTGTGCGACAGTTGGGGAGATAGCACCGCCACACCCTATCATTAGGGAGTTTATGAATGTATTCCCAGAGGATGTTCCAGGACTTCCGCCTGACAGAGATGTGGAGTTCACTATAGATTTAGTACCGGGTTTATCACCAGTATCCCGGGCTTGCTATAGAGTGAACCCCAAGGAGGCCGTAGAGATGAAGGAGCAGATTGATGACCTGTTGAAAAAGGGTTTCATTCGATCTAGTGCTTCTCCATGGAGAGCGCCAGTGCTCTTTGTGCCGAAGAAGGATGGTACAGTCCGATTATGTATTGACTACCGGGCGTTTAATACCATCACCATTAAGAACAAATATCCTCTGCCCAGGATAGATGATTTGTTGGACCAGTTGAGTGGGGCGAAGGTATTTTCCAGGATAGATTTGAGATCCGGTTACCACCAGGTGAAAGTCAGGGCTACAGACACCCAGAAGATGGCGTTCAACACAAAGTACGGGCAATACAAGTTTTTGGTGAAGCCATTTGGTCTCACAAATGCGCCAGCTGTCTTTATTAACTTGATGAATAAGATATTTCACCAGTATCTGGATAAGTTCGTCATAGTATTTATCGACGACATCCTGATATACTCGAAGACGTCGGAGAAGCACGCAGAGCACTTACGGACAGTTTTGGAGATTTTGAGACATGAGAGGTTGTATGCCAAATTGTCGAAGTACGAGTTCCTTTTGGACCGAGTAGAGTTTCTCGGTCATGTAGTCACTGGAGAGGTGATCTCAGTGGATCCCAGGAAGATTGCTGCCGTTGAGACATGGAAGGCTCCGACGTCAGTTTCAGAGATCAGGAGCCTTTTGGGTTTAGCAGACTATTATAGGAAGTTTGTCCAAGACTTTGCTAGGATAGCTGAACCCATGACAAAACTGACGCAGAAGGATGTAGAGTACATCTGGTCAGAGGACTGACAGGCAGCATTTGAGAAGCTGAAAAGGAAGCTGACGACTGCTCCCGTTCTGACATTACCTTCAAGGTCTGGAGGTTTCACCATATACAACGATGCTTCGGGAAAGGGGCTAGGATGTGTCCTACAGCAGCATGGGAAAGTGATTGCTTATGCATCTAGGCAATTACGGACTCATGAGCGGAACAATCCTACCCACGATCTAGAGTTAGCTGCGGTGATCTTTGCGCTCAAGTTGTGGAAACGCTACTTATACGGAGAGCGTATGGAAATCTTTACTGACCATAAGAGCTTGAAGTATGTGTTCACGCAGAAAGAGCTGAACATGAGACAAAGACGATGGTTGGAGTTGATGAAGGACTTCGACATCGATTTACAGTATCACCCCGAGAAGGCAAATGTGGTGGCGGATGCGCTGAGCAGGCATCCGATGGCTTGGTATCTGATGATAGATCGGCATTTGTGGGAAGATCTGGAGATGCTCGGTATCGAGATAGTTCGGCCAGGATCAGTGATACAGATGATGGCGCTGTTAGGGTTATATACTAAAAGCATCACTTTTGTAGTAACCTTATTTCCTTAAATTTTGAATAAGAATCATATGGGCAAATGTTTGCATATTGTATTTGTTGCAAGTGTTAATGCAAATGTCTGATATTCTATATTATAGATAATATGGTGTGTGGTGTCACACAGAAGATCATATTATCAGTTTCCTATGGAGTATATAAATAGATCACAACCTAGATGGACTTGGACAATCTATTATAAAGGTTGTAGTCTAATCTGGTATTAGTCTATCTTGACTATAGGTTTACACTAGTACACTTTGTGTGTATTGAACAGGACCACTTGAGGTTGTTCTCTTTGTACTGACTACATAAGAGAACAAACACCTCTGTTATTATGGATGCTTGTGCTCTTAATCCGAATATAATAACGGACATGTATATGCAGTGTGCATTACTTTGACTCATAAAAGAGTGAGATTCATTATGGATCAACAACCTCTATGAATTGGGTAATAACATTGTATGTATGATGGGCTGTTGATTATAAATGGAATCCATGTCCCGATACATCGGGTTGATGATGTCCTCTTAAGGAGCTCATAAGGATTGTCATGTAAACCTTGCAGGTGGATTATATCCAACATGATAAATAAAGTTGAGCGGTACTACTTAAGGATAAAAGATGTCGAATCAATATAGTTGTCAGTAACTTAATTTGATCGACGGACATAGGATATCTTAACATGGAGAGCCAAACGAGCATATAATAAAAGGAGCCCACAAACATAATTTGGGATTAGGGAGGTAGTACAACAATAGCTCATTAGTGGACCGAGCTATTGTTAATGGGCCTGGATTGTGTGTTCGGGCTGAACACGGGATATCCAGATCCGTTAGGAGGCCTAACCCTAATTTCTTCTCATGGTCCCTGCCGTAGCCTATATATCCTCTATTCTCTGGCTGCCATATTACTGATCGGAAATCTAAAATTTTTTCTAAATTCGTGATTCACGTAAGGAGAGAAAGAGAGGGCTGCCAAGGAGAAGAAAAGGTTGGGAGATCGTCGCCCACACAACGTCCAACTCGAGGAAGGAATACGTGCAGAAGATCTTGGGGTCGTCCGCTCGAGATTGCCAGAAATTACTTGTCTCCTTTCTGTTTGCAAAAACAAAAATGTTCTTTATTTTACAAACTTTATAAGAAGATTACAATTGAATTCTGGGAAAGTACAACTATAGGAATCCGATCTGAAGACGATCGCTTTATCCCTTGGACGATGTGAACTTTGAAGACGGTAGCCTCTGAAGAAAGCAGCAGCACTTGGGCAAGAACTCCTGATCTCTCTGGTGATGATAATGATCTGATGTTGATGATCTCTGATTCTCTATCTGATCTGGGCTTGATAATGAAGGACTTGAAACTCTATTTATAGAGTTCTGGAAAATAACTAATTAGTAGTTATTTCTGGATTGCGCAGGATGGATTGCGCATGCATTGGACTGCCCAAGCAGCGAACTGCGCTGGCAGTTACTCGATCGTGGACCAACTGTATGAGACGCGTGGTATTGTTTGATTGAAATGTGCTTGGTCGTGTACAGACGGTTGCCACGTGGTGAGTAATTGATGGCATATATGCCACATGTAAATTGTCAGTTATCTTGATGGATTGTGCCACTTGAACTGCGCTAACATCAGACTGCGCTTCCAATGGGTTGCGCTAAGACTCGGATTGCACTGAGGTTAAGCTGTCAGACTGCGCTGGCTTTTGGCAGCTGGACCGCGCTAGACAGCTGTCATGGCGGCGTGGCACAAGAAACGAACAGTTTCTTCGTTCTTCGGGCTGTCAGTTGTCAGAAGATATAATTTTGTGTCAGGTAATGATGACATTGCCACGTCAGCTTGCGCGCTTGGATGGGTGCGTAGTTCAGCTTGCGCAGTTGAGGTGTTGCGTAATCTTTCTCCTGCGCAGTTCATTTAAAGGATGCACAATTTGATTTTCATTGCTTCTTTGATGGGTGCAACTTGATTTTCAGGACCTACAAGACCCCCTTCAAAGTTTTCAAAATTTGAAAATATTCAAAGTTTCGAAATACTTTGAATTTCGAACTTAAAATCAAGTTGCGCAAGTGGCGCTTTGACTGCGCGTTTGGAGGAATCAGCTCCTAATTTCTCGGCGTAATCTGAGGCGACTGTTACTTTTGAAAAACTATAAATAGTTTCCATTCTTCTTTCTTTCATTCTCTACTTGTTTCCTACTGTTCAAGAGAGAAAAGCTTCTGTGCCAACTCCGACTACTTCTCCTTCTCTTCACCGTCGACGTTAATGGCCCCCAAACGTTCAGCCACCGAGAAGGGCAAAGCCCCCGCTGAGTCTTCGACTCGGGTTGCGCCCCAAATTTCTCGACATAAAGTTGGCCATCCCGCACTACAAGGTAGATGATGAACTCGATCAAAACCCTTTTTAGGGTTCTTGACATTTTCGATCCTTCATACCTCTCTCTTTTTAGAGATTTGATGGTATTATGCCGCCCTGTTTAGGGTTCTGGTTGCACAAACACAATAGTTTTCATTTTTATGAAAACTATATTCTTGTGCAATCGATTGAAAAGCGCTAGCAAATGTTCGGCGCAATCTATCTATTCGCGCAAGTCTGTTGAGTCAGCGCAAACTGATACCTTGCGCAAATAGGTTAGCGCAACCTAATGTCTTGCGCAAGTGGATGTGTTGGCGCAACTCAATATTTTGTGCATGTAGGCTGCATAAGCGTAATTTGATGCTTTGTACATAGCGCAATCTGACACTGCACAATTTGCTGATCTTTTGAACAGACTCTTTGATTTTGTATGTACTGAATTTTGTCTCTTTGTTTGATACAGTTAACCTCAGGGAAGACCTAGAATATGAGATCTTTGCAGGGACTTTGGCTGAACCTGAGTTTAAAGAGGATCTTTCCCATGTAACTTTTCCTCAGTATGCCCTGCCATCGTCTCGACAAGCCATCCTAACAGCACAAGACAATGAAACATTGCTGAGTCTGATGAACGGGCAGCCTCTGTAAACTGTTGACGCTGTTATTCATAAGAAGCCTCTGTTTCTGTTTGGTGAGGCTCTTGATAAGAGTTCTCAGCCCAGACCTCGAGTTGAATAGAGACTTTTTCAGAGAGGCGAGAAAAGGATACTTTTACCAGAGATTTCCAGATGCCTTCCCCTATCTCGCTATGCTTTTGCGAGCTATCCCAGAAGAATGGACTGGGATATAACTCCTCTTCAACAAGCCCGAACAGGAAACATTTGTGTGAAGAAGGGGCCAAACAACAAGGACATGTTTTATAGTTCCTCGGAGCGTCACAGCTCCCTACTTAGAGGAATGAAACCTGGGTGCATCCCACCAGAAAACTCCTCCCTGCTGCTACCGATCAGAACGCCAATATTCACAAACGAGTTTGCGAAGGTTGAAGGAAGATATCCAGATCAAGATATCCGATTGACAGGTCTTGTTAATCCGGATAACAAGAGATGGAATTGTATAGCCAATTGGATATTGGCTCAATTCGAAGAGAAGCTCAAGAAGATTGAGCTGTACCAACCGGTGTATTCTATCGTTTATGGCTTCCACCCCAATCCTTACCTATTCCTTGCTTTGGCAGAGAGGTACAACTTCAGAACAGGGACTTTTATGACGCCCTGTGGGGAGATCAGATTGGCTCTTCACGAGATAAAGTATATCTCGAGCCTGCCAATGGGGAATATCTCTTATGAGGAATTTGTCCCAACCAATGATGAGTTAGATAAACTTCGTTAGGAAAATGCTGATATGGTGGCCGTTTTTGAAGAGCTGTTGTGCCACTACAAGATCTGTTCCTTGTATTACAAGAGTGGTTCATCAGGCACTTGCTATTCGACGAAATGGTTATCATATCTCTTTCTCAACCACATTATGGAGAAGAAAACCAAGGAACACGATAATTATAAACCCAACTTCTTCAAACCACTCAGTAGCAGCGAAGTGATTGGGTTGATGGAGGAGAACCAGGAGATGGATATTAAGATCGATGATGATCTTCAATATCCTCCTTTCAAGACAGGAGATATTATTGAAAGTTTCATGAGGATGGGCTATAGGCCCATGTCAAAGGAAGCCCAGCTGGCGGGTTTCCTCACCTATTGGCTTCGACGATTCGTCATCCCTGGAGCCAGCGCCGTCGATCGCTTTCATCGAGGCGTGCTGTTTGCTGCCGTCCGCTTAGTCTTCGGCTATCGGATGGATCTATTGTCAGCAATGACTTGTAGATTGAACACTGGCCTCTGCCTTTTTGTAGATTCGATGCTCAAAGGAAAAGGCGAGAAAGGAAGCTTTCCTCGGCTAGAGCTACCATATACATACCTATTCGGATGGCTGCTTCTGCACTATCCTACTCTGATGAATCCCGATATGGGAGCGGTAAGCGGCAGCTTCTTGAGGAGATTCTCCAAAAGCAAGTGGATATACACCAGTTTAAGAGATTACAGACGCGCTCTGAATCTCGAAAAGGGATAGAACTTCTATTGTGTTCCCCCTCCAGCTGGCTACGAGCACATGTCTTCAAATCTGGTCGACTCTGGGAGGCAGCCTTTAGGCCATGCAGTTTTTGATTGGCTGAGGACAATTCGGCCGTCACACCTGGTCTACAGATTTGAGGACGAATGTTATTTGGAGCCCAATCTTTCCAGCCATTTTGCCCGCCAATTCGGCTATGACCAGTTTCATGTAGGCAACGCCATCACGTGCCTACAAGAAAAAGGTTATCTGATTGATGGAGCCCGAGCATGGGCTTATTATAATGCTCGAGACACAAGAACAACATTCTCAATGCCGATGAAGAGCGACCATGGTCCTCGGATGCTGTATACATATTCACTTTTTTATACATCAGCGAATACCTTTGCCGAGAACTTCAGTCTCGCCGACAGCTTTGCGACAGTGGCCCGATTAAAGAAGGGAGCATCTGTTGTGTCGGCTCCTGGCAACGATGAAGAGCGTGAACCGGCCGATGCACCGTTGGAAGCTTCGAGGGAAGCCAACTTCCCTGAAGAAGTCAACGAGCCACTGCGCATCTCCTTGAAGGTTGTCAAATCTCCAGATTTTGGATTCGGATAGTTGAGGACGGAGCAGCAAAGATGACCATAATAGTTGGATATTTTCTCTTATTTTTGTCATTTTGCTTTTTCTGATTATGCATGTTTATTATTGTGTGGTTGTTTTTTTTGAAAAACCAAGCCTACATTAATAATGGACAACATGGACATAATATCAACTAGTAGAAAAATCCTCATTGTTAAATAACTAAGTGGGAGAGGATTTTTATTTAGTATAAATCCTATGGTCTCCATTACTGGTTTGTAGGTGATGTAATTATACTTGCGTGTTGGCTTTAGTGCTTTTCTCCATATCGGATGAGTATAATTATGGATCACCAGTACAAACTTCCTTAGGGATAATTGTAGAAAGTTACCTAGTATGTGTTCACTTCTCCATCTGAAGGAACTCATTACAAGGTAATGGACTTAGTATTAAGTAATGTAAACACTTAGATACAAATAATGGTATCCTTCCCATCGGAGTCACTGCTATTATTTGTATGACCAGAGCAAGACCAGCATATTAATTTTATTTGTCATAAAGTTATATTGACATGATAGTAAAATTAATAAGAAAAATCTACTTGAACAAAGTTGAATTTGTATACGTCCACACTATCGTGGCATGCTAAATTCACGGTGTTCAAGGTGTTGGTGAATTTCTTATTATTGTTTTGAGGGAATCAATATTTAGTTAATTCAAAAAGTTTTTTTTTGCCCTACATAATTTTATTTATGTGATTCTCAGGATTTCAAAAATGGGTTCTTTCAGTCCACTTATGGTGATTCTTAAAGAAAACAAACTTACTGGACCTAATTATATTGACTGGAAACGTAATTTGGACATTGTTCTGACTGCTGAGGAGTAAAAATATGTACTTATTGAGGAATGCCCACCTAAGCCTGATGCTAACTCTGATGAAGAGATCAAAGAGGCTTATAAGAAGTGGAAAAAGGTAGATGAGATGGCGCGGTGTTACATTCTGGCATCTATGTCAAATGTACTGCAATATCAGCATCAGGCCATGGCCACAGCTTATGACATGATGTATAACCTCAAGGAACTCTTCGGACATCAGAGTAGAGCAGCTAGGCAGTTTGCTATGAAATGTTTGATGAATACAAAAATGGCTGAGGGTACACCAGTAAGGGATCATGTTCTCAAGATGATGGGTCATCTGAATGAGATGGAGATCCTTGGAGCTAAAATCGATGGGGAATTCCAGGTCGATATCATTCTCAGGACTTTGCCTAAAAGTTTTGACAATTTCTGCCTTAATTACAACATGAACAAAAGGTTGTATAGTTTGGCAAAACTTGCAAAAGAGCTACAGGATGCTGAATCTCTCTTTAGACAGAGTGGTCATGTTTTTGTTTCTGAAAAGGCTTCTACTTCTAAGCCAAAAGGTGGTAAGAAGAAGAATAACATTCAGAAACAGGCAAACTCAGCAAAGATGGGCATGGGACCTCAAGGCGCGGTGAAAAAGCCGAAAGGCAAATGTTTCAAGTGCAAAGGGTCAGGACATTGGAAGACTGATTGTCCACTTCTCAAACAAGGGAACAAAGAAGGTATATCTCATTTACTAGTAGTTGAAACATGTTTAGCGGTGTTATCTACCGGCACCTGGTGTGTAGATACAGGAGCCACTAATCATGTCTGCAATACATTGCAGGGGTTCCAGGAAACCAGACGGCTCAGTGATGGAGAGATATGCTTGTTCATGGGTGATGCTACAAAAGTATCGATCGTTGCATTAGGAGATGTTACTTTATCTTTTGGTAGAAATAAGTCTTTGACATTGAGAGATTGTCTTTATGCACCTTTACTTAGATAGAATTTAGTTTCTGTTTCTATGTTAGTTAAGGATAGATATTCAGTTTATTTTAAAGACAATATTGTTATTAGAAAGAATAAACATTTTATCTGTTCTGGTGTATTGGTTGATAATTTGTATGTCATTAATCCTATTTTGCCCACAATGCAACTTATGGAAATGAATAATATGTCATCTAACTTAAATAAGAGAAAAGAACCTTCTTGTATGAACCAAATATATCTTTGGCACTTGCGATTGGGGCATATTAACCTAAGAAGGATTCAAAGACTGGTTGAAGATGGACCTTTGAGTTTATTGGAAGTGGAGGCACTACCAGTCTGTGAATCCTGCTTGGAAGGTAAAATGACCAAAAGGCCTTTTACGGCAAAGGGGTATAGGGCCAAATATGTGTTGGAATTGGTTCATTCTGATTTGTGTGGACCCATGACTATCCAAGCTAGAGGTGGCTTTGAATATTTTGTCACATTTATTGACGATTATTCAAGGTATGGATACATTTATTTGATGCGCCGTAAGTCAGAGTGCTTTGAGAAATTCAAAGAGTACAAGGCTGAAACGGAGAAACGTCATGGAAAATGTATCAAGTCATTATGATCAGATCGTGGTAGCGAGTACCTCTTTGGAGAGTTTAGGGATTATTTATCAGAGGCTGGGATTGTATCCCAATTGACTGCACCTGGAACGCCCCAACAGAATGGTGTAGCCGAAAGAAGGAATAGAACTCTTATGGAGATGGTTAGATCAATGATGAGTTATTCGGATTTGCCAGATTCGTTTTGGAGATATACCTTAGAGACTGCAGCTTATATTTTGAACTTGCTTCCTTCTAAGTCAGTACCTCTTACTCCCACAGAGCTGTGGATTGGGCATAAGCCTAGTGTGAAACATGTTCGCATTTGGGATAGTCCAGCACATGTACTGAATGGGAAAGCAGATAAGTTAGAATCTTGTAGAGAAGTATGCTTGTTTGTAGGCTATCCGAGAGGAACGAAAGGAGGCTTATTTTATAGTCCTAAGGATCAGAAGGTCATTGTTAGCACCAATGCCCGATTCTTAGAGGAAGACTATGTGATGAACCATAAACCCACAAGTAGAGTTATTCTAGAAGAACTGAGACGTGAGACACCAAGTACTTCAGTACCAACAGTACAAGAGGATGAACCACAAATAACTGCACAACGTGTCACAAATGTTACACCACAACCGATAGTGCCTCGTCGTAGTGGGAGGGTTGTGATACAACCTGATAGATATATGTTCTTGGGAGAGTCGTCAGACTTCGTCCCTGAGGAACAAGATTATGATCCCTGTACCTACAATGAAGCACAAGATAAAGATGCAGAGTCTTGGCAAAAAGCAATGATATCTGAAATAGAATCTATGGATTCTAATCAGGTCTGGGAGCTTGTAGAACCAGCCGTTGGTGTAAAAGCCATTGGATGCAAGTGGGTCTATAAGAGAAAAAGAGGATCAGACGGTAAGGTTGAAACCTTTAAAGCTCGGCTTGTAGCAAAAGATTTTACTCAAAGGGAGGGTATCGATTATGAGGAAACCTTTTCTCCTGTAGCCATGCTTAAGTCTATTCGGATTCTTTTATCTATTGCAGCTCATCTCGATTATGAGATTTGGCAAATAGATGTCAAGACAGCTTTCCTTAATGGAAGTCTTGAGGAAGACATCTATATGAAGCAACCAGACGGGTTCATTGAAAAGGGCCAGGAGCATCTTGTTTGTAAGCTCAAGAAGTCCATTTATGGACTTAAGCAAGCTTTCAGATCTTGGAACATATGTTTTGATCAGGTGATAAAATCCTATGGATTTGATCAATGTCAGGATGAATTATGTGTATACAGAAAGTATGACGGAAACATGGTGGTGTTCCTGGTACTTTATGTGGATGACATCTTGCTCATTGGAAACAATGTGAAGGTATTATCTGATGTAAGGGTATGGTTATCCAAACAGTTTAATATGAAGGACTTGGGAGAAGTAGGTCACATCTTTGGGATCAAAGTTCTACGAGATCGCAAGAAAAGGATGTTGGGCTTATTCCAAGCTTCCTATATCGATACTGTACTAACTCGTTTTAGTATGCAAAATTCTAAGAAAGGTTTCTTACCTTTTGGACATGGAATTGCTCTATCAAAGGAGCAGTGTCCGAGGACACCTAAAGAGATAGAGAACATGAAGGCAGTTCCTTATGCTTCAGCAGTAGGAAGCTTAATGTATGCAATGCTATGTACGAGACCAGACATCTGCTTTGCCGTAGGCATGGTCAGCAGATATCAGTCTAACCCAGGACAAGAGCACTGGACTACCGTAAAGCATATTTTGAAGTACCTGAAAAGGACTAAAGAGTATATGCTAGTTTACCAGGCAGATAGTTTAGTTCCCTTGGGGTATACAGACTCAGATTTTCAGTCAGATAGGGATTCCAGGAAATCTACCTCAGGTTATGTGTTTACTTTAGGAGGTGGAGCCATTGTGTGGAGGAGTATCAAGCAAAAATGTATTGCTGATTCCACCATGGAAGCCGAGTATGTGGCAGCCTCTGAGGCAGCCAAAGAAGCGGTTTGGCTCAGAAACTTTCTGTTGGACTTGGATATGGTACCTAGTTTGCCTAAGTCTATTACACTTTATTATGATAATAGTGGTGCAGTTGCAAACTCGAAGGAACCACGAGCCCATAAGACAGGCAAACACATTGAGCGCAAGTACCACCTGATACGAGATTTCATAAAGAAAGGAAAAGTTGCTGTGATCAAGATAGCATCAGCCGACAACCTAGCTGATCCCTTTACAAAGAGCTTACCAGCTAAGGCTTTTGACAGTCATGTTGAGGGAATGGGAGTCAGATGTGTAGCAGCATGGCTTTAAGTATAAGTGGGAGATTTGTAACAGTATACTGAAAAGCAATGCTTTGAGTATAAGTGGGAGATTATTAGGGTTATATACTAAAAGCATCACTTTTGTAGTAACCTTATTTCCTTAAATTTTGAATAAGAATCATATGGGCAAATGTTTGCATATTGTATTTGTTGCAAGTGTTAATGCAAATGTCTGATATTCTATATTATAGATAATATGGTGTGTGGTGTCACACAGAAGATCATATTATCAGTTTTCTATGGAGTATATAAATAGTTCACAACCTAGATGGACTTGGACAATCTATTGTAAAGGTTGTAGTGTAATCTGGTATTAGTCTATCTTGACTATAGGTTTACACTAGTACACTTTGTGTGTATTGAACAGGACCACTTGAGGTTGTTCTCTTTGTACTGACTACATAAGAGAACAAACACCTCTGTTATTATGGATGCTTGTGCTCTTAATCCGGATATAATAACGGACATGTATATACAGTGTGTATTACTTTGACTCATAAAAGAGTGAGATTCATTATGGATCAACAACCTCTATGAATTGGGTAATAACATTGTATGTATGATGGACTGTTGATTATAAATAGAATCCATATCCCGATACATCGGGTTGATGATGTCCTCTTAAGGAGCTCATAAGGATTGTCATGTAAACCCTGCAGGTGGATTATATCCGACATGACAAATAAAGTTGAGCGGTACTACTTAAGGACAAAAGATGTCGAATCAATATAGTTGTCAGTAACTTAATTTGATCGACGGACATACGATATCTTAACATGGGGAGCCAAACGAGCATATAATAAAAGGAGCCTACAAACATAATTTGGGATTAGGGAGGTAGTGCAACAATAGCTCATTAGTGGACCGAGATATTGTTAATGGGCCTAGATTGTGTGTTCGGGCTGAACACGGGATATCCAGATCCGTTTGGAGGCCTACCCTAATTTCTCCTCATGGTCCCTGCCGTAGCCTATATATATCCTCTATTCTCTGGCTGCCATATTACTGATCAGAAATCTAAAATTTTCTCTAAATTTGTGATTCACGTAAGGAGAGGAAGAGAGGGCTGCCAAGGAGAAGAAAAGGTTGGGAGATCGTCGCCCATACGACGTCCAACTCGAGGAAGGAATACGTGCAGAAGATCTTGGGGTCGTCCGTTCGAGATTGCCAGGAATTACTTGTCTCCTTTCCACCGAAGGTATAATTCGTGAACCCTAGTTTTCGCCTATGAAGGGTTAGAACACGTATTAGATCTGTTTAACTTTCTATCGATCAATACGCACACCAAAGGAAGGGTCCTGGGAATCCCCAGTTCCATCAGGCACTAGACATTCAGTCAGGTTTGATGGAGCAGATCAAGGAGACACAGTCTACAGATGAGAGCCTCCGTAGACTCAGGGCCCAGGCTTTAGCTGGATTGCTAGATGACTTCACCGTAGCAGAGGATGGATCCTTGAGGCATGGCAGTCGGTTATACGTGCCGAAGGGAGAGCCGATAGAGGCAGTCTTGCAGGAGGCGCATCGATTGCAATATTCTATTCACCCTGGTGCCAACAAGATGTACTGTGACTTGCGGGAACATCTTTGGTGGCACAGAATGAAGAGGGATGTATCACGTTTCATTTCGAGATACCTAGTTTGCCAGCAGGTCAAGGCAGAGCATCAGAGGCCAGCTGGTCTATTGCAGCCGTTACCCATTCCCGAGTGGAAGTGGGAGCACATTACAATGGACTTCGTCTCAGGGCTTTCTCGTTTCCAAGGAGGGAAGGATACCGTTTGGGTCATCGTTGACCGGCTGACGAAGTGTACGCACTTCATACCCTTCAAGGTGGGGCTCTCCATCGAGAAGTTGGCGGAGCTATATATGCAGCAGATAGTTCGCTTACACGGAGTACGAGTGAGCATCGTATCGGACCGGGATAGCAAATTCACGTCCCACTACTGGAGGAGCTTGCAGGAAGAGTTGGGCAGTCGGTTCAAGTTCAGTACAACGTACCACCCACAGACAGATGGACAGTCCGAGAGGACGATACAGACGCTAGAGGACGTGCTGAGGACTCGTGTGCTGGACTTTGGCGGATCATGGGAGAGCCATCTGCACTTGGTAGAGTTTTCATACAACAACAGCTACGAAGCCAGCATCGGTATGTCTCCTTTCAAGGCACTATATGGACGACGATGCCGTACACCGCTCTTTTGGGATGATGTTGGGGATAGAGTTATGCTTGGGCCAGAGATGATCCCGGATGGAGCAGAGAAGGTCGGGATGATCAGAGACAGGCTCAGAGTCGCTCAGGACAGGCAGAAACACTGGGCCGATGCTAGTCGCAGACCGATGGAGTTCGCTGACGGAGATATGGTACTGGTGAAGATATCACCTACTAGAGGGACGGTCCGGTTCGGACGAGGAGGCAAGTTGAGCCCCAGATACATCGGGCCCTTCGAGATACTTGGCAGGATCGAAGAGGTAGCTTACAGGGTTGTACTTCCACCCAATCTAGCAGGAGTTCACGATGTCTTTCATGTGTCTCAGCTGAGGAAATATGTTCTGGACCCCAGCCATGTGCTAGATCATTCAGAGTTGGAGATCGGACCGAGTCTTGCAGTTACTGAGTAGCCAGTGGAGATATTGGACAGGAGGGAGAAGAGGCTGAGGAACAAAGTTATATCCTTAGTATGAGTAGCTTGGAGCCGTTACTCTCCGGGTGAATCTACTTGGGAGAGGAAGTCGAACATGAGGGAGAGATATCTTTACTTGTTCGACCCAACAGCCGCGAGGGAACCACCCATTCCCGCTTGATACCTTAGAGGTTAGTCTTAATAGTAGCCTTAGTCATTTGTTGCATTGCTTGCTCTGTTAGAATGTTTGTAGAATCTTCTATCCTTGTGAATTTCGAGGACAAAATTTTTCAAGGAGGGAAGACTTGTAAGCCCCAAGATTTTAAAAATATTATTTTTATAATTTTAAATAGCATTTATATCTTTAAAATGAATTATTATAATTATTAGAAATTTTTCTAGAATTTTTAAATAATTTTTTAAATAATTTTTAAAGCAAAATATATTATTTTGTAATTATTTGAATTGTTTTAATATCAATTTGTAATTGTTTTAAATAGTGTTTGCAATATTCGATTTGTCTATGCAAATTAAATTTGTACAGAGCAACAGCGGGGCCTATTTGCAATTTAGGAATTTGCATTTACTAAGGCGGTGGGTTGGGTTGTAATTATCAAATCTTTGGGAGAGTTTTCTGTAAAACCGTCACCCGACCACCGACCTTGGCAGTCGCCATCTCCGGCAATTAGCGCCGAAACCCTAACCTTAAATCCTAGATTTCCCTAATCCTAGCCCTAATTCCACCGACTCCCCGACTCTATAAAGCCTCCCGACCCCAAACCCTAACCCTAGACTTCACTACGACCGCCCTAACCACCGCCATAGCCCATTCTTCTCCGACCAACCTCGTCGGAGTTCGCCTTTGCCAGCACGCCGCCTACAGCCCACGTCGACCGTCCCAACCACCGCCATCTTGCTCGCCTCGACGAGCAGAAGCCAGCGCCACCCTTCGCCACCGACCCCGACGCCTACAGCCGCCGCTAGCACCCCCGACAGCCTCCTCGCGCCGGACACGTACGTGTCCTTTCGTATTTCCTTCGCCACTGTGTCTCGTTTTCACGTAGGATGGTCGACCCGTGTCGGTGAGTTTGATGGTGGACTCGGACACGAGAACTCGTGTCGTGTGAGTCGTGCAAAGCCTAGGACACATGACTCGGTATCGGGTTCGAAAACTTGTGTCCTTAACTGTCAGGACACGGGTCTATTGTAGGGCTGAGTATTTGGTTTAATCGGTTTAAACCGAACCGAAAGTAGCAAAACCGAATTAACCGATTTTCTAAAATCCTAAACCGAACCCGAACCGAATGAAGGGTAAACCGAACTAAACCGAACTGATTAATTCGGTTCGGTTTATTCGGTTTAACGGGTTGGGCCAATTATCCATTGGGCTTAACAGTTGGGCCCTCTTTTAATGGCAACAATTTTTCATATTAACATTATTTCCAGCATAAGAATACATACAAATTCCAGATTAACATTGTATCAATTCCAGAATACATTCAAATTCTAGCATACATCAAATGTCTAGCTTACAATAATTTTCCAGATTAACATTGTTTCAATTGCAGAATACATATTGTAACAATTTTCCAGCTTAGTTACAATTTTCAGAATACATACACATTGTTACAATACACACAATTCCAGAATACATACAAATAGAATACATACAAATTCCAGCTTACAGTTACAATAGAATACATACAAACTCCAGAATACAAATTCTAGCTTACAGTTACAATAGAATACATACAAATTCCAGTTTTTCAGCACAGTTACAAGAATACATACAAATTCCAGCTTTCCAGCACAGCTATAATTTTCCAGATTAACATTGTCCAATCCATATAATTTAGGCCACAATATATTACTGTAAATCAAAAGATATAGATCATCGAAGTTTAGAAATAACCTGAGCTAGAAGCCTACAACACGAACATAGTTTGAACTTTAAAGCTTCCATCGTTCCACATTAATGCCATCTCATCTTTGTCCAATTCACATTAAGCTGGAACAAGAGAAACTAGGGTTTGAAGACTTTGAAGGCTCAGATAGGCATGTTGTGCATCAACAGATACAATGTAGTATCTGTCCACTACTAGAAAATGCTATCTCATCATTGCCCTCTCTTCAGATTTGTTAATTTGGATGCATTGTAGTATAGAAAATAACTATACAAATTCCAGCTGACAGTTACAATAGAATACATACAAATTCCAGCTTTCCAGCTGACAGTTACAATTTTTCAGATTAACATTGTCCAATTCACATAATTTAGGCCACACTATATTACTGTAAATCAAAAGATATAGATCATTGAAGTTTAGAAATAACCTGAGCTTGAAGCCTACAACACGAACATATTTTGAAGCTTCCATTGTTCCACATTAATGCCATCTCATCTTTGTCCAATTCACATTAATAACATCTCATCTTTGTCCATCTCATCCATTGTTCCACATTAATGCAAGTTGCAAGTTGCAGCCCATAACCGAATCCAAAACCGATAATCGAAGACTGGTTTATGATGAACCAATTAGTGCTCAACTGAGTCACCTCTAGCACCAACAAAAATCCAACTTTTTCAAACAAACAAAATCATATTATCATGAAGAATCATCTGCATAGATAAACAAGTGGATTTGAAATATGAAAGTTCAGATTGGCAATTAGTGCATCATAAACAGATGCATCGTAGTATCTGTTCACTACTTACTAATGCCATATCATCATCACAAATTTCTTCACATATTTGTTAGTAAACTTATAATGGAAAAAAAGTGACTGCAATACACAAAAACTACTAAATGTCTAGAACTACAGTTCAGAAATAGCATGGGCTACTTATAACTATAACACCTCTCAAAGGGCTACATATAATGTGCAGTATTAAACATCCAAAATGAGGTCTGTAGTGCATTGTATAGGGCACACATAGCATATTACAGTCCAGCGACTCCCAACAACAAAATGAATCCAAAACATAAACAAAATGTCCAGTTTCTGTATATTGGACAGTGCAGACTATATATAGTGCACATCCACATTGCAGTGAGCCAATGATAGGTATTCAATAATTACATAATCCAAACCAGATTCTAAAGTAACACTTCAAACATCGCTCGAGGTTGAGCCCGTCATAGTCAATTGGCTTAAATCTATACAAGTATAAAAAGGATAAACAAAAGAAACAAATAATCAATACAAGTAATGTAGGAAAAAAAAACTACAATATGCCATAAATTTTAATATCTAAAATGATACCTCTTTCAAGTTTATCTAGGGATTCCAAATTTTCTTCAAGATTAGTAACAATAGAACGATCCGAACCAGTCCTAAACCAATCTTGAGAACAAATAAGACCCTGAGTAATCCTAGGTGTCAAAGAACTCCTGAATGCATCCAGCACCCGACCACCGGTACTAAATGCACTCTCTGAAGCCACAGTAGAGATTGGAACTGTCACACCCCGATTTGGTAGAATCGATAGTCGTCCCCCGGGCGTGATGCCGTACAAGCCTAAGTTGCGCTTGCACAAGACGGTTCATAAGGTTATCCGAAACAATAGCATATATAAGAGTACGCATAGAAATTGAACACATTCGTATAGAAAAGGAAACTTGCATTTTTATTAATAATAAGTTAGTTTACAGACTCGATTACAAAAGAGGCCTCTCGGGATTACAACCGACATCGATGAGATAGTCATTCCATACATTTACATCCCTTCTTACAAACATTAAAATGACTCTCTAAGACCTGGGATCGGCGAGAGTTTGTGACTCATGATGCAGTTGGTTTGGAGTCTTCAAAATGTTGCAGAGTTAGCCTTCGCGCTAGCAAGGCTTCAAAAGAAAGGAGCGTCGTCTTCAGTTACTTGGCACGCTATCCTGGTTCCGAGTACCTGTTGAGAGCGAGGGTCAGCACTTTACACTTTGTGCTGGTGCGTGGCAATTTAAATCCCGTGCTCTCATTTGTTGAAGAATTTAAGTGAGCGTGCATGCAAATATTTCGTAAAGTTTCTAGCCATCCTACTCAATTCAAACTCATATTTGAAGGCACAACCGTATAACGACGATAGTTCTTACCCCCGACAGAGTGCACCGTTGTAGCGTAACTTACCATGTTCTTCCCTGTCATGTTGATAATACGAAAACGTAATAGAGTGCATTCGTGAAGGTCACTGGCACGATAAGCTATCCTGGACATATAGCTTGGTAGACAGTGGTCCTTCAGCGCAGGTAGCGAGCCCATTGAAAGCCACTGCCTACCGTGGCATACATCCGGCATAGCTATCCATGTTTCTTTCTAGGTCGGAACGGTCCCGTGGCCTCGGGATACCGTCCGAAGAAACAATCGCCCTTGTCGACAAGTTGTCCATGACCGTGCTAAGTTAATTCATAATTTCAAGGCATATCTTTATGTATTGTTGCGACATTCATTTAATCGATTCGTTTTTCCTTAGCACGGTTCTATATGATACGATAAATAGCAAGCACGATAAGGTTATATGACAAGCATTTATATAGTACGTGTTCGTGGGACATCGTGTGACCGTTCGTCGGAATATCATTCATGTCGTTGCATTACATTTAGCATAGTACATGTCTCGTATAGAAAATGTTTTAGAGAAGAGGGTCGAGGGAAGAAGGGTCAGCCACTCACCTTAGTATTTACTTGAGGCGGAAAACTGGTTGGCCGCGCTAGACATTGCCTATGTGATCACCTGAAATCGCACAAGCAACCGATTAGAACACTGTGTTATTCAAGGAAATTCGATACGAATGCGAAGTTCGAAACGTAAGCCATGAAAACATCGAAAGCATTTACGAAAATGCATTCAGAAAACAAAGCCAAAACCAACGCAAGCGGCGTGAAAAACAGAGCAATGGGAGGTCTCTCCCGACTCAGCAGTAGAGTCAATCCTCGAGGCGCAACCTGCTGAATATGGGACTTGGTTCCGAAGAAGCCATTCCATAACGGGAAATGGATCTTAATTCAACCATTTTCGTTCGATCGATTCGATCGATCCTGACCTATCGGTCCCGACCGAGTCGATAGCGACAGTATTCCTTTCTTGCGCATCCCATGGATGGAGAACGGGACACGATGTAGGGACGGGGCACTACACCATAACCAACTAAGAAAAAGTTTTGTCCTCAAAACTTAAGAACAGAACCTACCTCTATGAAAACAATGAAGGAAACTTTTCCTTCATCTCTGACTCAAGTTCCCATGTCTACTCTTCTGCCGCATGGTTCCTCCAGAGTACGCGAACGAGAGGGACCGCCCGATTTTGCAGCAGCTTATCCTTGCGTTCTAAGATTTGAACTGGCTCTTCAACGTAGGATAAGTCAGACTTTAGCTCCAGCTGGCCAAAATCCACCACGTGGCTAGGGTCGTACACGTACTTCCGCAGCTAGGAGACGTGGAAGACATTGTGTACACCTTCAAGCGTCGGCGGTAGGGAAATTTTATAGGCCACTGGGGCGATCCGCTCGAGTATTTCAAACGGCCCAACGAATCTCGGACTCAGCTTTCCCTTCGCGCCGAACCGAGTAACTCCTCGTATGGGCGACACCTTCAGGAACACGTGATCGCCCACCTGGAACTCAAGCGGTCTTCGATGGGTGTCGACGTAGCTCTTTTGCCGACTCTGTGCAATCTTCAGTCTTTCTCGAATTAGCTTGACCTTTTCCACAGTTTTTTCTACCAGCTCCGGACCGAGTATCTGTCGTTCCCCGACTTCATTTCAGCAAATGGGCGATCTGCATTTTCGGCCGTACAAAGCTTCATACGACACCATTTGGATGCTGGACTGATAGCTATTGTTGTATGCAAATTCTGCCAACGGTAGGTGGACGTCCCAGCTTGATTTGAAGTCAATTGCGCAGAGTCGTAGCATGTCTTCGAGAATCTGATTAACGCACTCTGTTTGGCCGTCGGTCTGAGGATGGTAAGCTGAGCTGAACTGCAACTTGGTACCCAGCGCCGACTGAAGGCTACTCCAGAATTGCGACATGAACCGTAAATCCCGATCAGAGACGATGGATACTGGAACTCCGTGCAGCCGTACTATCTCGTCAAGATAAATCTGTGCCAGGCGATCAACGCTCCAAGTAACTTTGATGGCAAGAAAGTGCGCTGACTTGGTTAATCGATCGACGATAACCCATATGGCGTCACTCCTCCGAGGTGTCTTCGGCAGGCCGACAATAAAGTCTATAGTGACGTGAGTTCAATTCCTTCTGGGTGAAGAGATACTTGAGGCATAGTCTTTGATCAGTTCGAGCCAGCACCTCTGTCGTAAGTTCAATTCCTTCTGGGTGAAGAGATACTTGAGGCTCTTGTGGTCGGTATAGATCGCGCACACCACGCCATATAGATAGTGACGCCACAATTTTAACGCGAACACAATCGCCGCTAACTCCAAGTCGTACGTAGGATAGTTTTTCTCGTGCGGCTTTAACTGTCTGGAGGAGAAGGATATCACCTTGTTTCGCTGTATGAGCACACATCCCAAGCCCTGGCCTGAAGGATCGCTGAATATCTGAAAACCCTCTGGCCCATCCGGAAGTACGAGTATAGGGGCCAAAATTAGTCGCTATTTTAGCTCCTGGAAAGAAGCTTCACAGTCATCCGACCACTCATACACGACTCCCTTTTGAGTGAGGCGAGTCAATGGCGATGCAATCTTCGCGAAGTCTTTCACGAAGCGTCGATAGTATCCCGCCAAACCAAGAAAGCTTAGAATCTTACTAGCAGACGCAGGCCATTTCCAATCAGCAATAGCTTCCACTTTCTTCGGGTCGACTGTAATGCCTTCGGACGAAATGATGTGACCAAGAAAGGATACGCTACTTAGTCAAAATTCGCACTTACTCTGCTTTGCATACAACTCATTCTCTCGAAGTGTCTGGAGCACGGCCCGTAGATGTTTTGCATGCTACGCCCTGTCCTTCGAATAGACGAAAATATCGTCAATAAAGACTACCACAAATTTATCAAGGAAGGGTCGAAATACTCGATTCATCAGATCCATGAAGGCGGCAGGGGCGTTCGTCAGGCCGAATGGCATCACCAAGAACTCGTAGTGGCCGTACCGAGTGCGAAAGGCTGACTTTTGCATGTCGTCTGACTTGATCTTGTGTTGATGATAGCCTGAGCGGAGATCAATCTTCGAAAATGTCGAGGCGCCTTGCAGTTGATCGAATAAGTCGTCTATGCGGGGCAATGGGTACTTGTTCCGGATGGTGGCCTTGTTCAGCTCTCGGTAATCGACGCCAGACGCATGGACCCATCCTTCTTCTTTACGAACAACACGGGCGCTCCCCACGGTGAAATACTAGGCCGAATAAACCCTTTATCGAGCAACTCTTGTAACTGGACCTTGAGTTCCTTCAGCTCGGCGGGAGCCATTCTGTACGGGGCCTTGGAAATCGGTCGAGTGTCAAAGAATGTATCGATGCTGAACTCGATTTCTCGGTCGGGGGGCATGCCGGGTAGCTCGTCCGGGAACACATCGAAGAATTTTGCCACAACGTCGGTTTGACCCACGTTTGTACCATCCTGTCGCATGTCTCGGACGGACGCCAAATAGCCTTCGCACCTAGAATACAGCATCCTCCGAGCAGAAATTATCGAGATCAGCATGCAGGTCGACGACGCCTCACCACACGAAAAGCAGAATTCAGGCACTCCTGGTATGCGGAAGGTGACCGTCTTTCTGGCGCAGTCTATGGTTGCGTTGCACGGCCCGAGCCAATCCATTCCCAGAATGATATCAAAGTCCTTCATGTCTAGGACTATCACATCAAGACCGATCTTTTGCCCGCCAATACAGATAATCCCATCGGCGCAGGCTAAATTAGTGAGTATTGGTGTTCCCGAAGGTGTGCTTACGCTAAGGTCGAGATCTAACGATATTATCGGAAATTTGTGCTCGGCGGCAAAGTTTGTCGATATAAAACTATGCGAAGCACCTGAATCAAATAGTACACGAGCAGGCACATTATTGAAACTAAGTATACCTATCACGACTGTATCTGATGCAAGCACTTCATCTCGAGTTATGGCGTAGACGCGGCCCTGGGCATTGGGGCGACGGTCTTGGCTATTTTATGGTGCGGGTTGAGGTGCTCGAGGCACCGGAACTTGATTCCCCGGACGGTGCTGTTGATGCTGAGGTGCGTGCAAGTTGTTTCTTCTACGGTTCGGGCAGTCTGTACGAAAATGACCCCTTTTTTCGCAAATGAAACACCCGCCATTTTGAACTTCACAGTCGATGGCAAGGTGTCCGTTCCGGTTGTATTTTATGCAGTGAGGTCCCTGGTTCCGTGCCTGATGTCCGCCCTGGTGTCCGTTGTTCGGACGCTTGGTCACGTTGTTTCCTCCCGCGTGGCTAGGGCATTTGTGATTGTAGGTATGTACATCGTCGACAGCACCTGGGGGATATTGGCGTTCGAGGTAGAGGGCATGGTTGAGAGACTCCCCCATCGTTTTGTATTGCAGAACAGACACGTGGGCGTAGATGGATGGTCATAGACCCACTTCGAACCATCGAGCACGACTCGCCAGGGAGGGCAGGAATTCTCCAGCAAACTTGGCTAACTTGTTGAACTCTGCTGCATACTGCCGCACCGTCATATTCTCTTGCCTTAGCTGCATAAATTTATTTTCCTTCTCTTGTCGAACAACATCGGAGAGGTACTCGATCTCGAACGCCTCTCAGAAGGTGGCCCAAGAAATTGCTGCTGTCTTGTCGTCGCGTCTGATTACTTATTTTTGTACGGCCCACCAGTCGTGCGCGTTCAATCAGAGTAGAAGTTGAGCGCATACGACTTTCTTGGACTCTTCGACACCCAGAAGCTCGAATTTATCTTCCAGTTCCTCTAACCAGTCGATCGCCGCGGAGGGATCTTCTGTGCCATTGAAGAAAGTGCGGCAACTCTTTGTGAATTTTGATACGTTGAAGTTGGAACTTCTCGGTGCTGCAGGCATAGGCTCGGGTTCCTCCGGTTCGACTTCGCTTTGTCTGGCCGCAGGCTCGGTTATGGCATGGGTTGTCGCGGAGTTGTTGTTGTTGGCCACCACTGTTTGAACGATCTGCTGAAGAGTGTCGAGCTGTTTCTGCTGCAGCTTGAATTGTGCATCGAATCGGGCCTCGAACTGAGTCTGGCGTGCCCCCGTCTGCCGTCGATGTTGCTCATTCTGGTGTTGACTCTCCTCAGCTTGTCGTTGTTGCACGTCCAGCATGCGCAACATCCGCTCCATAGCATCGTTAGAGGGTCCGGGTCTCGAGCTACTCGAGCCGCTCGAAGCACTTTCTTCGTTTGCCGCCACATTCACCGACGTGCCTTCTGGGATTTTTGAAGGCAAAATACATTAGTCACAAACTTATTACGGGCTCACTCGTATGGAACGACATATCTCATCGACACGAGACCAATGATTTTGAGACTAAAAACTCGACATTGGAGGCCAAGGACGTAAAGCCATGCTCTGATACCATTATGTCACGCCCCGATTCGGTAGAATCGATAGTCGTCCCCCGGGCGTGATGTCGTACAAGCCTAAGTTGCGCTTGCACAAGGCGGTTCATAAGGTTATCCGAAACAACAGCATATATAAGAGTACGCAAAGAAATTGAACACATTCGTATAGAAAAGGAAACTTACATTTTCATTAATAATAAGTTAGTTTACAGACTCGATTACAAAAGAGGCCTCTCAGACTTACAACCGACATCGATGAGATAGTCATTCCATACATTTACATTCTTTCTTACAAACATCAAAATGACTCTCTAAGACCTGGGATCGGCGAGAGTTTGTGACTCATGATGCAGTTGGTTTGGAGTCTTCAAAATGTTGTAGAGTTAGCCTTCGTGCTAGCAAGGCTTCAAAAGAAAGGAGCGTCGCCTTCAGTTCCTTGGCACGCTATCCTGGTTCCGAGTACCTGTTGAGAGCGAGGGTCAGCACTTTACATTTTGTGCTGGTACGTGGCAATTTAAATCCCGTGCTCTCATTTGTTGAAGAATTTAAGTGAGCGTGTATGCAAATATTTCATGAAGTTTCTAGCCATCCTACTCAATTCAAACTCATATTTGAAGGCACAACCGTATAACGACGATAGATCTTACCTCTGGTAGAGCGCGCCGTTGTAGCGTAACTTACCATGTTCTTCCCTGTCATGTTGATAATACGAAAACGTAATAGAGTGCATTCGTGAAGGTCACTGGCACGACAAGCCATCCTGGACATATAGCTTGGTAGACAGTGGTCCTTTAGCGCAGGTAGCGATCCCCGTTGAAAACCACTGCCTACCGTGGCATGCATCCGGCATAGCTATCCGTGTTTCTTCCTAGGCCGGAATGGTCCCGTGGCCTCGGAATACCGTCCGAAGAAACAATCTCCCTTGTCGACAAGTTGTCCATGACCGTGCTAAGTTAATTCATAATTGCAAGGCGCATTTTTATGTATTGTTGCGACATTCATTTAATCGATTCATTTTTCCTTAGCACGGTTCTATATGATACGATAAATGGCAAGCACGATAAGGTTATATGACAAGCATTTGTATAGTACGTGTTCGTGGGACATCGTGTGACCGTTCGTCGGAATATCATTCATGTCGTTGCATTACATTTAGCATAGCACATGTCTCGTATAGAAAATGTTTTAGAGAAGAGGGTCGAGGGAAGAAGGGTCAGCCACTCACCTTAGTATTTACTTGAGGCGAGAAACTGGTTGGCCGCGCTTGACGTTGCGTACGCGATCACCTGAAATCGTAGAAGCAAGCGATTAGAACACTGTGTTATTCAAGGAAATTCGATACGAATGCGAAGTTCGAAATATAAGCCATGAAAACCATCGAAAGCATTCACGAAAACACATTCAGAAAACAAAGCCAAAACCAACGCAAGTGGCGTGAAAAGCAGAACAACTGGAGGTCTCTCTCGACTCAGCCGCAGAGTCAATCCTCGAGGCGCAACCCGCTGAATATGGGACTTGGTTCCGAAGAATCCATTCCATAACGGGGAATAGATTTTAATTCAACCATTCCCGTTCGATCGATTCGATCGATCCCGACCAATCGGTCCCGACCGAGTCGATAGCGACAGTGTTCCTTTCTTGCATACCCCATGGATGGAGAACGGGGTACGATGTAGGGACGGGGCACTACAGGAACTGCCAAGACATCACGAACCATTCTTGAAAGAACATAAAAATGCATAGAATTGATTTTCCACCAAGCCAAGAGATCAAAATTAGGATTCTCATCTTCATCGGCTTCGGTGGGCTCGAGAAGATAACGATCCAACTCAGATTTATTATCACAACCACCGGTTTTCATTTTATGATTTTTATACTGAGCCTTCATCGTACTTTTCAAGTTAAAGATTGGATAATCGTCGATGGTAGAAGATTCATTCATTTCATTAGTTGTAGAAGGAATTATAGGTGCATACAACTTTTTGTACTCTTCAAACATGGAGTAAGCAACCATTTTTACCTTCTCTATCGTTGTGTCACCCTTTGATTGACCATAAAATTGATATAGCCACCATTCCAAATATGCAAATTTTTGCCTTGGATCAAAAAGTGGCACAATGAAGACAACCATGTTCATCTTTTCGACGTCCCCCCAATATTTATCGTATTTCTCTCTCATTTTATCCGCCATAGTAGACAACTCGAAGTCGTCATTACTTTTAGCATTTTTTAAGAGAAAGTCGATAGATGCGATCTCTTCAAAAAAACTTGTTGGAAGTGACATACGAAGACCCCGACACACGTAAAGTGAATTCATAGAAATGTTCTAAGAAAGTACACAACCTTCTCACATTCATCCAATCGACTTCGTTTGGAAACATGTTCTCACCCTCAAGTTCTCTCTTGAATAGAAGATCTTCATCTTGGAACCTCTCAAAGGCACTTTGAAATTTTTGAGCGGTATCCAACATCAAATATGTTGAATTCCAACGGGTGCTCACATCTAAACACAGCAGTTTTTTGCTTTCTATTTTTTCCATTTTAGCACAGGCTTTAAACTTCTGGAATCGAGAAGAAGATTGCCTCACGTAGCTAATATCTCTCCGGACACGAGCAACCGAAGAAGACATCATTTTCAACCCATCTACCACGACAAGGTTGATAATGTGTGCAATGCAACGCATGTCTGTATAGATATCATCCCCCGTCGGTACAGAGACGCCTAAGCCAGCTCCTGAGGCAAAATTATGGTGGTCCTTGGATAAACTACTCGGATGCTCCGGACGATAGGAAGGCCTACTGGTTTGCACGCTTCAAGGTTGAAATAGATTTGCTTTTAACATGAATCATTTGATTTATGCATATTATATATTACTGAAAAATATTTGGTTTGCGTACTCTTCTAGGATATGTTTTTCTATCCACCGCACCGGGCCGAGATGATCGAGGGGATGTTTCCTGCTGTCGCTGCAAAGCTGATCTGCGACGTTATTAATGATCAGAAGGCTCGTGATCGTGCTAGAAAGCCGATCCAAGGTTGGATCACCCCTGATCAGTGGGATACGATGAAGGCTCGATTCAACGAGCCAAGGTACAAGAAAAAGTTCGAGAAGGCCAAGGCGGCTAGGCAGCATGCCTCGAAGTGGTGCGGTGGATCGATTCCGATGACAGAATATTTTCGTTGTCTGGTATGTATTTTTCTTTCAGAAATATTATTTTAATGCAAATCTGATAAATTATTACTAAGATAATATATTTAATTACAGGTAAGGAAGGTCGGTAACGCCGACATGGTGACCGTATTCCTGGCCACCCATCGGAAGGGCGAAGGCCTTATTGACGAGAGGGCCGAGCTTGCCTATGTAAGTATTACAATACTATTTGTTAATTATAATACTTCGTGTTAATTTTAATATAACTTAGTAAATATGCATGCAAATAAATATTCATGTAGTTAGTAATAATAAGTATATTAATTAGAGATTATAAATCATAGAGTACTATCCATACTTTCTAGGCCGAGTATCGGAGGCTTCGGGACCGGGCGACTGCTAGTGCACCTACTGCGGGAGAGGCCGGTACTTCTTCGCAGCCCACTCAAGCTCCGTCGACGGACGAGCTGTAGATGACCGCCGCTGGTGGCCTCCGTAGGGGTACGTACTACGGTACGGGATCCTATGGCGCCCTAGTTACGAGCCAGTCCTTTAGGGCATCCCCTGCTAGTGTGTATGGTCCACAGCCGTCCCAGGAGTCTGTTCGAGTCCACCAGATGATAGAGTCTCTCCGGGACGAGCTGCTACGATGGATTCAGGACCAGTCTCAGCACTAGTCGGACGAGCCTGCGCTTATAACACGATTGGATGCGCTCGACCGCAGCATTATGGAGCTTCGGAATGTGACTGAGCGGACAGAGCGGAGCGTCATCGATCTTAGAGCGTCGACGGAGCGCAGCGTATTGGATCTGCAGGCATCACAGATGACCATGAGCGAGAGGCTGAGATTGGTGCAAGATTCGGTGGCCGATAGCAGTGATAGAATATTATCTACCATAGATTCATACCACCAGCGACTTGCAGTATTGGAGCGTTATCGTCCTCCGGGTGCGCCTTCATCGTCGTCGACTCCGCCGGTGCCACTGTCTTCTTCATCGACACCGACTCCATCGACGTCACTACCTCCTTCATCGGTGTCGATTTCACAGGAGGACTATGAGCTTTTCTTAGCCCTTCGTCGCGGCGCCCCCCTCCTACTCCAGATCCCCAGTAGTCCTAGTTAGGACTGTTTGTATTGAGTGTTTGAGTACTTGTTTTTCTTTGTATTTATTTGTGACACTTATTTGTTTGTCACACTTGTTTGTTGGTTGCATAGATACATTGGTTATTGATTGTGTAGACCCATGATAATTTGGATATTAGTTTATATATGTTGTATGGACTTTGGTTATTTTATGTTGTTATTCGTTTCATTTGGATGTTAATTTACCGGTGTTGAGTGTTCCATCGAAGGGGTCGGCGAACCCAGGGATAAAATGTGCTTGTGTATTGTGTTTCAGATTAAATTGCAGGAAGAAAATGATTCTGTTGAAAAAACTGCATACTGTAATTTTTTTTTTCAAATTTAGCGACGTCTACCGACGTTTATCGACGCTTTCCGACGGCACATTGCGTTGGTAGACGTCGCTAAACTGGCATATATTGCCAGGATACCGACGTATAGCGACGTCAGTTTCGTCGGTATGCGTCGGTAACCGTCGGTAACTTTTCCAGGATTTTACCTCATTTTCCCAGGATATACCGACGTATAGCGACATCACAAAACATCGTTAATATTCTCCAGAATATACCGACGTAGTGCGACATCGTAAACATCGGTAATTTTTCCAGAAAATAACGACGTATAGCGACATCATAAACGTCACTATTTCATCGACGAAACGACGGTAAACGTCGGTATATTACCGACGTAATGTTGCGTCGGTAAACGTCGGTGTTGGCGACGATCATCGACGTCTTTCCAAACAGTGACAGGTTTCTACGACAAGAGGAAAATGTCGCTAAAGACGTCGCTAAACTGGTTTAGCGACGTCTTTAGGCATTTTAGCGACGTCATTAGGCGTCGCTAAAATGACTTATTCTGGTAGTGGACAGCTAAATAGTTCTTATTCTAAATCCTTTCGTTTATCACTCCTTTATGTACAGATAATTAACTTTAACTTTGCTTTGCGAGTAAGCATTGGATTCCTCAACGGAATACTCATCTAGACCAAGTTGATTTGATCTTAGTGGCTAACAAATGGGAATATGGGTAACTGGACTGGACTGAGAACTTGCTGGGGAGGCATTTTGATTAGGAAATCAAGGGCTGCAGGATGGTTAGTAAAATTGGACAGCATGCCAAATGGTTGATTGATGTTAGTTTATATATAATGTTTATATTAGCATTCGAGACTACTATGTTAGCAAGGCAATGGTTAGTACTAGGATGTGAACCAAGTGGCTATGAGACCCTTAGTGTTTATTAAAAAGTGATGTATCTAGTGATTAGTTAATTGTGTTTAACCGAATTGTACCTATATAACAGGAGGACATCCAGTTTACCATCCACACTTGATCACCCTGAACAAGGCAAGTATACTCCTCGGACTTGTTTATTTTCTCATGACTTGTATATTCATTCTTGTATCTCCTTGTCGACACGATATATCACGAGATTGTCTTGTATCATGTTCTTGAGTCTGGGAGGGAAAATACTACAGATGTATGATCAAACCCATATTACTATTCATGTGAATAGCTTAGGCTCCGCATTGTGCACGCGGGACCAAAGTCGTACTATTTCATGTTTATTGAATCTACCCAAGCCGATCACACACTCTGGATGTATTTCGATATGTTGCACATTTCATGTTCAGGTTGTATTTCATGTTCAGGTTGTATTTCATGTTCAAGACTCATATCATATTCCCTGTTTTTACTTTTAGTATTCATATTCAGGATTCATGTCTTGTTCTCATTTCTCGTACTTTATATATATTTCCTGTGTTCTTGTTCATACCATGATGTTCATGTTCATTTCCTTGGATATACTTAGCTCCGCTCCTGACTGGATATGTTGCAGGTGTACTTGCAGGATATCATTCTACCATATGGGCCAGAGCTCGGGATCTTAGCTGAGCAAGATGGAGACATGACTTAGCTAGAGGCTTCAGGTTTAGACTGTTTAGTTTTACTCTTAGATATTGTTTTAGAGTTCATAGTACATTTCATTCCTGATGACTAGTACATTTATGATATATAGATTTGTGGATTATGGTGATCTTTCTGGGATCGTGTATAGAAGCTGTGATTGTGTATATTTATGTTTATCTGGTTAGATTTCTCTAGCTTGGTACAGCTTACTTCGTCGTGTCTAACGACGAAGGCTGGGCGTGTCCGATTCGTGTCCGACTATTCGGGAGCGGGTCGTGACAACTGTCATCTCAAACACTGTCATAACAGTATCTTGATCATCTCAAACACTGTCATAACATTGTCATCACACTATCATCTTACTTCTTTCATTTCTATATGTAGGGGCTTATTAATGCAATTGAAAGACATTTCCCAAATTCAGAACATAGGCTTTGTCTCAGACATTTGGAGTAGAATATGAGAAATTTTTTTTAGAGATATTGGGTTGGTGGAGATACTCAAGAAAGTTAGAAGATCTACATATCTAACTGAGTCCAAGAAGTATGAAAAGGAAATGGAAGAGAAGAGTATTAAAGCTAAGCAATGGATGCTAGACCAGCAGTCCATTGGAGCAGGGCATTCTTTAAGGATACTTACAAGTGTGATACATTGCTCAACAACTACAGTGAGGCATTTAACAAGTACATCCTTGAAGCTAGTGAGAAACCAGTCATCACAATGTTTGAGATGATCAGGACCATGCTCATGAAGAGGATAGATGCAAAGGCCAAATTGGGAAAGAAGTGGAGGGCAGACTTTGTCCAAAAATTCAGAAGAAGCTGGAGAAGCACAAGAAGGAATCCTATATATGGACAACAGAATATTCTGGAGGTACTAAGGTCCAAGTTAATGGGCCAGGTGGTCAATTTATTGTTGACATGGTTATGAAAATCTGTACATGCAGAAAATGGGAACTATCTACAATTCTGTCAGCATGCTTGTGCTTGCATATTTGGAAATAATGAAAGGCCTGAAAACTATGTTGATGACTGCTACAAATTATCAACTTACAAACTGGTGTACAATCATGTCATTTACCCTTTAAATGGCCCTGTATTATGTGAAAAGCATCCATTTCCTCAAGGTATTCTGTTACCACCTACACCAGTGAAGAAAATGAGTGGCAGGAAGACAATGGCTAGAAGAAAGGACCCAATTGAGTTACAAGACAAAGGAAAGTAGAAGACAAGTAACAAAATCATGGCCAAGCTCAGTAAGAAAGGCCTGTATAAAGGAACATGAAGTGTTTGTGGGTCACATACCCATAACAAGAGGTTCCATGGGGTAAATGTAAGTATGTGGATATGTACTTATATTCTAGGTCAAGATTGTTGTATATGTCATGTTTAATTTTACCAATTTTGTAGGCTAGAGGAGGCAGAGACAATGTAAGTGCAGAATGCACTACTGGAAATGCACAACAGACCAGTGAAAGAGGAGAATGCCCAACTGTAAGTGTCCTTTACATTAGGCTACTGAATTTTGAATTTTGTCATGCCCAACTGTAAGTGTCCTTTACATTAGGCTACTGAAAGTGTCCTTTACATTAAGCTACTAAGTTTTGATATATATACTTACGTTAGGCTACTGACATTATCCTTTACATTAGGCTATTGAATTTTGATATGTACTTACATTAGGCTACTGAATTTTGATATGTACTTACATTAGGCTACTGAATTTTGAATTTTGGCTACTGACAGTATCCTTACATTTTGGCTACTGACAGTATCCTAATCCTTTAAATTTGGCTACTGAATTTTGAATTTTGGCTACTTAATTCAGTCTCTTAATCCTTTACATTAGGCCTTACCATTAGGCTACTGAATTTTAAATTTTGAATACTGAATTAAGCTACATTTCAGTCCTTTACATTAGGCTACTGAATTTTGATACTACATTAGGATATTGAATTTTGAAATTTGTATATGTACTTGTCACGACCCGCACCCTAGGTAGGGGCACAAGTGCGTGACAGTGCCCATCCTACGCCATAAAAACGACGTAGAACGCTGTAGGTCTGCTAGCTAACAACAGTATATAATAACCTGTCATCTCCGCACGGAGGTATATAATATGAAATACTGATAAACTCAATCACAATCTAGAAGGAAGAATCATGGCACGAAAACCAGATAGATATAATCACAAGTGCAATATCCAGCTCATCAGAGAGAAAGAGTCACAGAGTAATATGGTTATACAATCCCAAAATATAATATATCATAACATTAGTAGCAAGCTGGAGACAAGGTCCAGTCTGTAACGCCCCAGTCCCAAAATACGTAGGACTAGGAACGTAGACATGCCAGCTATATACATACGAAGTATACTCCAATATATGGAAACCTCGTATGAATACATAAGCTGTAAAATGCAGTAGAACCATAACTAATCTCATCCACACAAAATAAATAAATAAAAGATATCAGATAATGATAATGAATTGTCTTGATACAATATGTTGGACGGAAACAAATCCACTACCAACAAGTAAAGGAAAAATACATGAGTAAAGAAATGAATTTGGCGAACGAAGCGAAGACGATCCAAATGCAATCATCCTCGAAGAAATGGCGATGATCACGGCTAGAGCTAGAACACCTGCGAAAGACAAGAGCACACACTTGGAGAGATAACCAGGTCCTCAGAGGGGCGTAACAAGACACATAATATCGTGCCATTTAAACTGAATAAATATTGCTCAAATAAATAAGTCAATTGAATTATAACATGGTCCAATACACACCTATTGAACGAGCATACCATCCCCCCAACCAAACAAGGACAGGAGATGGTAAACTAATTCACGGTGACGTATCTTTCCATGCTATGAATCCAATATGGTATCCGGACCCCAACAAGGTTCAATATCTTCTCATCGAAGTAGTAAGTCACACCTACAACCAAACAAGGACAAGATGTGACGAACTAATCTACGAAAAGTTATTGTTCCAAGCCAAACCAAAAGTATTCGTACCTAATAGATAAAGGTGCCTAACCGTTCTAAGTGAAATATAGTTAAGAACAATCCTTCCTACGCATGGGCCCTGGCTGAATAGGATCGGCATAGTCACCGCTTGGGGAACTAGAGGCCTAATCAATAAGAGCATGGCGTTCCACAGAACGTCAGTGGCCGTCAGTAATCATGGGTCAACAACCCCATATCTCCAACG
Organism: Iris pallida; assembly: GCA_029216955.1. Taxonomy (NCBI): domain Eukaryota; kingdom Viridiplantae; phylum Streptophyta; class Magnoliopsida; order Asparagales; family Iridaceae; genus Iris; species Iris pallida. The sequence goes on from JANAVB010033417.1 coordinate 5,794,082, forward strand.
GAGAGTCCGGGTCACAAGGGAAAGTGGATCGAAGCCCATAGCTAAGGAATTGTCCTCCCCGCCCAATGCCTACTATGTTGTATGCACAACAATAACCTCTATAACCGCTAAGTCAACTAGCATGCAATTCTATTAGCGGTTATTCCTATCGCACGGCTTGTACGTACTGGTGGCCAGCCAATCACGCACGTTCGTGTTCTATATGCGACATACAACTTCGTGGTACTACGTGTCAAGGCCAATGAATGCAACACACAAGATGGTCCCTTAAATCTAGGTTTAATGTGTAAGAAAAATAACACATAGCAGAAAATATAAATGAACAGTAAGTTCTAACAGATTATGCCATGTATCACAGTTTATTTTGCATAAGAAAAATAAATAATGCATAAAATATGAGCTAAAATAAATAAACAGCAAATGGCAAGGTGTCTTGCCTGGTAGTACGCCTGGTGTGCTACAATGATCAATATGGCACGAACTGCGACTTTGGTGTAACAACTAAGCAAAGTGACCTCTGACAGTGGCACGGACAGTTTCATTGGGTCCAGAATGGTCAGATTAGTTAGGGAGGACATAAGGTGGTACGGATTTGGTGATAGAATAGGAATAAGAGGATTTAGTCACTGGCTGGAGGAATTCGAAGGGATTGGATAAACAATATATATATACAATTTTATAAGACTATTATTATTTATATTCTTGAAAAGTAGAGTTTTATTTAGTTAAAATAATTTAATTACATACTTGAAAATCCAAAAATGCCCTTTTAGGTAAAAAATCCCAAGTTTGTCAAAAACAATATTTTAGGCTGAAATTTATATCAAAATATTTTAAGTGAGACAAAATATTGTAGGAAATTATTTAAGGCTAAAACCTAAATTTTTGTAAAACTATAGTTTAGTCAAATAATTCATTTAACTAGTTAAATATTACCGCCATATATCCTAGTCCAAAATTTCGTTATAAAAATAGTTTTTAATAAATTATCTATCATAGCTAATAAAATGGTACACTACTTAGTGCTAATAATACAACATTAGTAAGGGTAATAATAATAATAATTTTATTCAAAATATTTGTCAACCTCTATTGCATACTGTAATACAAAGAACTTAATAGAAAATAACACAATTAAAATAACAACATTAATAACCATAATAATAATAATAATAATAATAATAATAATAATAATAATAATAATAATAATAATAATAATAACAACAATAATAGTAAAAAATAATCTTCCCTAGACTGCTTACTGCTAATAATAATAATACTGGAAAAAAATAAATAATAATAATAATAATAATAATAATAATAATAATAATAAAAATAAACAACAGTACATACGTACTGCTGTTCCCTCGAAACAAATCAGTACTCAGAAAACACAGTAATTGAAATAAAAAGGAAAAGAGAGAAGAGTGTGAAGGAGAGGAGGGGGGGTTTGGGAGTGATGGAGAACGGGGAGCAGCAGCGAGCGGCAAAACGGAGGGTCCTCGGCGGATGGCGGCGCTTGGCTCGGCGCACGAAGATGGCCGGGTGAGACGTCGGGTTGCGGGGCGGCAAAGCTTGCCGGAAGAGGGGAGATGGGTCGTCGGGGCTCACCGCTCCGGCGGCGTTCGTGGTGGAGACGCGTGGAGGGTGGAGACGATCGGAGGAGCGGAGGGCCAGGCGCTGCGCCGGAGGAGGAGGAGGGAGTTTGGTGGTCTGGTGGCCAAGGGTTTTGCCGGGCGATCGCACGAAGGAGGCGGACGCGGCGACGGTTGGGCGAGATGGCCGGTGCTGATCCGCGCACTGGAGGTGCTGGTGTGAGCGGTGGCGGGGGATTCTCGTCGCTGCGGAGGTGGTTTGCCGGCACGGCGGCCTCGCGGTGGTGCCCGCGAGTCCACGAGAAGAGTGGCGGCGGACGGAGGTAAGTGGTGGTGGTTGTTTAATTTATTTGGGGTTTTGGGTTTGGATCTGCCGTAATTGCGGTGGCGACGGTGATGGTGGGGGTTTGGGCTGGCTGTGGCGGTTGGGTTTCCGGCCAGTGGCCGTGGCCGCGGTGGTTGTTGTGGTTTTGGGGTTTTTGTGATGTGGATGGTGGTCGGGTTGCTGGACGGGAAGCCGTAGGAAGCAGGGGTGTGTCGGAAAGGCCGGACACGAGGGGCTGCGACCAAGGTGATGGGCTCTGGTGTGGTGGTGCGGCCTTAGTGGCGGTGGTGTTAAGACATGTCGGGTTTGTTTGCGAAGGAGGGTGATGGTGGTTGTTGGTGGCGACGATAGGGCGACGAGGTGGTGACGAAGGCTGGAGACTGAGGTCGGGTACGGCAGGTGTCTACGGGGGTAGCTAGGAATTGGAATTTAATGGTGTCGGGGTAGGATGAGGACATGTGTCCGTGTGTGGACACGAAGAAGATGTCAATATAATTGTAATGAAGGGAAATAATGGAAAAGGTGGAGACACGGACACGTTGCACAACACGTTTGTAGTGGAATTTATGGAGAAATATTGGAGGAGTACCTGCCTATTTATAGGATGTGGGAATTCTCAATTGGATAAGGACTAGAAATATTAAAAATCCAAGTAGATAATTTATCTATTTATTTAAATAATTTTTAAAACAATTCAAATAAATTCCAAATCCAATCCAAATTAAATATAGATACATCTACACCCATAAATTCAAATTGTAATTCATCATAATTAATTTAAACAATAATCAACCGTTTAAAAATATATTTTATGAACACCCAAAGTATAATAATATTTAATTTCAAAAATTGCATTATTATTTAAAAATAAACTATTAAATATTTATGAAATATATATATATATATATATATATATATATATATATATATATATATATATATATATATATATATGCACGAAAAAAATATTATTTATTATTAATAATTGTTATAAAGAAAGGCCTTGTATAAATAAAATAAATAAATAATTACTTGGAAACTTTAGTACGATAGCTAAAATAACTATTATATATATTATTTTGAAATTATAAAAATAGAAAAAATATTTTTCTAAAAATATGTACGCTCGCACATATTCGCACTCGTCGAGCAATTTCGAAAAATAAAATTTTCGTACACGACGTACAACACGACTACGTGACGTACAATACAAAATTTTAAATCAGTACCAAATTTAATAATAAAAAAAATAGTAGAAATTTAGGGGTTTTACATCCTATCCAACTTAAAAGAATTTCGTCCTCGAAATTAAGGATAAGTAGGGGTGAGAAGGTACAAGGGGTATGACAAGTCTTCGGGCGAGGCAAAGAAATAATGCTTTAACATAAACAAGCATTTAGTAGGTCACGATGGTAGGTTTTGGATCAAGGGAAAAGACGAATAGTTTTAGGATGAGGATATAGCCACGGGTTGGTAATGGCTAATTACAGTGGTCATAAGTGATCGGGCAACTAAAGGGGATACTCGGCACGAGGGATTTCGTCCTTCTAAAATAGGAGGAAGATGAAAGCGATAGAGGGTTCCAAAGGTGAATTTATCGAATACGAATACGTGGTTCAAAGGCGACCGAAAAATTTCAAAAAGAATTTTCAAGGCAGTCGTGGATGGGACTCTGAAAGACAAGTTTAGCTATGTCCCCATCCACGTAGAACGATAGATAAAGGCGAACCAAAGTGCACTTGGTTGATCAGACCATCATACACCGGTTCTGATTAGACAATAGGCTAGTGAGCGCTCAATAGCATATGTCATGAACAAGCTTGATAAAGAATTGAGCTTGCAAAACTAGGCTACATTAGCATAATTAGTTTAGATAGTAAAATATAGGCAGGATGGTAGATGAATAAAACAAATATGAATAGTCTAAGAGTCATAAGGATCTAAGTCTTGGTTTATTCCTATACCATCATTCTACGGTTTTATTGACCAAGGCTTGGTTGACCAAATGGGTTAAATTCCTCTAGTCTCTATAGTCTAGATAATACTATTTGTATTCCCTTAATGGTCAAGGGTGTGTTAGGTCATGGGGTATTCTACCCAACTTAAAAGATTAAGCTAAGGGTGTTTGGGACATCTAACTAGTAGGGTCAATCTCTAGCAAGCACGAAGGAAAGATAAGAATCATGATAGAAGGAATCAAGCAAGATGCAATCGATGAGTTGAACGGTAGTTCGAATATGGAATCGAGAAAAAAATGTCGAGTATGTAGATGAGATCCTAAACTTTCTAATCCTATTCGCAGGCTTGCTTGGTACGGTAAAGTAACCAAATAATTTATCTTGACATGCATGGGCCACCACAAAAACATATAACGCCCCAGTCCCAAAATACGTAGGACTAGGAACGTAGACATGCCAGCTGTATACATACGAAGTATACTCCAATATATGGAAACCTCGTATGAATACATAAGCTGTAAAATATAGTAGAACCATAACTAATCTCATCCACACAAAATAAATGAATAAAAGATATCATATAATGATAATGAATTATCTTGATACAATATGTTGGGCAGAGACAAATCGACTACCAACAAGTAAAGGAAAAATACATGAGTAAAGAAATGAATTTGGCGAGCGAAGCGAAGATGATCCAAATGTAATCATCCTCAAAAAAATGGCGATGATCACGGCTAGAGCTAGAACACATGCGAAAGACAAGAGCACACACCTGGAGAGATAACCAGGTCCTCAGAGGGACGTAACAAGACACATAATATCGTGCCATTTAAACTGAATAAATATTGCTCAAATAAATAAGTCAATTGAATTATAACATGGTCCAATACACACCTATTGAACGAGCGTACCATCCCCCCAACCAAACAAGGACATGAGATGGTAAACTAATTCACGGTGACGTATCTTTCCATGCTATGAATCCAATATGGTATCCGGACCCCAACAAGGTTCAATACCTTCTCATCGAAGTAGTAAGTCACACCTACAACCAAACAAGGACAAGATGTGACAAACTAATCTGCAATAAGTTATTGTTCCAAGCCATGATCAGATACAAGTACCCAAACCAAAAGTACTCGTACCTAACGGATAAAGGTGCCTAACCGTTCTAAGTGAAATGTAGTTAAGAACAATCCTTCCTACGCATGGGCCCTGGCTGAATAGGATCGGCATAGTCCCCCCTTGGGGCACTAGAGGCCCAATTAATAAGAGCATGGCGTTCCGCAGAACGTCAGTGGCCGTCAGTAATCATGGGTCAACAACCCCGTATCTCCAGCGGAGAGTCCGGGTCACAAGGGAAAGTGCATCGAAGCCCATACGCTAAGGAATTGTCCTCTCCGCCCAATGCCTACTATGTTGTATCTACAACAATAACCTCTATAACCGCTAAGTCAACTAGCATACAATTCTATTAGCAGTTATTCCTATCGTACGGCTTGTACGTACTGGTGGCCAGCCAATCACGCACGTCCGTGTTCTACATGCGACACACAACTTCGTGGTACTACGTGTCAAGGCCAATGAATGCAACACACAAGATGGTCCCTTAAATCTAGGTTTAATGTGTAAGAAAAATAACACATAGCAGAAAATATAAATGAACAGTAAGTTCTAACAGATTATGCCATATATCACAGTTTATTTTACATAAGGAAAATAAATAATACATAAAATATGAGCTAAAATAAATAAACAGCAAATGGCAAGGTGTCTTGCCTGGTAGTACGCCTGGTGTGCTGCAATGATCAATATGGCACGAACTGCGACTTTGGTGTAACAACTAAGCAAGGTGACCTCTGACAGTGGCACGGACAGTTTCATTGGGTCCAGAATGGTCAGATTAGTTAGGGAGGACATAAGGTGGTACGGATTTGGTGACAGAATAGGAATAAGAGGATTTAGTCACTGGCTGGAGGAATTCGAAGGGATTGGATAAACAATATATATATATACAATTTTATAAGACTATTATTATTTATATTCTTGAAAAGTAGAGTTTTATTTAGTTAAAATAATTTAATTACATACTTGAAAATCCAGAAATACCCTTTTAGGTAAAAATCCCAAGTTTGTCAAAAACAATATTTTAGGCTGAAACTTATATCAAAATATTTTAAGTGAGACCAAAATATTCTAGGAAATTATTTAAGGCTAAAACCTAAATTTTTGTAAAACTATAGTTTAGTCAAATAATTCATTTAACTAGTTAAATATTACCGCCATATATCCTAGTCCAAAATTTCGTTATAAAAATAGTTTTTAATAAATTATCTATCATAGCTAATAAAATGGTACAATACTTAGTGCTAATAATACAACATTAGTAAGGGTAATAATAATAATAATTTTATTCAAAATATTTGTCAACCTCTATTGCATACTGTAATACAAAGAACTTAATAGAAAATAACACAATTAAAATAACAACATTAATAACCATTATAATAATAATAATAACAACAATAATAATAGTAAAAAATAATCTTGCCTAGACTGCTTACTGCTAATAATAATAATACTGGAAAAAATAAATAATAATAATAATAGTAATATTAATAATAATAATAATAATAATAATAATAATAATAATAATAATAATAATAATAATAATAATAATAATAATAATAATAATAATAAAAATAAACAACAGTACATACATACTGCTATTCCCTCGAAACAAATCAGTACTCAGAAAACACAGTAATTGAAATAAAAAGGAAGAGAGAGAAGAGTGTGAAGGAGAGGAGGGGGGTTTGGGAGTGATAGAGAACGGGGAGCGGCGGCTAGCGGCAAAACGGAGGGTCCTCGGCGCACGAAGATGGCCGGGTGAGGCGTCGGGTTGCGGGGCGGCGAAGCTTTGCCGGAAGAGGGAAGATGGGTCGTCGGGGCTCACCGCTCCGGCGGCGTTCGTGGTGGAGACGCATGGAGGGTGGAGACGATCGGAGGAGCGGAGGACCGGGCGCTGCGGTGGGCGCTGCGCCGGAGGAGGAGGGAGTTTGGTGGTCTGGTGGCCAAGGGTTTTGTCGGGCGATCACGCGGAGGAGGCGGACGCGACGGCGGTTTGGACGAGATGGCCGGTGCTGATCCGTGCGCTGGAGGTGATGGTGTGAGCGGTGGCGGGAGATTCTCGTCGCTGCGGAGGTGGTTCGCCGGCACGGCGGCCTCGCGGTGGTGCCCACGAGTCCACGGGAAGAGCGGCGACGGACGGAGGTAAGTGGTGGTGGTCGTTTAATTTATTTGGGGTTTTGGGTTTGGATCTGTCGTGATTGCGGTGGCGACGGTGATGGTGGGGGTTTGGGCTGGCTGTGGCGGTTGGGTTTTCGGCCAGTAGCTGTGGCCGTGGTGGTTGTTGTGGTTTTGGGGTTTTTGTGATGTGGATGGTGGTCGGGTTGCTGGACGGGAAGCCGTAGGAAGCAGGGGTGTGTCGGAAAGGCCGGACACGAGGGGCTGCGACCAAGGTGATAGGCTCTGGTGTGGTGGTGTGGCCTTAGTGGCGGTGGTGTTAAGACATGTTGGGTTTGTTTGCGAAGGAGGGTGATGGTGGTTGTTGGTGGCGACGATAGGGCGACGAGGTGGTGACGAAGGCTGGAGACTGAGGTCGGGTACGGTGGGTGTCTACGGGGGTAGCTAGGAATTAGAATTTAATGGTATCAGGGTAGGATGAGGACATGTGTCCGTGTGTGGACACGAAGAAGATGTCAATGTAATTGTAATGAAAGGAAATAGTGGAAAAGGTGGAGACACGGACACGATGCACAACACGTTTGTGGTGGAATTTGTGGAGGAATATTGTGGAGAAAATATTGGAGGAGTACCTGCCTATTTATAGGATGTGGGAATTCCCAATTGGATAAGGATTAGAAATATTAAAAACCCAAGTAGATAATTCATCTATTTATTTAAATAATTTTTAAAACAATTCAAATAAATTCCAAATCCAATCCAAATTAAATATAGATACATCTACACCCATAAATTCAAATTGTAATTCATCATAATTAATTTAAACAATAATCAACCGTTTTAAAATATATTTTATGAACACTCAAAGTATAATAATATTTAATTTTGAAAATTGCATTATTATTTAAAAATAAACTATTAAATATTTATGATATATATATATATATATATATATATATATATATATATATATATATATATATATATATATATATATATATATGCACGAAAAAACATACTATTTATTATTAATAATTGTTATAACAAAAGGCCTTGTATAAATAAAATAAATAAATAATAACTTGGAAACTTTAGTACGATAGCTAAAATAACTATTATATGTATTATTTTGAAATTATAAAAATAGAAAAAATGTTTTTCTAAAAATATGTACGCTCGCACATATTCGCACTCGTCGAGCAATTTAGAAAAATAAAATTTTTGTACACGACGTACAATATGACTACGTGATGTACAATACAAAATTTTAAATCAGTACCAAATTTAATAATAAAAAAAATAGTAGAAATTTAGAGGTTTTACACAACCAAAAATATCTACTCTAACTAAACTAAGCTAGAGGCTCGTCGGACGGAGCTAAGCCCTGCTGAACCAAGGTCTCCAAGTCTAAGCCCACTACGTCAACCGGACTGTAGTAGGTACATCAATCCTCCTCATCGGTATCTGTAATATTTTGTCAACATATCCAGTCAGGATGGAACGAGCACAATCAACTAACAACAGTTCACAAGATATGACAAAAACTATAAGACTGTAAATAGAGAGTATATACAAGAAATTATGAAATGTACATGTGAGCATCATGGCAAGGTAAGTTGTAAATCTAGAGGTAGAACAAGGCAAGTAAAATTGATCATGGCATGTACAAGAATCAAGAATCATCTATCTAGGTGTGTGAGTACTAGCTACAACATGTGGCCGGCTTGGGTCTGTACAAGGTCATGATCTAGCCAATTATACGTGTGGTGTAGAATTGGCATTCACAAGGTTCACAAGATATACAAGACGGGTATTGACCACACATCTATACTAGTACTTCCCGTCCCCGACTGGTAGAGTGGATCCAAGCAAGACACATTACGACACGAGATTCTACGAGAAGGGAGCAAGTCTCTTTGAGAATCGCTGTCCATATACTGCATAAAAACTACAAGGGGGCTTGCACAAGATATACCAAGATAACGAGAAATAACATCTCATGTCGGGATCCATGAATACCAATCCGTGTGACCAATGTGTCGAGAACAAGCATATCTACACTAATTACATGAATTATAACAATCATCGTAAATTGGAAAAGTTATCAGAGAATGTACTCGCCTATAATGTGATAGATAAATCGACTGAGTCCAAGAACAGTGCCTCGAGGACCTATAAATGGAATACTGTATCAATATAATGGTTTGAAAGTAAAATTAAGTCATACTGAGTCAAACTAGGTCAAGACACGTCAAACTAAGTCAAACTAGGTCAAACAAGGTCAAACTAGATTGTACAGGATCAATCTAAGTCGTATTTGGCCTAACAAGGTCAAACTGGGTCAATGCAAGTCAAACAAGATTAAACTAGGTTGATTTAAGTCAACAGTTGACTTTTGGTCAACTGGTCAATTCTGGTCAACCTTGGGTCAACTCTAGGTCAACTTTAGGTCAAACTTGACTAACGTTGACTAATAGTTGACTTTGGGTCAACTGGTCAAGTTTGGTCAAGTTTTAGTAAATTTTAGGCTACGATTGACTTTCGGTTGACTTTTGGTCAAAAATAGTCAACCGTGGTCAACTAAGGTCAAAAGTAGTCCAAGTCCACTATTCCTAATCATTACCATAATACCCTAATTTTAGCTATATCTTAAAGTATTAAACTCATATGTTGTAAAATGGGTATTATCCCAACTTATCCCGTTTACCCTTTCCACTCTAACACTAAGGCCAAGTAGCTTTTCCTTAGGAGTTTCACTCCCGGCTTCCTAGGATAGTAGGATACTAGCCTATACTATCATTACCTACCAAGCTTCCTAGGTAAAGTGGACATCCAGTCCATCTTACGGTCCATGTTGTTGAATTACCCATTATCTTGGCAAAATCTCACTTTAGCTTCTAACTCCCACTCCAGGCTTTCCTACTTCATTCTAAGCTTTCCCTCCACTCTCTATTATGGTATTTAAACCCTCTCCTAGAATGTCGATACCGTATCACGGTATCTTGATATTGAAAAGTCAAAAAGGGTAAACTTGCATTACCTTAAGGTAATGGATATTCATGAGATACCGATTTGGTATCTCAAGAATACCACACGACTCCAACTCTAACTAGAATACTAAACTCTAACTATCTAACCAATACTAACTTGCTACCTAACCATCTAACCCATCTAGTATTCATGGCTAACCCCTTAGTACTAACATACCACTTATCTCCATATTTCCCCCAACCTCTAACCAATATCCCCCTCTTCTAGAACCTCACCAAGACACACTCTAACTCACTCAAACCTACCCACTTATAGGCCATTTAGGGGGGGGGGGGGTTATATATAGGTTTATATATGGTATATATATGGGTATATATAGGTTTATATATAGGTATATATATAGGGGGGGTAAATATAGGTTTAAGGGGGTTCAAGGGGGGGCTGTGTGGGCTGCTACTGCTGTAAAGTGCTGCTGCTACTGCTGCCTAATGCTGCTGCTGCCTTATTGTTGTTGCTGCTACTGAGTTTGTGGGGGGGGGGGGGGGAGGGGGGGGGGGGGACAGCAGCCCTAAACCCCCCTGCTGCTGTTGTTTCCCTTCTTTTTCTCCCTCTCTAACTCCTCTCTTAATCTCTCCCTCTCTAATTCTCTCCTCTCTAATTCCTCTCTTAATCTCTCCCTCTCTAATTCCTTAAATCTCTTCCTCTCACTCTCACACATACATATCTATATATATATATATATATAGACACACATACACACACACACACACACACACACATATATATATATATATATATATATATATATATATATATATATATATATATATATATATATATATAGATAGATACATATGGACACACACACATATGGAAATATATACACATATACACACACCCTCTCATGAACATATATTTATATATATAAACACTCACACACACATGAATATGTAGACACAAACACACATCCTAGTTCTCCTAGGAGTCTCCCATAGGCCTCTAACCTTGACACAAAGGGACACAACCATGGGTAAGTCCTATGGGCTCCAAAACCAAGTAAAATTTATAGGAGAATGATTTAGAGGAGAGTTAAATACCTATTAGGAGTGAATCCTAATGAAATTCTCTCCGACACGAAAATCCTTGGGGAAAGGACACTTCCACCTTGCACTTTTCTCCCAAACTTTGGTAGCACCCTCCTTTGATGGTGTAGAGAGAATCTATGGAAGAAATTTGGGGAAAAAAGAGAAGATTTGGAGATCAAATCTCAAATTTAGGTCTAGGTTTTGGGGGAAGAACTAAAAGAGGGAAGAACTTGAGAGTGGAGAAGAAGTGAATGGAGAGGGAGGGTCTCTCCCTAGTGGCCGGCCATGTAGGGGGGGCTTGGGGCATTTGGCAAATGTCCAAAATGCCCTCCAAGCCTCCTCTAGGTCAAAATTGACTTAAACTAATTTTCGGGGTTGAAAAGGCCAAGTTAAAATCTATAAATTGACCGATTAAGTCATGGAGGAATTGTCTAAAAGTACCAGACTAATTTGTGGAATTTTATGGGCCATGTCTAACTTAAGTTTGGGTCCCGATCAGAGTCTAAGCTACCCCGGGTTCCCGTTACAAGTCGGAATGAGCTGAAACTCGAACCCGACTCTAAAAATCCCGAAATAACAATATAATTAAATAAAAATTTCTAAAATTCCCAAAAATAAAAAAATGACGATGCAACCTACCCTTCCCGCTGACGTCCTCAGCAGCCAAGATGCGCCCACCGGTACAGCGCATCTCTCGGGGAAGCGTGGGGCCGACCACATTCCCCAACCTTCTTCCTCTCAGACGAGGAAGATGCGTCGATGGAGCAGGGACGCAGCTAACGCCCTGTGCATTAACTCTGATGTGCCACAGAAGGCATCTGTCTTTGACAGACTCACTCGCTGTCGTGGCGAGGAGAATTTGGACTCTGAGTACTATGTGCCCCAGCGGGCTGGTACGAGGAAGTCCAAGACAGCACGGGCCATACGTCTCGAACGTGCTATGCCAACAGTGAGCCAGAGGCATGCGCTCACAATCATACGCGCTGCCCATGGTAAACAGTACAAGGTTGACTCGGGTGCTTCTGCGCCAGAAATGAGCCGACCTTCAAAGTCCTTGTCACACTTGGGCACATCTGCTGCTTTCGCAACCAAGTCGTGCAAGGCAAACTCAGTGGTCTTGAACCCCCGTGCCTACATTGGTTGTGCGTCTGAGGCTGGTTCTCGTCACTTTCAATGTTGCTCCCCCACTATTGATCTGGGTACATCTTTTGCGTCAGATCAGGGGGTGCAGCATTCACCTGACCACCCCGGCGCTTGGCCTTGCCATGCGCCTGATGGGGGTGTGAAGGTAGCACTCTCCTCCAATGATCTGCGTAACATGATCACTCATAAACGCCGATCAGGAGAGTCAACTGACAAGCACAATGCGCCCCTCACAGGGCACACCTGTGCTGTAGTCACTATCAACTGTTGTTGCAAGACAACAGTCCTACCAAGGCAGTTTGTGTTCCAGCGGCTGCAATTATCAACACCTCTCCAACATCGCCTCGGGACGAAGGTGTCAACTAAAGAGGAGCCAGAACTACAGGTTGCTTCTTGCAACGTAGTCTCCAACTCCCCATCAATTCGGAAGGCGACTGGCAGCTCCTCGACTTTGTCCTCATCCAAGAGCCAGCCGAGGAAGACCAAGACGACTGTCCCGTCCTCAGGAGTGTTTGAGGGCACCCGGAGGAGAAAGAAGATCTCAGAAGAAGCTGGGGGTAGTCAAGCCCCTGTGGATCTTCATCCTGGAGACGAAGTCAGCCTCCCGGACATAGCTGGGGGTTGTCAAACCCCTGTGGATCTTCATCCCGAAGACGAAGACGTCCTCCAAGACAAAACTGGGGTCAAGCCCTTGCTGATGCTTCTCACGAAGACGCAGGTGTCCTCCAGAACATAGCTGGGGGTAGCCAAGACGAAACTCCGGGGGAAGTTCCTCTTCAAGAGAGCGAGGCTGAAAGCAAAGCCTCAACCGATCCATCCACTTCCAGTCACGTCATGACGGTGTACATGACGGGAGCTGGTAATGCAGAGTCAGATGCGCCGCCAGCAGATCTCGTCCAGCGCATGGATACCTTGGAGGGAGGACTCAAAACCCTCTCTGTCTCCATGCAGATACTGACTCAAGCAGTGTTCGAGATACGGTCAGCTTTGGCCAGAGCACCTTCTACCAGTCCTGACCCCGGGGCCAATAGAGAATCAATTGTACCCCTTCAACGGGTATCCTTGGATACAGATCGTCGCGAAGCACCTCGGACGTCGGAACCGTCAATTGCCCAACTCCAGGCTATACCACCTTCTCCGACTGCCAGCTCTACGAAAGACGTGGTTGAGATGATCAGGGACTTGCGTGAACGCTTCGAGTCCAAGAACAGACAGAAGGAGCGCCAGAAGATGGGGATCCCGCAACCATACCCCCTCGAATGGAACAAAGTGGTTTATCCTCCCAAATATAAACCACAAACATTGACGCCATACGACGGGAAGGACTCTCCACGTCGTTATCTGACGTACTTCCAGTCTCAAACAGGACATCTCCCGAAGGAAGACGCGCTACTCACCAGCCTGTTTGTCGGGGCACTGAAAGGTGTGGCTTACGACTGGTACTGCAGTCTCCCTGACAACTCCATATCTTCCTTCGACGACTTGACACGTCTCTTCCTCGATTATTTTTATGACGGCAGAAAAGACATGACAATGGCGTCCCTGATAGAGGTGCGTCAGAAGGACGGTTCGAACATTCATCGAACGCTTTCGATAAGCCTGCTTCAGGCTGCCCCCGGGCATGCCAAAACATGCGCTCCTCTCCTCCTGCACCATGAACATGCTTCCTGCGATCAAGCTCTGGCTCAACTCCACTCCTCCTCCCGACTGGAGTTCATTGATTATTGAGGCTGAAGCAGCTGAAAAGAAGGCATCCAATGCTCGCCTTCTGGGAGTTAGTTTCCCTGCTTTTGAAGACAAGGGAAAATGAACTGCTGCCAATAACCCTGGACGTGAGACGAAAGGGAAGCAAGCGCTGACTGTCAATGCCTCCAAAGGTGTACAAGCACCTACTCAGAATCCTCTACTTGCACCGAGGCCAAAGGAGGTCTATTCTTTCAACGACGAAGACACCTTACAACTCTTCGAGATACTGAAGCAGGGTGATAAGATCAAATTGCCGAACCTGAAGCGTCCCGACGAGGTTGGGAGAGTGGACAATCCGAGGTACTGTCACTACCATCGGTTTGTCGGACATCCAACTCAGGACTGCTACGTCCTCAAGAACTACATCCAGCACATGATCAATGAGAACGTCATCTCCGTTGACTATGAGGAGAAGATAGTCTCGGCCAACCTGGTGTCACTCCAATTCGGCACCTTGCCGCCAACTACAACACAAGATGGCGTCGTCCCCATCCCAAAGTGGACAATGGAGGTGGTCAACCTACCACCTACTCGTGACAACGTGAGTGGACTCATCCAACTCACCACATCTCGGGAAGAGATCTTATGGGTTCACCCCGATCTCGTCTCCGAGGTTACTCAACCGGAGGTACGCTCTACCTCCAAAGCTAAGGGCAAGAAGATCAAGTCTTGCCGCATGGTCTCTTCCTCCGCAGAAGAGGCTCTTCATGTACAAACCCGTTCGCAGCTGAACGTCCAATCCGACGAAGCTGTCATTGAGGTGGTGCCTTCCTGTACTGCCCCTGCTGTCGAAGAAGGAGGTCCATCCAAACCTCCAGCAGCCAATAAACAGAAGCTTGTAGAGGCCCGTTTCGACAAGCCTTTGCGAATGGAGAATGCTTCGGGGCTGGCCAAGCCCCACAACTTTGACATACTGGCACAACTTGCCGGTACTCCCACCCACCTATCTCTATACGAGCTGCTTCGTCTTTCTAAAGACACCCGCGAAGCTCTCTGTGAAGCCTTGAAGGATGCTGAGGCCTTCATCAGTCAGGTCCAGCAGCCTGAGGATCCCCCGACCACATGTGCGTACTGCTATTGTGCGGATGAGATCATCCCCAACATAACCTTCACCCAACAAGACATGCTGCTCAAGCACAACCGGCATAACAGGCCACTGTATTACACAGGGTATGTTGGTTTCGTCAAGGTGAAGCGAATTCTGATTGATCCAGGGTCTTCCTTCAGTATCATCCCTAGGACTCTGCTGTTAACACTGGGGATTTCGATGTACCGACTGGCGCCCTCCAACACGACAATCAGCAGTTTCAATGCTAGCAAAAGTGAACCGTTGGACAAAATACGGCTGAAATGTCATATCGGTAACCTCCGAACCGAGGTGACTTGCTATGTCGTGGATGCCGACGTCAAATACAACCTCCTCCTGGGTCGCCCGTGGCTGCATGAGTACATGGTGGTGCCATCTACACTCCACCAATGTATGAAGTACGTGTCCACCAATGACATCATTCGGACAGAGTTTGCGGACATTGACCCTTTCAAAGGGGTCGAAGCCTACTTCACCGATGCTACCCTATACAAGTCACTCGACGAAGGGGAAACAGCGGCTGAGCCGGAGATAGAGCCAGAGATGATTCCCGACGCTCCTTTGAATATTCGACTCAAAGGGAAATCGCCTCAGATGCTGCCTTCCATGACCATCAAGCTACCTGGAAAAGCACCGACTTCTCTTGGTAGAGCACCTACTGAAGCTCCCTTGAAGATACGGCCCAAGGGAAGACCTCCTCAGACGTCGGCTCCCCTGGTGGCAAAACTACAGGGGAAGGCACCTGTCATTGAAGGCACAGTCTAGGCACCCTTGAAGGTGCGTCTCAAAGACAAGCCTCCGCAATCATCCAAGCTGCAAGAGAAGGTCCATACAGCCCTCTCAGATCCCAAGATCAAATCGGCGATGAACTCTCCCGAACCGGCCCCGGTGCTCACAGATGAAGAGTTAGGAGAGTACATCTCTGCTGATATAGATGCACCTTTCTTTGATAATGTAATCCCGCAGGACAAAATCTCATATTTTATCAATAATAGAGTGTCTTTCAATTATTCTAGTCTTCCACATTGGAATGCCATGTATACACTAGATAATGCTCTACGGTCGTTACAAACACAAATAACGACCGTCAATTATGTAAATCGAGTAGTCCCGTCCCAAGGAGTCTGTTTTATAGTCCTACCGCAGAATCGGAATGAAGAACCCATCGTCTTCGGCAAAGTCGAACGTCATCAAGACCTCCCGCCACTCGAGCCAGAACCAAATACCGGCAGAATACAAGTCTATCGGTACACGGACAAGGCAAAGTACCTCATTCAAAAGATAGGTTACAACCTGAAAAGCAACAAAGGACAGAACTACAGCAAGGGCCGGCGTCTTCCCCTTCGGCTCCCAACACCTAAAGGCAATCCGCAGGACTACTATCATCGTACTCGACGGGGGTGGGCTATATCACGCCGCCGGCAACTCCAGAGAGTTCGGATGCAGAAGAAGTGGAACACTCTCATTCATCCGTAGCATCAACTTGGGATTTCGATACCAGTATCGGCTCAGTCCTTAGGAAGGTACTATCAGTCAACATGGCATCTGTACAAACTCAAGAGGATAAAGGCGATGACCAAATACCGGAATTCTTTGAGGAAGAACCCTGGGCTCAACGCCTAGAAGCACAGTGGGAGTCTCGTTTTGAATTACGCGAACCCCCTACCGAAGACGAGGTCGAACAAGTTGACCTTGGGGATGGATCTCCTTCCAAACCCATCTTCATCAGTAAAAGTCTGAAGGGAGAAGACCGGGAGTCTTTGGTCCAATTGGCCAAGGAATATATCAACGTCTTCGTCTGGAGCTACGAAGATATGCCGGGACTTGATCCCCAGATCGTAATGCATAGACTTAACATCTTGTCTGATGCTAAGCCTGTAAAGCAACAACAATAACGCTTTCGTCCTGACATCATGAACGCTATTGATCAGGAGGTGGATAAACTCCTAAGCAGCAGATTCATCCGTGAAGAGCAACATCCAGACGGGGTGGCCAATATCGTCCCTGTCACCAAGAAGAATGAGAAGATACGAGTCTGCATCGACTTCAGGGATCTCAATAATGCTTGCCCGAAGGACGAATTCCCGCTTCCAATCACTGACGTGATGATCGACAATACATGTGGCTTCGAACGCATGTCTTTCATGGATTGGTACTCGGGCTATAACCAGATCAAAATGTTCTCCGATGACGCAAAACACACGTCATTCAGGACTCCGAAGGGGGTTTTATGCTACACAGTGATGCCCTTTGGCTTGAAGAACACTGGTACTACATACCAACGAGCTATGAGTACCATTTTCCGTTAACATCTTCGTAAAATAGTTGAATGCTATGTTGATGACATCTTAGTCAAGAGCCGTCTCAAAGGGGATCACCTATAAGACCTAAAGATAGTCTTCGATCTCATGCGAGCGCATCAACTCAAGATGAACCCCGCTAAATCCTTCCTTGGGGTTTCTAGCAGAAAGTTCTTGGGCTTCATTATCACGACGAAAGGCATTCATGTCGATCCCGAGAAAACCAAAGCCATCCTTGACATGGACCCTCCGAAGAACCTCCGAGAACTTCGAGGCCTGCAGGGGCGTCTGGCATACATCCGAAGGTTTATAGCAAACCTTTGCAAAAAATGCCAACCCTTCACCCAGCTCATGAAGAAGGGAGTCTCCTACGTCTGGACAGAAGAATGCCATAAAGCTTTCGACGGTATCAAAGCTTACTTGACGAGCCCGCCAGTCCGGGTGGCACCTGTCGCAGGCAAACCATTTCTTCTCTACGTCTGTACCATGTATCATTCTCTCGGCGCTTTGTTGGCTCAGAACAACGATACGGGCTACGAGCAAGCTATCTACTACCTTAGTAGAACAATGATCGGGGCCGAACACCGGTACAACTCCGTCGAAAAGGAGTGTTTGGCTTTGGTATTCGCCATCCAGAAGACTCGCTATTATGTTTTGGGCCAGACAATTCATGTCATCTCCTGAGTCAATCCACTCAGGGTTCTCATGACGAAGCCGGGATCCTTGAACTCTCGACTAGCTACATGTGCAATTCTGTTGACACCATATAATATGGTCTTCGTCCCACAAAAAGCCGTCAAGGGCCAAGCTCTAGCCGACGTTTTAGCTGCACACCCCATCCCAGAGTCCTCCAGACTCTATGAAGACATCCCGGATGAGGTCCAAGAATCAAACGTCACCGAAGAAAACTCCGTTTGGCGGGTGTTTTTCGATGGCGCTTCAAGAACAGGCTCCAAAGGTTAAATCATCGCAGGAGTGGGGGTAATCTTAGTCTCCCCCGATCAGCTGGTCATCCAGCGTGCCTACTCCCTTTCGAAGCCATGCTCCAACAATGTTGCTGACTATAACGCTCTTATCATGGGACTCCAGCTGGCGCAACAGCTGGGGATGGATCATCTGGAAGCTTACAGTGACTCAAAACTCGCCGTTAATCAAATCCGAGGGCAGTACGAAGTTTGCCATGAAGATCTGGTTTTTTACCATGAAGCTGCATTGAATATTATTTCAACCTTCACTAAGTTCTTCATAGAACACGTACCTCGGCTACAAAACCTGGAGGCGGACGCTCTGGCCGGCCTCGCAGCTTCGTTAGCAGCACCCCTTGGGACTCAACACTACGTTACGGTAGTCAGTCGAGACTTGGTCTGTCCCAAAAACAACCTATGCTCACAAATGGCCCATGCCATGACGACAAGCGCCGGTGTTAATATCCGAGACTGGAGGTTTCCATTCATCGACTTCAATGTCTATGGAATTCTCCCAGAAGACCCGAAGGAAGTCGTCTTAGTCAGAAGACGTTCCCTTCGGTTCTATTATGATACAGCTACTAAAATGCTGTACAGACATTCCTTCGATGGACTTTTCCTTCGATGTCTATCCAACGAAGAAGCAGCCGAAGCCCTTCGGGAAGCTCATAATAGGACTTGCGGGGCTCATCAACCTGGCCCTAAGTTGCAGGATCGACTGCGATACATGGGTTACTACTGGCCAACCATGGCAGCCGATGCTGTCGACTATACTAAAAAGTGCCATGCGTGCCAGCTCCACGCCGACTTCATCCATACACCGTCGGAACCACTACATCCTACGGTCGTCTCCTGGCCCTTCGAAGCTTGGAGCATGGACATTGTAGGACCGATCACTCCTCCATTATCGGGGGGACACCGCTTCATCCTAGCCATCACCGACTACTTCTCCAAATGGACAGAAGGAGTTCCACTGACGAAAGTGAAGAGCTCTAGGGTGATCAGCTTCATCAAGCACCACGTCATCTACCGTTTCGGGATACCTCGAAGGATTATCTATGATAACGGTCCACAGTTCATCAGCCATGTTTTCAGCAGATTCTGTGACAAGAACCGCATTCAGAACGTGGCATTAACCGCCTACAATCCAGCAGCAAACGGATTGGCCAAGGCTTTTAACAAGACCATCATCAAGCTACTCAAAAAGGTTGTGTCATCTAACAAACGCGACTGGGACGAAAAGCTCGACAAATGTCTTTGGGCCTACCGTACAACGGTACGAACCCCGACGGACAACACCCCGTTCTCCTTAGTCTACGGGAGCGAAGCGGTACTGCCTTCCGAGATTCAGATACCCTCACTCCGTGTGGCGCTCACAAACCAATTAACAGAAGAAGACAACCAGCGTCGTCGTCTGCGAGAATTGGAAGTACTTGACGAAAAGCGTTTCCTAGCTCAGCAGCGCATTGAACTCTATCAAGCCGGTATATCACAGACTTTCAACAAAAAGGTCAAGCAGAGAACTTTCCAAGTAGGCAACCTAGTCCTGGCTGTCAGGAGGCCGATGGTGTTGACTCACAAAACACCAGGAAAGTTTGAGCCCAAGTGGGAGGGACCTTTCATCATAGAGACGGTATACTCAAACGGTGCTTACTGCCTCGCTCGACCGAACGGGGACTTGTTCATGATGCCTATCAACGGCAAGTTCCTAAAGAAGTACTACTCATGACATCTTTCAGACATGTACTTCCATCTCTATCCAACAAAGGAGTCAGTGGACCTGATCATCATAGCTCACGTACATCTCCCCTTCACAAAATTCTATGCTTTCGGAACCCAGTTGTTCCGTGGCATTCTATCCTCAGTAGAAGAACAACCACGTCCACATTACCTCTGAGCTGCTCCTCTACGCCATACAAAACAAAATCTTACACTACATAAGATTGTGCTACTTATCATGTTTACCACGTCCATATTACCTTTGAGTAAACATCCCGTACGAACAACCCCTGCGTTGCCGTACATCAATCACAGAACTTCCATGTCCATATTACCTCTGAGTAGTTCTACGTATCCCCCCAGAGTTACTCCTACCACGTCCTTAACACCTCTGAGTAGGAAGATTCCATCATTTGAACCCCATATTTGCCACGTCCACATTACCTCTGAGCAAACATGTCGGTTCTCTCAAACTTATTATCTGTACCTAAAAATCAAGGTGCGCAAAAGATAATAGGTCCACATAAATTATCAGTTTATGGCAGCAAAAATAAATACACCACAAAATTCTTTATCTTTTATTTAAAAGTAAAGGATTACATCCCCAGTAGAAGTTGCAAACTACAAAAATAAAAAAAGGAGAGAGACTACAATCCCTAAGCATCACTGGGATTGGCAGAAAGCTCTTCAATCCGATGCTTCAAGTCTTTCGTCCGAGTCTCTGTGGTCGCCAAGACTCGGCGTTCGGCTTCTTGACGCATCACCTCTACAGCTTCAGGGGCAGTATCAGTCTCATACTTCTCGTCTAGTTATTGCCGCTGGTGGGTCAGGGAAAGAACCTGGCGGGTAAAAGCTGCTTCCTCCTCCTTAGATGCTACATGTTCAGCCTGGACTCGCTCAGCATCTAACAAGAGTTGGGCTCGCTCGTCTTCAAGATGGCGGATCTTGGCAGTGACTTCTGCTATGCTAGCCTCCAACGAGGCCCGCAACTCTATCTTTTCCTGCGTAGATTGAGATAGCCTCTCTACCGCAGCCTCAGCTTCGGCCACCTCGCGGTCCCATACCGCCACCATGGCCTGATATGACGACTCGACTTCAGCTATCAATTTCTTCTTTTCTGCTTCTATTAGAGCAGAAAAGTCATTTTGCCGGATGCTCTGAAGTTCAGAAAGAAGCTGGTCGAGCTCGGCCACCGACGCCTCCAGAATCTCGGCCATATGATCGTGGCCCTGGTACGAACGTATCAAACCAATGGAAGGAAGCGCCATGGCTTTTGCCGTCGCGAAACTCCCGTTCGCATTCAGCACCGTTGATACGCCTTTCTGCAGCATCTTGTACACTGTTTCAACAACAAACTGTACATACTCGTCCGCGTCTGCCAACACCTGAGGCGTCATAGCAGGACTTGGAGGAGCTACTCTAGACAGCGGACCTGCAGATGACCCACCGACCTCAATCTGCGAGGCCGCAACCTCAACCTCAGCGGACCCTCTCTCGTCAGGGACCTGTACTTCGTCACTAGCCCGAGGTGCCAAGTGGACGGAAGGAGCCGGATGGGGCGTCGATATCGTCCCCCAAGTGGAAGGAGCAACAGAGGGTTCAACCAGCAAACCCTTACCCTTTTCGATTTCGGAGGGACCACCGACATCTAGGGCTGTCTCCTTTGTCTCTAAAACACTATCAACAGCAAGATCAGCACCTACTTCCAGACTCGGCTCCCCTGGAGCCAGGCTCGAAAGACGAGTCTCGCCTTCCTCATCGAATCCCCCTACGGGAATAGAATCTGTCGGTATCTCCCGATCGGCAGCCAGCTCGGCATCCGCTGCTGGGTCCGGGGTAGGGCTCGGCAATAGTGTCGCCGAACTCCCTTCATCATGACGAGGAGGGGAATCAGCCCTCTCCTCTGTTACAACCATGCCTGTTGCTCCTAGAGGCTCAGGGACCTCTGGAGGAACGTCGTCCGAAGAAGACGAACTCCATTCCTCTTCCTCATCTGAAAGAACACCTTCTGCTGGGACCTCAGTACCAGAAGCCCTCACGGCAGCTTATATCTCCACAAAAGTTACCTCATCCGGGTTCTCCTCCACGGGAGACAACACAATCAGCGGAATACGCTCATCAGGTGAGCCCGCCACCCACTTTGGTCCGCTAGCACCCGATTTCGGAGTTCGGGGTTTCCTTTTCAGCGGCTCCTACAAAAAGAAAGCATATGTCACAAAAAAATGACAGAACTAACCAGACTATGTGGGACGTCCATACCTCCACAGGAGCCGATTCTGTTGACACCTCCGGTGACATCGCTTTCCTCTGCCTCTTCGGCACAGAAGAATCGGCCTCGATGCCGACACGTCTCTTCGGGCGATCAACCGAGGGTTCTGCCTGAGTACCTTCCGAGGATACGGCAGGGGTGTCTCGATAACCAACCTCTGGCGGACGGTACGATCGAGCCTTCGCCAATATATTCCCAGTTGCCTCCAACAGGGTGCCAACGATGAAACTGGTCTTCCTATCATATCCAGGGGATATAGCATTCATCGCACAGTAAAATTTGGCAGCTGAGAAAAGAATCGGCGGCTGCGGATTCAGAACTGGCATGGTAAAGCGGGCTCCGGTACATCCGGTATTATAATAATGCCAAGCTCGCGCCCCGTCCAACAGACTCCCGATATACCCCAGGCTGGTACTTGGGTTTTCCAACATCAACTGGGCATAGCCGAATTGACGTACGAAACGGCTCGGCAAGTACGGTTCCAGGTAACAATGGTTCTTAATTCTGTACTCCAAATGGGATAGCCGGATACTTTACAACCAACGGAATCCCCACGGAGACAGAGTTGTTGCATCTGCTCCCGAATCAGCAAAATCTTTATTTGCTTCGAAGCCGGTGAAAATGGGACCAACTTTCGTGATCTCCCATCCTTGAAGGTAGGACAAAACCTTCCTACAAACAGGAACACCCGTATGCAGCCACTTCCTCTAGTAGAAGCGGCGAAGGAATGCGTCTCCGGCTACGTGGTCTTCTTTCTGGCCCGGACTCATCACATTGGGATGGTGCAAAATCAACCACCCCATCAGATAGTGAAATGGCAGCTCGAGACGAGGAAAGTTACCGTTCTTACCTCGTTCGTGAACAACATTACTTGCGAATTCTCGTAGACCTCACAGCAGGTTGCATACCATCGCAAGGAGTAGAGCCAAGGGATGGCCAAAAACCAACTTCACAGCTGGCAGGATCAGGTTTCGGGTCACCCTCTCCACCGAGCCTGATCCGTCCGAAAAGACATAATCCCGGAGCCAGATCATCAGATAAGTAGCCAACACTGCTTTCAACGACATCCGGTGAGTGAGGTACCAGAAATAGCTATAGGAGCGTTCGTCCGATTCCCGGTCCGCATTTTTCTGGGGACTCTTTTCATTCAATCTGCTCATTTCAGAGAGCACCTTGGTACAGAAAAGAGCAGGCGGAGTCGTGAACTGAGAGGGATCCTCCTTGTCTTGCTCAAAGACGTAATCCCTCCAAGCAGTCACGTGGGGCTGCGCCCCGCCCCTATCCTTCTTCTACATATAATAATGGTGGCTTGCCACTTCTTTGAAGACAGCCATCATCTCTTCTTCCTTGTCCCCCAGGACTTGGAACTCCTCGTTGGTCGGGAAGTACTCCTCATAGGGTTATGATCCCCAAGGAAGCCTCGACACCTCATACATTTTATGAAGTACAAGTCCTAGTTCCCCCACCAGGGTGAAGAAGGTCCCAGTCTGGGTGTTAAACATCTCCAGAAACGCAAGAAACATGTGCCTATTGATGTCGACGCCCGCCAGGGTAGCACGAATAGCGGCAGTCAGCCCAATCTCTCGGAGTTCGGTTCGAAACTTTGTCAGAACCCAGAGTGTCAGCTTGTCCTATTTGGATACATAACGACACCAACCCTCTACCTGAAAATCACCCTTCGGGTATGACCGCTTCGATGACAGCATGCGGTTTACGAAAGTCGAAGCACCAAAGAAGAAAGTGTCGGCAGGGACGTCACTGTAAATACTCCCGGGACGTAGAGTTCGCCAGGTGAAAGAAGAACCAGCCCGCGTGGCGGCCAAAGTATCCCTCTGGTTCGAGGTAGCATCGATTATGATGGTGCCCGCCATCGCTCCCCCCCTGAGACGGGGTTAGCTCCCATGACATCCTTCTCTTGGAAGCAAGACGACAGAAAGCCGTCAAAGGCCAGTGACGCTCAAGCTGCTTCATGAACATGTGTACCCCTTTGGCGGAGAAGAACCAATCTTCCTTGATCCTCAACACCTTCGCTTCAGTAGAAGTGAGGCGATCTCCGAACAGGAACTCAGGCTTCAGGAAAGTCTCATTGCCAGGAACGACAATTGCAAGCTGCCACGCTCCATCATCCGCTGGAGAAACACATACTGTTGCTCCTTGATTTGGGTCATTCTCTCGGGAGACTGATCCAACATAATGGCAGTTTGGGCAGGATTTATTACCTCCTCGTTATAATCAACTCCCATCTGACAGAGAGCAGCATCCAGCAGTACCTCGTTCAAAAGCGGGACGGTCATCGAAACTGGCGGACAGGGAAAGATGATAAAAACTCAGATATGTTAAAACAACAAAGAAATATTTATCTGAGCCGAGTTCTCATCAGAAGCACACACACTGAACCCAAGCTCAGGCGCATCTGAAAAAAGGCTTCGGCGCATCATCAGGACTCGAGGTCCATACGCGTCAGCAGAGAGGCTTCAACGCATCATCAGGACTCGAGGTCCATGCGCGTCAGCAGAGAAGCTTCGACGCATCATCAGGACTCGAGGTCCATGCGCGTCAGCAAAGAAGCTTCGGCGCATCATCAGGACTCGAAGTCCATGTGCGTCAGCAAGAAGCTTCGGCGCATCATCAGGACTCGAAGTCCATGCACGTCAGCAAGAAGCTTCGGCACATCATCAGGACTTGAGGTCTATGCGCGTCAGCGTATGTGAGTTCTAAAAAGACTTTCTCAAAATACTAAGGGTACGACAAGGATGACAAACCCACCAATTATCGCCGGCCGAACGTCGATGGGCGTCCTGGGTACAGCATCAATATCGGCCTCTGCAGGCTCCTTTCCTTTGCCTCGTCCTCGGCCAGCACCACCGCGAGGAGTCTTGGGAGCCATTTCGTAAAAAGAAGTTAGGGTTTTGGAAGAAAAAACTCTAAAGAAGAAGAAAGCTTTTTGGCAGAAAGTAAAGAACTCTCTCTCTCTCCATCAGACGCCTATTTATAGGTTTAGTTGCACGCGTGAACCGATGAAGGGTGACGTCAGCCGCCGCCTGGGGTTCTACAAAGTGATCACTGCAAATAATCCAAAAAGATCATCTTTTTTGTTTATTTCGAACGTTATCATTTGCATTTAAAACTGAAGAGGAGCATGCGCCTCATCACAGATGCACGGAACAATCATGCACCCCGAACAGTTGTGCGCCCCATTGAAGACCATACCATGCTTCTTATTCAAAGTATTCCAAAACTTGATAGAAAGTTTTGAAAACTTTGAAGGGAGTCTTGTAGAAGCATAGAATTTCAGGCACATCTACAGGCCAGAATTCCTATGCGCCTAACATTACATGTGCCAGGGAACATCAAACGAAGTACTTGGCACAGCAAGACAACAAAAGTATAGACATCAAAAAGATTTTTTATTTCATATAAAAGTCTATTATATGTCTAAAAAAGGCTTTACAAAGGAGAATTTCTACAAAAAGAAAGATCCTAAGACTACAGCCAGGCGCAGCAAACTGCCATGCGCCTTCTGCCCGGCGTATTATCCGTCAGGCGCATCACTTCAGCGTCTCAGTCAGGCATATCTATTTCAGCGTCTCAGTCAGGCGTATCTATTTCAGCGTCTCAGTTATGCGCATCATGAAGTCTCAGCATATGCGCTCTACTTCGACTCGATCAAGTGCTTCGACTAATGAAGCATTTATTGAGCAGAACAAGGGTGGGCGATCAACCCCACTCTAGCTGGAGGAAGAGCTCTCCAAAGCCCAAGGAAGAGGAGGGCACCGCAATTCTAATCTGCGGCTAAAGGAGCAGCTTTCAAACACAACCAGAGTGGGCAACACCCCACTCTTGCAGGAGGAAGAGCTCTCCAAAGCCCAAAGAAGATGGGAGCATCACAATTCCGATTTGCGACTTTTCCAGCATAACGAAGATGGGGCTCGAGCATCCCGATCTTTGGATGCAACAGGCACCTTCCGCCTGCCTCAGAAGCCTTCGATTCTGACTTTTGGATGTAACAGTCACCTTCAAGTGCATGAATGAAGACAATTCGTCGCATCTTCACCCTCGGGAGCATCTTGTCACCAGAATGTGCTCGAGCAAATAAGTTCATTCGGGAAGACGTGAGAGAACGAGAAGCAAACTCTCTCCTTGCTGCTATTTATAGGCCGGGCAAATCAAACCCATGCGCCAAGTGGCGGGCTCTCCGAATCCCGTGCAATGAACTTGCATTTATGGTGCTGAACCTGGTGCTTCGAATTCGGCCAAGTCAAAACGGCTATTTAAAGCACTCGAGGAACGCAACAGTCGGACCAATAAAGTTGTATCATGCAAATTGTCATGACCCGTACCCTAGAGTAAGGGCACGAGACGTGGGTACATCCAGCCTACGCCACAGTGTCGACGGTAGAATGCTGTCCTAGGTCACAACATCTAACAGTTTAAGGTAATAACAGTTATACTCCCCGAATGGGGGTGACATAACAGAATATATCTCAATCATATCTAAGGTAGAATACGATAAGATAGAATGATATAAAAGATACGAGACTCAAATCCACAGGAAATACAATAGAGAGAAAGCTAAGTGTCTATGATAAACTCCCCTGACAACCAGAAATAATACAGATCCAAATAGACAACTCAAATCCCCAATACAATAAAATAAGATAAAGATATCTATGGAGCAACAGTCTCTACAGCTAAGGGATCCGACTGGAAGTCCGGATCGCAAGTGTCCTCTAAGGCTGTCCCATAGAAAGTATCTAAGCAGGCCTCCTCCTCGTCCTCTGTAAAATTTTCAACAGGTCCAATCAGGACGGAAACGAGCACATATCTCTCAAAACAGTTCATAACAGGTTAGAAGTATAAAGCATGCAATAGAGTAAAATACAGGAAATGCTGGAAAAAAGTACGGGAAAACAGGAGATATTTTGTAACTGAAAGTAAATACATGATAAGTAAAGACTGTAAGTGGCTAAGTGATTTAGAGTACAATATGGTTATGTAAACGGCTTAGGGGCACATGAATACAACTAAGAAGCACATGAATACCTACTGGGGATAATGATCACATAACCAATTCTACTCACCCCGCCCCAATCAATACACAAGGATCCATTCAAGTTACGTTATTGGCACATGAATACAGCTAAAGATACATGAACTCATGTAATGAGTAGTACATGAGGCACATGATAGTACATGAAGGCACATGAGAACATGTAAATACATGAACTAGTACGAGTACAAGGAGTACCTCATGCACATGATAAAGTACATGAACATGAAATATCCGATGCACCCGTAGAGGGATAACATCTCAGGAAAGGATCCATATAGTACTAATCTGTGAAGATACGTGTCAGCATCAAGTAAAGTAGTCTAGAGCAAGAATATAGTCCAGACATGTATGAAAAGATCAGAGAATGTACTTGCCTGCTATCTGAATGTCCAAGATGAAAGTACTGTCCGACGAGTGGTGTCTGGTTCCTATTTAGAACAGTACAAGTCACAACAAGTCCAGAATGGTAATAAGATGCACTACAATGCATTCTACATGAATCTAGGTCAATCTAGGTCAAAGTCAACTCTTGGTCAACTCTGGTCAACCCTAGAAGTCAAACTAGGTCAAACCTAAGTCAAACAAGTCTAACTAGTCTAATCAAGACTAAACAAGTCTAACTAGACTCTATATTGGCATTCAAGCCACACCCTAGTCTAGGCTATTAGGCAATATCATGCCTAAAACCAACCATAACACACATATACATAACAATATATATATCCAAAATATAATACACTCTTTGATATATTTATATAATCTAATATAGTAATACACATAACATATAGGCTACCTATATGTATACCACACATACACACACACACACACACACACACACACACACACACATATATATATATATATATATATATATATATATATATATATATATATATATATATATATATATATATATATATATATATATATAATATAATATAATAGTACACACACATAGATATAGGATACATATATGTACAACTCAAATATATATACATACATGTAGAGAATAGGAAAGACACATGTATGTGTCCAAGTGTGTGTGTGTTAGGCTTGAGAGTGTCACATGAAAGTGTGTGTGTGTCAAGATACATGAGGGTGTGTGTTAGTGAGAGTACAAGAGTGTGTGTAGGCATGTGAGTGTGAGTGAGGAAGACATGTGTGTGTGACAAAATCTGGAAAACCTATTACAAAACAGTGTGCTTATGTTAAGGAAAACAGGGAATGAGTTTACTCTGTGTGTGTTTGTAACCTGTGCACAAAGAGGTTCCTGAAAACAGTGTCATATGGAATCAGGGAATACATGGTGTAATCTGGAAATTAGTTAGCTGATATGGTGTTAGGATTGTGAACATGTGAAACAGTAGCATATTAGGGAAAACAGGAAAGACAGTTAGCTATACCAAAACCTCATTTGAATTTCAACCATTTACACAACTAATGCAAACATGGGAAACCTGGAAAACAATTAACATTGAAGACAAACTGGAAATACATTAAAGGAATAGGAATTCCTGGAAACAGTCTCATGTTACAGGAGAATCATTCATTTCAGTTAAGGAAGGGAAGAACAACTCAGCTATCATTGAGAATCATTCAACCCCATGTATCAGCTATTACATTGAAACCAAACACAAAGTCCAAATCCCATTCTCAACTCAAAAGTCTAATTCGAATTGCAATATTAAGCTAACATGAACAACCAATCATGTGGGAGACATTTAATCAGTGAAGAACATTCTTAAAACTGGAATTTAAGTATTTAGGAAATTCGAAAAACCTGTATCAGTAACCCGTACCAGTGAATGTCATTTGACCCAATTCAAATCAAATCCCAAATCAAAAACCTAAACTAACATGTAAATCTAATCTAACATATATCATAGATCATATTTAGGATCAAATTAACAATTAAAATCACTATTTAAATCATTAAAACTGAATTGAAAATAGGGAAACAAAATATACACTGCACACACACAGTGCGGGCCCCGTGTACGGCCAACTGCATGTCCGACACGACACGATAGGTCGTAAAACTTGACACACGTGGTGTCAGTCAGTGTCCCTACTTGTGTGTCCAAAATCACGTTTCAAAGTGGCATGTCCATGGCGCAATCAACCCCGAGCAGCAAGGAAAAGACACAGACCGCGCGCGTGTGTGCAACCGCGTGTTCCCGTGTCCCCCGCGACCCGACACGACACGAAAAAAACCAACTCAGGACACTAGAAATCCATAAGCAACACTAAAATCTAATTTTCTATTCAAATACATTTAAGAAAACAAATCGAAATGCCCTTTGGGGCATTTCATCAAACACCTACATACATGGACTGATATGCGTCCGATACGGACACGTATCGGACTCGAAACCTAGGGTTAGCTATACCTACAGTTACGGTAGGCCTAGGGCTTCCTGAATATGCAATAAAAACAGTATTCTATGGTATAGATTGGAAATTACCTATAGGTTTGCAATGGTTCAAAAAGCTCCAATATGAGTGGATCCTCAAGCTTCCAAAACTCTCCCAAATTGTTTCTCCCCTAAAATTTCTCAATACCAACAGCAAGTAGAATAAATTTAGAACCTATTGCAATTGGTTTGGGTGGAAAAGGAATTGAAATGAATTTTCTAGGAATTATTGAAGTTGGAGACTTACCTCTTTTTCAAACTTGTAAATATTTCTAAGGGAGGCTAGCCCTAACTTCTAGGAGGGATTAAATTGGTGGGGGAATCCCTAAGTGGCCGGCCAAGGGGTGTGTTGGGCTAGGGTTCACTTGGTGTTGGGCTTTGGGCCTCTAAGGGCTTAAGTCATAAACCAAGACTAGTGAAACTACAAGCCATTAACTAGCCTATTCAAATCCTAATTTCCCCAAATAAATTCTAATGACTAGGATATCTCTAACTTAGGTCAAGCTAGGGTTACACACTCTAACCAAGTAGTCATGACCTAGGTTAGCTTCTAGGATAGTCTCCTAAGTCACCCTGAGTCAAAGTCAATAAATAGCACCAAATCAATTATACTAAAAATCACTGAAAATTCTAATAATTATAATTAATACTAATAATTCCAAATAATTCCAAAATTTAAAAATGACCAAAATATTCTCAAGCTAGAAATGTGGTAGTGACAAATCTACCCCCCTTAAAATAATTTCGTCCTCGAAATTAAAGGCGAAACTAACTGCTGAGAATGATAGAAAAGTATACCTCAAGGTCTAAAAAGATAGGGGTACCGCTCGCGCATCTCATCCTCCCGCTCCCAGGTAGACACTCCTGGAGAATGATGCCTCCATGTGACGCGTACCAAGGGTATCACCTGGTTTCTCAGCACCTTCTCCCGGTGATCCATAATCTCCACAGGCTGCTCTGGATAACTGAGAGTAGGTCCAACCTCAATCTCTGAATGATCGAGTGTCACTCCCCTGAACCAGAATACTGGAGAGCGGGGGACAGACACAGCCAGCTACGTATATTGAAGTGAATCCCACCACGCAATACGGTCACGGCTGTCTAGATGCATTAGGGTTTACTACGAGCCATCAGTCTCCTAGGGTCAATAACAAGCCTAATGTCTCAATCTCAAGCAAGCGAGTAGATATAACAAGATGGTAGATCATCAGACATACAAGTAAGGCGTCCCATACATTACATATTCAGATGATCATGAAGCTAGTCATACAAAATATGAAGACTAGCAAGAGTTTAAGTCATACATGATCAACCCTAGGATTTGTCAATCATGCTACAGTCCGTAGGCAGACAGTAAATAAAGTTGCAAACGAGCTAACACTTGCTCAGCGGCTAAATGCCTCAAAAGAATATTTTTACAAGGGAGTGGAAGAGTAAAATAAAACCCACTCGTTACCGGGATTCCTTCTAGTGTTCACCATCTGACAGGAAGGTTGGAAGATCCTCGGTAGCTGCTCCAAAATTTGGCCATACAAAACCAGCTGGGTTAGACCCCAGAAAGAGCAAGTGCCACAAAGGAGGCTTCACTTAAGAACTAAAACCAGCATGTCAGCACATAAAGTCATAGGTAAAATAACATAAGACATGAGTTAAAGAAAACAGGATGATAAACGATAAGATAACTAAAGGACTATTCCGGTAACCAAGTTACAACCCGTAAACCAAACAAGGACCGGGATTGTAACCCTTCACCTGAACAGAACTTAGCCTCGAACCAATTATCGATAAAGTAAAGCATAAATAAGCATGTCCGGAGATATCCATGTACCGGATCTAGGCAAGACTAGACAAGATAGGACTCCATCCATCATTCACGGCCAAGCAAAGATTACGGCTTGATACTTAACTAACTAGGGTTATCACAAGCTTAGTTACTAGCAAGATGTAATGAGGTACGCCTACTGCCACAAGCCCTGCAGACTATCCAGGTTATCCAGACGCAAGGTTCAAGATTAGAGTTATCATGCCTTGTTAGGTGACTTGGATGCAACACATGACAGTATGCATAGTAATCGTTTCATGTAGTACCCCACATAACAGTGAGCTGGAAATGTGCCCTACTCGTCGGCAGGCTACAAGTCTATCAAGGAAGGCGCCCAGATAACGGGATTGCTTATAGCCGGAATACCTCTCTATATGCTCTACTTAATCAATCTAGTCATTAACCTAGTCAGATTCAGTATGAATCCCTGACCGTGGTAACCAGGGATACATGTCCTAGACATGATACGAGACAAGACTGGTTGCTTATACAAGCATATTCAATACAATCACCCACGGTGTCAAGAATTCACTTAGCATGTCAGTTAGCTGTCGCAACAGCGTATCAAGGTTATCATGTCGGGTTGCTTATCAAGATTACTTATCAAGGCAAGGGTGCGTCACAATGGAACACCATCAAGAATTATCATGTCAAATTACTTGTCAAGAGTGCACCACGGCGGGTCACTATCAAGAGTTATCCTATAAGGTCATAATGTCATATCGTGTCTATGCAAGTGTACCACAACGGGTCACTGATTATGCAATTCCATCACTAAGCCGTGTTCAGATTAACATTCATAAACAATGTCATGCTCACATCGGGTTCATGTCGAGTTTATATCGAAAAGGCGTAAGGATATAAAATAGGAGCAAAGAATCATAAAAAGGAGAAAACTGGGGACATAATGCGCCCAAGGGGGAGGGACAAGGGGTGCCATGGCCAATAAGTGGCATTAGCCCAGTTGCGCCAGGTTTACAGGTTACGCTAAGGCAAGGAGGGTGCTAAGCACTAGAATGCACGAGGTCGGGTCAAGTTACGCCAGGAAGAGTCAGGCCAAGTCATGTTGCGCTAGGCACTAGATTGCGCAAGGCTAGGTTGCACATGCCTTAGGTTGCGCCTGAGTCAGGTTGCGCCTGAGTCAGACTGCGCTTGAGTCAGACTGCGCATCATTCAGACTGCACATCAGTCAGACTGCGCATCAGTCAGACTGCGCTGCGCTAAAGAGCGCGCACAACTCAGTGGTGCAAGCTAAAAAACTCGTGCACACTGCTCACTATCTTCTCCAAATCAACAAAAACTCCATGGTTGAACCCATAGCTTCAAAAGTCTATAACTTGGTCAAAACAAGTCCAAATCCAACTTTCAAATGGTCAAAATTGGATAGAATGAAATTCTCTACAACATGGAACCATCAAAACTTGAAAACAAAGAAGTTTGATAGATCAAAACCATCAAAATTCAAAAATGACTAATTTCTAGATCTACAAAAATCAAAGCCTCAAAATAGAAAATGACAAGTTCTAATGTGTCTTACAAACATAAGGAGAAGCTAATAGAACAATAAAAATAGGCTCTCTTGTGGAAGCAAGTTGCACTTGCCTAAGGGATGTTCTTGGTTGGTGGTGGGTTTAATGGAGAAGGAAGAAGACTTAATGAGAAAGTGGAGGAGAGAGAAAAGTTAGGTGGGTTATAAAGGGGGATGGTGGTGGGTTTAACATGGTGAACCAATAAACCAAGCCAACCCAAAATAAACCAAGTTAAACCATTACATGCCATGATGAACCTAATCAAGATTAAACTAAAATTAGCTAGCCAGGCAGAAAAATAAAATACATGTCAGGATTTCATATACGTATACTGGAAATACGTAGAACGGAAAACGGGGGTGACAACTCTATCCACCTTAAAAGAATTCTGTCCTCGGAATTTAATCAAGATGCTAGAGATGTCGAGCAAGCTATATCAATTGCAGGCAATATATGACTAGCAGTCAATCAAGCAATCATTCATGCAAGCAAGGAACTTAAGCATATGGCATAAGAAAGTTATTATACCTTACGAGCCAAACAGGTCGGGATATCGCGATCGGATATCATCCTCACGCTCCCACGTTGACTCACCCAAAGAGTGATGACCCCAAGCAACACGAACTAACTTGATAGTCTTGTTCTTGAGTATCTTCTCCCTCCGGTCCAATATGGATACGGGTCTCTCCTCATACGAAAGGTTGGTACCAACAACCAATTCTGAATGATCAAGAACGTGACTCGGATCCGGGATATACCGTCATAATTAGGATACATGGAAGACATCATGTACCTCACGTAACGATGGCGGAAGAGCGAGACGATATGATACATCACCTACTCGCTCTAGAATATCAAACGGCCCTATATACCTTGGACTGAGCTTCCTCCGTACGCCGAATCGAATGACGCCACGGGTAGGCGAGATCCTAAGGAATACATGGTCGTCGACAGAAAATTCAAGGGGACGCCAATGAGAATCGGCCCAATAACGCTGGCGATCTTGGGCAACTCAAAGATGATCTCTGACTTGTCTGACCACCTCAATAGTCTGTATCACCATCTCTGGTCCAAGCATTTGCCTCTTACTGATATCGTCCCAAGCTAAAGGAGATCTGTACTTCCTGCCGTACAAGGCCTCGAAAGGTGCCATCTGGATACTAGCCTGTAAACTATTGTTGTACGAGAACTCTACGAGATACAGATGATCTTTCCACGAACCACCAAAGTCGAGTGTACATGACCGCAGCATGTCTTCAAGAGTCTGGATCGTGCGTTCTGACTGACCATCTGTCTGCGGATGGTAGGCTGAACTAAACTTGAAACGAGACCCCAAACTCTCTTGAAGACTCCGCCAAAAGTACGAGGTGAATCTTGAATCTCTGTCGGACACAATACTGACTGGCACTCCATACAATCTGACTATCTACCTGAGGTACATCTCTGCAAGCTGATCCGTCGACTGACCAATTTTGAAAGGAAGAAAATGAGCTACCTTCGTGAGACGATCAACTATAACCCAGATGGCATCTCTCCCAGCTGGGGATCTAGGTAATCCAGTTACAAAATCTATGGTAATGTGCTTCTATTTCCATTCCGGGATCGGTAAAGGTTGAAGAAGTCCAGCTGGTCTCTGATGTTCGGCCTTAACTTGTTGATAAACTAAACAACGAGAGACAAACCGGGCTATCTCCCTCTTCATGTCATTCCACCAAAAATGCTATCGAATATCACGATACGTCTTCGTACTACCGGGATGAATTGAATACTGAGAACTGTGGGCTTCTGCCATGATTTCCTGTCTGATATCTCCACTGGGTATACAAAGACGCCTCCCATGCCGGAGTGTACCATCTTCATGAATGCATAACTCTGGTCTCTGTCCTGCCACACATTCTGCCCTAAGTCACTGAAGCTTAGAGTTCGTGGACTGAGCTAACTTGATCCTCTCAACTATACTGGACTGAACTTGCATACTGGCCATCAATGCCACACTGGAAGGAAGAATAATTTCAATACCCATCTTCTGAAGATCTGCTAACAACTCTGGCTGTGCCGTTAGAAAATAAACTCTGGCTCTCCTGTTTAATGCATCTGCTACCACGTTGGCCTTCCCAGGATGATACTGCAAGTTGATGTCATAATCCACAAGTAGCTCTAGCCACCTCCTCTGACGCATATTAAGATCCTTTTGGGTAAACACATACTTTAGACTCTTGTGGTCGGTGAAAATCTCCACCCGATCTTCATAAAACTAATGCCTCCAAAGTTTCAATGCAAAAACTACGGCTGCTAACTCCAGGTCATGGGTTAGATAATTCCTCTCATGGTCACGAAGTTGACGTAACGCATAAGCGACTACCTTACCATGCTGCATCAAGACACATCCTAATCCCTTGCCGGATGTGTCGCAATAAACTGAAAATCCTTCCGTCCCGTCGGGAAGAGTGAGAATGGGGGCCGTCATCAATATCCGCTTCAACTTCTCAAATGAACTCTGACACTCTGCTATCCAAGCAAACTGCATATCCTTACGGGTCAACTGTGTCAGTGGTGCTGAAATCCGAGCAAAGTCTGACACAAAGCAACGGTAATAGCCGGCCAATCCGAAGAAACTCCGAACTTCTGCGACAGTGCTAGGTACTGGCCATGTCTCTATAGCCACTATCTTCTGGGGATCAACTTCCACTCCACCTCTGATGATAATATGACCCAAGTACGAGATACGATCCAACCAAAACTCGTACTTACTGAACTTTGCGTACAACTGGTGCTCCCTGAGAATCTGAACTACACGAAGATGCTGCTCATGCTCTGCCTCGTTCTCGCTATAGACTAAGATATCGTCTATGAACACTATCACGAACTGGTCCAAATAGGGCATGAAGATACGATTCATGAGGTCCATGAATGCGGTCGGTAAATTGGTCGCTCCAAATGACATAACAAGGAACTCCCAATGTCCATATCTAGATCTGAATACTGTCTTTGGAATATCCTGCTCTCTGACTCTGATCTGATGGTACCCTGACCGTAAGTCAATCTTCAAGAATAATGCCGCTCCCCTGAGTTGATCAAATAAATCATCTATCCTTGGTAAAGGATATCTGTTCTTAATTGTTACAGAGTTCAAGGTACGATTATCAACACATAATCTTGACGTACCATCCTTCTTTTTTACAAGAAGCATCGGAGCCCCCCAAGGTGATCCGCTAGCACGAATGAATCCTTTGGTTCTAAGTTCTTCAATCATCTTGTACAGGACCTCCAACTCTGATGGTGCCATCCTATAGACTCTCTCTGACACTGGTGCCGTCCCTGGAATCAAGTCGATAGTGAACTCTATCTCTCTCTCTGGGGGCATGCCTGGAAGCTCTTCGGGAAATACGTCAGGAAACTCTTCTACAACTCTGGGAAACTGAACTGCTGCTGCTACGGCCATCCGCAATGCTGGGAAAGAAGGTTCTACTCCGTCTCGAGAAAGTAAAAACTCTGGCTCACCGGGAATACTAAAAATAATCTTATCGACATGGCAATCTATTCTAGCATACTGGTCCCTCAACCAATCCATTCCTAGGACTACATCATAATCGGCCATCGGAAACTCTATCAACCTAGCGGAAAACTCTCTACCGCTAACTACGATTCGACACGAGGAAAATACCCTATCTATACCCACAAGTCCGTTACCAGTAAGTATATTGAGCCTTACTGATAATGACTCGGGCTCCAGTCCTATCCGTGTTGCAAATCGTGTAGATATAAATGAATGCGATGCACCTGAATCAAATAATACTGATACAGGAAAAGAGTTGACAAGAATGGTACCTGCCACCACCTCACCTGATGCCAACTCCTCCTCTACGGTCAAAGCCATTGCTTGACCGTGCCCTCTGGGTGCTGGTCCCCTCTGCTAAAAACCTCTCTGGCGGTTCTGAACCTGAGCTTGGACCTGGGCATACTGTTGCGGTCGCTGCTGCTGGAATGCCTGAGCCTGAGGCGACAATGGTCTCGGAGGCTGATACTGCTGCTGCTGCACTTGTGCTGGTCCCCTCACTGAGAGACTAGTCTGGGCCGATGTGGATGAACCGACTCTCTGTGGACAGGACCCTATCATGTGATCCGGTGCCCCACAAGCCAAACACAATCCTTGTGCTCGGCGACATTCTGACACTACATGTCCTGGCTTCCCACAATGAGTGCAGCCCATTGTGGAAGACTGCCTCCACTTCTGCTACTGAGGATACGTCGGAGTCGAATACTGAACCGACGTAACTGATACTGCCCTCCTCAGAGCTCCAATGGTCAAGGCCCTAGCTGCCGGGGCTGGGGCTGAAGACTGGATCATCTGACCATAGGACCGCTTCCGCCCTCCAGTTCTGTCTACAATTCTCTGCGAGGTATACTCATGCCTCTTAGCTGCCCGCAAAACAACATCAAAGGTCTGATGCTCAAACTGCTCCACTGCTAGAATGATCTCTAGGTGGAGTCCCTGCTGGAACCGCTGTGCTCGATCAAACTCGGTTGCCACCAAAGTGGAAGCAAACCGACTTAGTCTTGAAAACTCGGCCGCATATCCATCGACCGTCCTGCTCATCTGCCTGAGATTGGTGAACTTCGTCTGTAGGTCGTGCCGAGCTACAGCATCGAAGTACTTGATCTAAAACTTGTCACTGAATACCGTCCACGGGACAGGCGTTGCCAAACCAACCGCTATCATCGCCCACCAGGTGCAGGCTAGGTCCAATAACTGTAGACGCACCACAGCTACCTTCTCTTCTTCTGGAGTCTTGGCTGTATCTAAGATAATCTCAATGTCCTGGAGCCACGCATCAGCTGCAATAGCATCTTCACTACCATCAAAGAAGGAAGGGTTGAGGCGCTTGAAACTGAAAACACATGTAGGCAACTCTAGAGGGGGGTGAATAGAGTTTGTGTCAATAATCACCAAATAAAAATTAACTCTATATCACCTCCACAAAAACAACTATCAAGATAGTAAATAAATCAGAAATAAATGCGGAAGGAATAAAGATCAGAAGAGCATTCGCAGACACAGCAGTTTTAACCTGGTTTCCCTCGTGGAGGACTAGTCCAGGCCTGAGAACTCTAGCTCAGGATTCAAATCCACTATTTGTGAAATAGTAGTTTACAACCCGTGCCTTTTCTTCAGAAGAGCACGTCAACTTCTTACAGAGGATCGCAGTGGCGATTTGCTTGGAATTTTCCAAGCGACTTGGAATTGTCCAAGTGACTTTTCTTTTCAACTCTTGCACAAAAACTTCTAGCTGAATCGCACTTGAGTACCTTGGGGCTTAGGAAGTTTTGTGGCTAGTAGATTGGAAGAGTAAGGCTCTTGACTATATAGGCTATGTAAGAGAAGAAGAATAGAAGAGTGGATGGTTTCAAATGAGAGAAACCAAGGCCTATTTATAGGGTTCGAGACAAGCAGAATTCGGCCAGAATTCGGTATAGATAATTCAAATTTTTGGCCGTTGGACAGCTTGTAGCAAGCAGGCCCTAAAAATCAGCTCCTGAAAATTAGGGGACAGAGTTCGGCCCGAACTCTGTGTGGAGGCAGAGTTCGGCCCGAACTCTGTCTCCAGCAGACAGAATTGGTCCATTGGGCTTTTGGACTTTGTGGAGCTTGGGCTTGGTTCAGGAATTGGTCTGTTGTATGGTAGAGCTTTGGAGAGATATGCTAGGGGTTGAGATGACTCAGTGCGACTCAACGTACACATTCTCCTAGACTCAATAAATAGAAGATTACAGACTTAGAACAAGTAGGAAAACCAAGAGCCCTTTGATGATGCCTTTCTTCTGATATTTGAGCAGCTCTGAAGATGTCTTTTTCCCTGACAGCAGTCGTCCAAAGATATACAGATCTGAAAATCTGAATACCTTTCGGGGGCTTCGCCCCCGAACCCCCGACGGGGGGCGCTGCCCCCCTCGACCCCTGTCCGCTGACCGGGCAGCGGAACCCCCGATGCGAGGCCCCGGATAGGTCGTTAGGCGGTTCGGAGAAATCCCTTTATATGACGCCGTCTTTGGTCCAACATTAATTCTTCATTGCCTATGTCCTGTTTGATCATGTTAGATCATGCTTACTGCATGTCTACAAATACATGTTAGGCCAGCAAAATATGTTGCAGTACGATACAAGCATAGCAATACAATATAGGACAATTAGGACATTGCTAAGTTTAAGTAACAACATGATAGCATGTTAGGCCAACAAAATATGTTGCAGTACGATACAAGCATAGCAGTATAATATAGGACAATTAGGACAATGCTAAGTTTAAGTAGCAACATGATAGTGAGTATATGAATATTAGTGACATCATTATGTTAAACTTAACTGATTAGCCATATTCAAAAATACAATGTAATCATTGGGCCAACAGAAACTGCTAGCCGTACTGTCCCTTGATAACCAACACGGCCCATGGCATCCTATACTGCCTGGTGCAGGGCATCGCCCTGACGATCTTGAGACGCAAGCAATGTCCTGATGAGACCCACCAAGGTTCCATCGTCAGGCTCTGCAGGCTGGATGGGCTGAACTGGTGGCTCTTGACTCCCAGCAGGCATGACTCTGGAGGCTACCCCTGAGTGCTGGGCTTGATCTCTATGTTGCTGTTGGTCCACGGGAGGTGCTTCGCCTTGCTGATCGGCAGGAACAATGCCGCTGAAGAAATGACATAGGGAATAATAAGGAAGGACCATGATAGGTCAAGGATATAAAAATGTGATCAGGTCAAGAATTCTGAAAGATCAGATGTGAGACCCGTCTCACCGTATCGATATTTTATACGGATACGTGTTTATTTGAGCCGTATTTCGTATTTATCGATTTGCGTGATATTTTAAAATTTTCCAAAGTGTAGGATTTTCATGACTTGGTTTAACTTGGATTTGGTTTTATTTGGTTCGGTTCCACTTTGACTTGGTTTGGTTTAGTTTAGTTTGGTTCTTTATGAGATGAGGTGTATGGTTTGGATTGAGAGGAGAGGAATGAATGGTGGAGATCACTTGAGCTTGTTATATAAGCCACTTTTTCTCTCTCCCTCCTCATTTACCCTCATTTATTTCTTTTCCACCAAACCCTAGCCATTGGAGAGAGGCAAGTACACCTTGCCGAACCTTGAACAAATTTATTTCTGTTTGTTCCATCTTCATCCTTGCATGATTCTAAGCATCTTTAGAACTTGGAGTTTTCGATTTTACGGAGTGGATTGTTGTAGATCTAGCTTTGTGGTATTTTCGGATTTTCATGGGTTTTGATCTGTCAAACTTGTATATTTTTGTCAACTGATGGTTCCATGTTGTAGAGAATCTCGTTCTATCCCATCTTGACCTATGGAAGTTCGGATTTGGACTCTGGATGAAAGGTTCATGAAGCTTGGGAGCCATGGCTTGAAGAGTTCTTCTCTTCGGAAGGATGGAGAAGAAGAACTGTTCACAGCCGCATAAACTTAGCCGCATAGTCTTATGCGGCAAGTTTTTTTCCTACCGCATAAGCCTTGCTACACTGATTAATTGTATGGCCTATGGCGTAGGGACTAACTCCTCAGTCGCATGAAGGTTTAATCCTCGGCCGCATGAACTTTCAATCCCAATCGCATGACTTAGGACCATTATTTTAACCGCATGTGACTTAACTCGGGCCGCATGGACTTGATTGGTTCTTTAGCCGCATGAACCCCTGATTGAACCCTAGCCGTATGAAGACCCGCCCATTTCCAACCGCATTGGACAGAGCCGCATGCGCCCTATTTTGCCTAGCCGTATAAGGAGCAATACCAAAATCTGCAGCATGCTTTATGTAATGCATTATATTGATGTATGCAAGCCTGCATGCTCAATTTTTTTAGCACCAGCCGCATATGGCCTTAGTATAAGCCTTGGCCGCATGAACTGTTAATAGCTTAAAGCATATGTTATATGGAATTAATTAATGCTTTAGCTTAAAGCATATGTTGCATGGCATTAATTAATGCTTGGGCTTAAAGCATAGGTTGCATGGTTTAATTTATGCATCAGCTTAAAGCATATTTGCATGGCCCCTTTCTTGATTTGCTTACAGGCTTGCGTGCTTGCATGCGATTGCAATAAAGTTGGCAGCATGGACAAGTAAAAAGCTGAGCCGCATAAGGCTTGGCCTTTATTTGCCGTTAATGCATGCATCAAAGTGGAGCCGCATAAGGAAATTATTTAATATTAGGTGCTTGTTTGCATTTTCATACAAGCAAACCGCATGGCCATTATTTAATTAATTATTTATTTATTTGATTGTATATTCATGCAAACAAATGTGAGGGTGAGCCGCATGGATATTTACAGCATTAATAATTGCTTGATGCAGAGCCGCATGGCCTTTGGCCATTAAATATTATTATTTGCATATTGCATTTTTGCATGGAATCTAAGGTGAGCCGCATAGGCTCCCTTCCTCCACTATCTAATATTTTGGCCACGTGAGCCCCTCTTTTACTGGCAGTCATCATTTCATTATTTGGCCACGTGCCCTTTCCTTTGTTTAAGTGGAAGCTCGTATTTATTATTTTCCCACTCTCTGTCTTTTCTGACTGCATGAATATTTCTTGTTAGCATTTACTCTTGGCCGCATGGCCCCCTTCAGCTATTTTTCTGGCCGCATAAGCTTTGGCTGGCCGCATGGGTGGCCTCCCACTCTCTTTGGCTGCATATATGTTCTCCCACTTTTGGGTCGTATGGGGTCCACTTTGATTGTTTAAATATTTTACTTGCCTGAATTGTGGTCAGAATTTCTTTCCACTCCCAACATAAAAGTTATAGAGTTTCTCCTTGGCTTCAAGAATATAAATATTATTAATATATTATTATTTAATTGTGCAAATTTCTTCCTTCTTTGATAAATGACATGACACGACAATGACCCGTAGTGGTGCACTCTTGAAATGAACTTGACATGATATTCTTGACATGATAACTTGAAATGATAAATAAAAATGACTTGATAGTGGCCCATCGTAGCGCACTCTTGATAAGTAATAATGATAATGATAGTGGCCCATTGTGGTGCTCTCTTGATATGTAATAATGATAATGATAGTGGCCCGTCGTGGCGCACTCCTGACAAGAATTAATTAGTATCCTGACACCGTGGGTGTTGTATTGAATGTGCTTGTATAAGCTACCGTCTAGTCTTGCATCATGTCTAGGAAATGAATTTCTGATTTTCCACGGTCAGGGAGTCATATTAAATCGGGCTAGGCTAATGACTAGAATAAACAAGTAGTTCATAAGAGATTTTCCAGTTACAGGCAATCCCGTTATCTGGGCATGCATGTGGACTTGTAGCCTGC
The DNA here is from genome assembly GCA_029216955.1 of Iris pallida. Taxonomy (NCBI): domain Eukaryota; kingdom Viridiplantae; phylum Streptophyta; class Magnoliopsida; order Asparagales; family Iridaceae; genus Iris; species Iris pallida. The sequence goes on from JANAVB010033417.1 coordinate 5,836,682, forward strand.
CGACGAGTAGGGCACATTTCCAGCACACTGTCATGTGTTGCACCCTTATTGTACTAAATGTCGCCTGGATAACCTAGATGGTCTGCAGGGCTTGTGGCTGGAGGAACATCTCATTGCATATGGCTAGTAACTAGGACTGTGATAACCCTAGTTAGTTAAAGTATCAAGCCGTACTTATTGCTTGGCCGTGAATGTTGGATGGAGTTTACTCAGTCTAGTCTCGTCTTGATCTTGTACATGATTGTTACATGTCCTGATTTTTTATTTTATCCTGCCGATAAATGGTAGGAGAAACCAAGTTCTGTTCAGACGAAGGGTTACAACCCCGGTCCTTGTTTGGTTTACGGGTTGTAACCTGGTTATCTGAATTGGTACTGCACGAATCTCGATCCTCCCTTACTTATTGCTCTCTCTCCCTGTTGATTGCCTATGATTGCTGGTTTTAAGTTCATAGTTCGGCCTCCTTTGTGGTACTTGCTATTTGGGGTCTGACCCCACTGGTTTTGTATGGCCAGGTTCTGATAGGAGAGCACGAAGGATCTACCGCACCATCTACTCGACGGTGACCAGCCGGAGCACCAGAGTGCCTCAGTGGGTTTCTTCTTCGTTCTTCCAATGATATGTAAATTCTTCTCTTGTAACGTTTAGCCCCGAGCACGTGTTTAGCTCGTATTTTGGTATTTTCCTTGATATTGTAGCCTACGGGCATAAACATGATATGTGTATTCTAGACTATAGCTAGTCCTTATCATGTACGACTAATATTCTAGCTAGTCCTCAGTTCTGTGGCACTGGCTCCATGATCATTCATGTATATATGGTTCGGGACGCCTTACTATTGTATGTATGATGATCGTAATCTTTGCTCTTGTATAATTTCCTGTGATTGAGATACCTAGGAATGTTAAACCATAGGATTGACTGATGGCTTGTAGAGTAACCCCTATATCTTGACAGCTTATACGTGATTTCAGAGTATTAACGTACTTTGGGATTGCGTAGCTGGCTATGTCTGCCCCCGCTCTCCGATATTCTGGTTCTGGGGCGTGACATCAGAAGGCACGAGTAGAGATCAAGGGCGAGTGCTGATTGAGACATCTATCCAGTAAAACCCTCACCTATCTTGATTTACAAGACCTGCATGGGCCACCACTTAAACCGTGTCACGCCCCAGAACCAGAATACTGGAGAGCGGGGGACAGACACAGCCAGCTACGTATATTGAAGTGAATCCCACCACGCAATATGGCCACGGCTGTTTAGATGCATGAGGGTTTACTACGAGCCATCAGTCTCATAGGGTCAATAACAAGCCTAATGTCTCAATCTCAAGCATGCGAGTAGATATAACAAGATGGTAGATCATCAGACATACAAGTAAGGCGTCCCATACATTACATATTCAGATGATCATGAAGCTAGTCATAAAATATGAAGACTAGCAAGAGTTTAAGTCATACATGATCAACCCTAGGATTTGTCAATCATGCTACAGCCCGTAGGCAGACAGTAAATAAAGTTGGAAACGAGCTAACACTTGCTCGGTGGCTAAATGCCTCAAAAGAATATTTTATAAGGGAGTGGGAGAGACATGGTTTTAGTGGTGGCCCACGCAGGTCTCGATTTTTCAGATTTGTGGGGGTTACCATGTTTAGATATCTCAATCACGATTATCCTTATTGATCTCCTTCGGATTATTCTCTACCTCTGATACTTGACTTGATATATGTTTTGATCATTGATCATTCCTGTTCCTATGATTTGATCTTGTGTCCTTCAACTTTCAAGGGCACTGTTCTTGATCCTTCAGATTATCTTATTCGTGTTTTGCCGATGGCAGCTCAGCATTCTTCAGCCAGGCCAGTTATGGAGGATCAGTCTCAGCATGCAGGCTGAGATGTTAGTCCATCCCAATCAGCCAGTCGCTTCTGTCTTCGTATCTTGAGACAGATGATAAAGTTCATGCATCTGTTTCAACTACGATGACACGTCCTGGGTAGAGTCATGTCTTGAACTAAGTTATTGGTACCGACTTACCTTGAGGCTTGACTTTTATCCATTTTTGGCCAGCAAGTATGTTGGTTCCTACAACTGTCTCAGGAGACATATTGATCCATATGTCTCCAGCCCTTCTTGATCATGATTGTGTTTGTTCTTGTGCATTTACTTACCGCTTACGTATTTAATTACATTACTGATTGTTTTACCTTACTTGTATGCCATAATTGATTTATTAAGATTGTTGAGTTTCGTGGAGCTTTTGTTTTGTTATCTTGCTCGACTAGCCTCAGAAAATTCCGAGGACGGAATTTTTCTAAGGTGTGGAGTGTTGTGAGACCCGTCTCACTGTATTGATATTTTATACGGATACATATTTATTTGAGCCGTATTTCGTATTTATCGATTTGCGTGATATTTTAAAATTTTCCTAAGTGTAGGATTTTCATGACTTGGTTTAACTTGGATTTGGTTTTATTTGGTTCGGTTCCACTTTGACTTGGTTTGGTTTAGTTTAGTTTGGTTCTTTATGATATGAGGTGTATGGTTTAGATTGAGTAGAGAGGAATGAATGGTGGAGATCACTTGAGCTTGTTATATAAGCCACTTTTTCTCTCTCCCTCCTCATTCACCCTCATTCATTTCTTTTCCACCAAAACCTAGCCATTGGAGAGAGGCAAGTACATCTTGCCGAACCTTGAACAAATTTATTTCTGTTTGTTCCATCTTCTTCCTTGCATGATTCTAAGCATCTTTAGAACTTGGAGTTTTCAATTTTACGGAGTGGATTGTTGTAGATCTAGCTTTGTAGTATTTTTCGAATTTTATGGGTTTTGATCTGTCAAACTTGTATATTTTTGTCAACTGATGGTTCCATGTTGTAGAGAATCTCGTTCTACCCCATCTTGACCTATGGAAGTTCGGATTTGGACTCTGGATGAAAGGTTCATGAAGCTTGGGAGCTATGGCTTGAAGAGTTCTTCTCTTCGGAAGGATGGAGAAGAAGAACTGTTCACAGCCGCATGAACTTAGCCGCACAGTCTTATGCGACAAGTTTCCTATAACACCCAGTTTTCCAGAAGAGGATAATTTTGAAATTTTGTAATTATAATTATTATTTAATGATATTTATTTCATATTATGATTTTTAGTGATTTTTAATTATTTTTAAACTATTAAATTCATGACTTGAGATTTTAGGTGTTTTGCTAGTGAACCGTAGAGACTGTCTACCCTAGAGCTAGCCATATGATTAGGATATTTCATTTATCATTTTTAGTTTGAGGATATTTTTGTTATTTTTAAATTATTTGAATTTAATATATTTTATTAGGAATTTAAAATGATTTATTTGAATGGTGTGATTTAATATTATTGATTAATCTCCATGTGGTTTAGATTAGCCTAACCTAGATTGGACCTAACCTAGATGGGTCATAACTAACTTAATGAGCCACTTTGAGAATTAGATGGGTTGGCTAAGGGGTTAAGTCAAGTTTAGTTATGGTTAAGTGATTTGCAAGGAACTAGGATAGAACCCTTTGTTCTAGGCCATCTATTTCCCTTGATTCAATCCTAGCCATAGGATGAAACCTAAAAACCCTAACCTAACTATTATGACCAGCCAAAAGACCCCCCCTTGCCTATATAATGTCTCTATGGGGATTTGTGCCTCCTTCTTTAGTAGTTCTTCATTTCTTAAGGAAATAGGTAAGCCTCCATTAATTTCTTCCTAGTTTAATCAATAGGACTCCTTTTTGATTGGAATTTCTTCCATTAGGATCTAATCAATGTTCTCTTGCTGTTTGTGGTGTTCAACCTCAGCTTTGGGGCAATTTGGAGAAGTTTGCTCGCAAGAGGAACCCCCCCATTTGAGGCTTTTCTTGTATTTTGACACCAATAGGTAAATCAATGTAAACACCATTAAAATTCTAGTTTCTTTGCATGTAGACCTAGTCCTAAGTGTCCTGGTCCTGTAGGTATTCCTAGACCTAGGTTTTGTGTCCATTTCGTGTCCTAAATGGACACGTATCAGCCTATAGACATAGGTGTTTGATGAAATGTCCCAAAGGACATTTCGACCTGATTTTAGAAAACTTTTTGAATAGAAATTTAGGGTTTGTTATCGCTTATCATTTTCTGTGGGACTGAGCTTATAATTGTGTTGTGTCGTGTCGAGATCTGGACACGAACACATTGTTCTGACACAGTACGCACTGCCCTGCTACTCGGGGGCAATTACTCACTAGACACGCCACTAGGCCACGGGAATTTCGACACACAGGTCGGGGCTGACACTGACACGAGTCTCCCAAAGTTTCACGGGTCCTCGTGTCGTGTCGGACACGCATTCGTGTGTGCATTGGTCACACACTGCACTGTTCCACGCGAAAAGAGGCCACTGATACGGTATTCGCGTCGGACACGGACACGCCTAGGACTCGATACAGGGTGTCGACCCTCTAGCCTGAGATTTCATCTACCTAGGGACACGAGCACGAGGCTCTAGGACACTTGTGTCGTGTCCTAGACTTGCACGAACACGTGCACGATGTTGTGTATTAGTGTGTGGCTGTATTGTGCTTGATGTGGGTTTTCCCTTGGTTTGGATACTATATCGTATTGGGGTGGACACGAGGCACTATGATGGACACGTACACTATTAGTGCTTGAATTACCAACTCTTATTTCAACACATTATGGTGGTTTGATTGATCGAAATTGAAGTTCCCCAAGAGGACTGATACGCAGTCCAGTCCTGCTATTTCACTGTGTTCTTTCCACTTTTAATTGTTTAAATTAATGTTTAATTATCATTTTAATTCTTAGACATGTTTGTTAGTACCTGTTAGTTTGATTTTTACTCATTAGATAGGTTTTGTATTAAGGAAAGGGAATTTCGAACAGAGAAATGGGACTGTTTTGGTATCGTTCCTGTTTCCTTGTGATACATTCTATTTTGATCTGATTAATTGATGTTTTAAATGGTCCTGATTAATCCTGCATGTCATTTAGTCCATGATTAGTTGATTTTACAAGTTGGATTAGGTTTTATTGAGAGGATGGAATATTTGATATATGGTTTGGACTCGATTGATACCGCATTGAATCTTAAATTCTAGGGACTTAAATCCCTATTAAACCTGATTTTAAAATGATGTTTCAGTTATCATTGAATTGTAACATATGTACTAACTACTGCTAGTTCAGATTGTGTATTAGATTAGGTTTATGATCATGTAATGGGTTTTCGAAGAAGGGACTGATACACAGTCTGGGAAAGAAAACTGGATTTAATCCCTGTTTTTGAACTAATATTGATTCCTTCCAACCAGGTTGGGTTCTGGTTATTCTTAGTCATTTTTTTGGGCTTGTTGAAATTGTGTTGGGGTTTTGGTGGTTGTACTGTCTAATAATTTTATTGTTTAACTGTCTTGATTTTCCTATTAGAACTATCAAAGTGACTCTCATGACACTCATATATCAGTTATCCTCACTGTTGCACTGTCACATGTTAATTTGAAAATAACTGATTTGATGATATTGCCATGTTTCAGTCATTTCCAGCTAGTCTAGCTTACTGTTAGGATTAGATTCATGTTAGCTAAGTTTCAAAAGGGAAATGGGGATTTGAATTTGGTTGGGTTATTTATGAATGTTTGGATATCATGGCCATGTTAATCCCTTCACTGTTAGCCTATTACACTCACTGTTTTTGCCATTTCTATGTTTCCTTACTGAAAATTGATTTCCTATTTAACTATCAAGTATTAAAACCTGAGAACAGACATGAATACACACCACTGCCTTCACTAAAAACCTGAGAAATGGGACTGAACTTGGTCATGTGTAAACTGAGATTTTCATAAGCTAAATCATGTCAAGTTCATAGGTTCTGAAACCTGAGATTGATCCTAAATTTCTGAGATTACACACTCACACATTGCTATGATGTACACACACTTGCATGTCTCACTAGCCCCACACTTTGAACCTTCATGTTCTCACACACACACACCATTACACATTCCCTCTCTATGTACCTAATCTAGTTCCCTAATGCTTTATATATAGGTAATGTGAGTATATATATGGTGGTTGTGTAAATTTTGGGTATCTAGTATTGATACCTACATAGGTTGTATGGAATATACAAGTACATATATGTCACATATATATATAACTTGTGTATTTGCTATATATAGGTAATATACATACATGTGTTTCCCTTCCTCTTTACAAATGTATAAATATATGTATTGGGATATATATATATATATATATATATATATATATAATATATATATATATATATATATATATATATATATATATATATATATATATATATATATAGTTTCCTATATATATAAGTATGTACTATTATATATATGACATATGAAATGTGTGGTACATTATGGATAACCTAGAAGCTAAAGAGTATTTCTATACTAGGTTGTGTAACATATCAATATGTGTAGCCTATATTATGGTGTATTTCATTTTTAGATAAATGATTGACATGTGATATGTGATTCATGGGTGTGTTTGTTAGACCTAGTAGAGTCTAGATTAGTCTTGTACAGTCTTGTTAGACTTAGAATAGGCTAGTTTAGACTAGTATAGACTTGATTAGCCTAGATTAGTCTTGGTTGACCTAGTTTGACTTCTAGGGTTGACCAGAGTTGACCAAGAGTTGACTGTGGCCTAGATTGACCTAGAATTATGTAGAATGCATAGTAGGACTTTATTATATCATTTTAGACTTGTTGTGACTTGTGCGGTTCTGAATAGGAGCCAGACACCTCTCCTCGGACAGTACATTTCATCCGGACACTCAGATACATGCGAGTACATTCTCTGATCATTTCATATCCTGCTTAGAATTATTTTCCTGCATTAAATTACTTTAATTGATACTGGCACGTTGGTCACACGGATTAGTATAATATGGATCCCTCTCTGAGATGTTATCCCTTCAGGGAGCATCGGGTACTCTATGTTCTGTGCGTTTCACTTACATAGCGTATCATATGCTTTCTTTGGTTCTTTGATCACTTGTAACATATACCCATATGATCACAGAGTCTTCTTTGAATCCTCATCCCATTTATGGGACTACTATGTACCACCCTTCGGGGGCATATCACCCTTTGGGGGCTTATCACCCTTTGGGGGCATATCACCCTTTGGGGGCTTATCACCTTTCGGAGGCTTATCACCCTTTGGGGGCTTATCACCCTTTAGGGGCATATCACCCTTTGGGGGCTTATCACCTTTCGGAGGCTTATCACCTTTCGGAGGCTTACCACCCTTCGGGGGCTGTTACATAGAATCATAACATAATCTGGTTGGATCCTTGTGTATTAATTGGGGGTACGGGGGAGTATAATTAGCCATGTGAACAATTCCAAAGTAGAATAGCCATGTACGCCTCTTTAGTATAGCCATGTACAAATCAAGCCGTTTACATGTCGACTTTGTGCTCTAAATCACTAGTCACTGGTAGCTCTTTACTTATAGTAGATATTTCTATTATAGTTCTCTCTCTCTGTTTATATACTGTATTTTTTCAGTATCTATATCTTACTTTACTGCATGATTATATTTTCTAACCTGCTATGAACTGTTGAGATGTACTGTACTCGCTCCTGTCCTGACTGGACCTGTTGAAAATATTACAGAGGACGAGGAGGAGGCCTGGAAGGATACCTTCTACGGGACAGCTCTAGCTGAGGACATCACCCCCACTGCCTAGACTAGTTTAGTTAGGCCTTATCTTATTTTATGTTGTCTTGAGACTGTTTAGCTAGACTTTACTTCTGTTCAGAGATGTTGAGTTGTATATATTCTTTCACATTCTGTAGCTGGGATATGTACTCTGGATATTTGCTGGGATTTTATCTTAGACTATTCTATCTTCTATATTTTCCTGAGTTCTATATCTTATCGTGCTTTTTTCTTCCTTAGTTGTGATTGAGTTCATTTACTGCTTAGTATCATATTGCTAGATGTATGTTGACCTAGGACAGCATTCTACCGCCGACACTGCGGCGTAGGCTGGGCGTTGTTACGTTCTCGTACCCTCACAGTGGGTGCGGGTCGTGACATTTCCTTCCTGTCGCATAAGCCTTGCTGTACTGATTAGTCGCATGGCCTATGGCACAGGGACTAACTTCTCAGTCGCATGAATGTTTAATCCTCGACCGCATGAACTTTCAATCCCAGCTGCATGACTTAGGACCATTATTTTAACCGCATGTGACTTAACTCGGGCCGCATGGACTTGATTGGTTCTTTAGCCGCAAGAACCCCTGATTGAACCCTAGCCGCATGAAGACCCGCCCATTTCCAACCGTATTGGACAGAGCCGCATGCGCCCTGTTTTGCCTGGCTGCATAAGGAGCAATACCAAAATCAGTAGCATGCTTTATGTAATGCATTATTGATGTATGTAAGCCTGCATGCTCAATTTTTTTAGTACCAGCCGCATGTAAGCCTGCATGTTATATTTAATGCATTTTTCCTAGTGAGCCGTATGGTCCCATATTAATTGCATTTAATGTATTAGCATGTTCCTACAAAGTTGTTGGCCGCATGTATAGAAACAATAGTTGCTGGCATTACTTTATTAGCTTTAATATATGCATTGGCATATGCCCACCTAATGAGCCGCATATGGCCTTAGTATAAGCCTTGGCCGCATGAACTGTTAATAGCTTAAAGCATATGTTTCATGGCATTAATTAATGCTTTAGCTTAAAGCATATGTTGCATGGCATTAATTAATGCTTGGGCTTAAAGCATAGGTTGCATGGTTTAATTTATGCATCAGCTTAAAGCATATTTGTATGGCCCCTTTCTTGATTTGCTTGCAGGCTTGCGTGCTTGCATGCGATTGCAATAAAGTTGGCCGCATGGCCAAGTAAAAAGCTGAGCCGCATAAGGCTTGGCCTTTTATTTGCCGTTAATGCATGCATCAAAGTGGAGCCGCATAAGGAAATTATTTAATATTAGTTGCTTGTTTGCATTTTCATGCAAGCAAACCGCATGGCCATTATTTAATTAATTATTTATTTATTTGATTGTATTTTCATGCAAGCAAATGTGAGGGTGAGCCGCATGGATATTTACAGCATTAATAATTGCTTGATGCAGAGCCGCATGGCCTTTGGCCATTAAATATTATTATTTGCATGTTGTATTTTTGCATGGAATCTAAGGTGAGCCGCATAGGCTCCCTTCCTCCACTATCTAATATTTTGGCCACGTGAGCCCCTATTTTACTGGCAGTCATCATTTCATTGTTTGGCCACGTGCCATTTCCTTTGTTTAAGTGGAAGCTCGCATTTATTGTTTTCCCACTCTCTGTCTTTTCTGACTGCATGAATATTTCTTGTTAGCATTTACTCTTGGCCGCATGGCCCCCTTCATCTATTTTTCTGGCCGCATAAGCTTTGTCTGGCCGCATGGGTGGCCTCCCACTCTCTTTGGCTGCATATATGTTCTCCCACTTTTGGGCCGCATGTGGTCCACTTTGATTGTTTAATTATTTTATTTGCCTGAATTGTGGTCAGAATTTCTTCCCACTCCCAACATAAAAGTTGTATTCTCCTTGGCTTCAAGAATATATATATATTATTAATATATTATTATTTAATTGTGCAAATTTTTCCTTCGTTGATAAATGACATGACACGACAATGACCCGTAGTGGTGCACTCTTGAAATGAACTTGACATGATATTCTTGACATGATATCTTGAAATGATAAATAAGAATGACTTGATAGTGGCCCGTCGTGGCGCACTCTTGATAAGTAATAATGATAATGATAGTGGCCCGTCGTGGCGCTATCTTGATATGTAATAATGATAATGATAGTGGCCCGTCGTGGCGCACTCCTGACAAGAATTAATTAGTATCCTAACACCGTGGGTGTTGTATTGAATGTGCTTGTATAAGCTACCGTCTAGTCTTGCATCATGTCTAGGACATGAATTCCTGATTTCCCGGTCAGGGAGTCATATTAAATTGGGCTAGGCTAATGACTAGAATAAACAAGTAGTTCATAAGAGATTTTCCAGTTACAGGCAATCCCGTTATCTGGGCATGCATGTGGACTTGTAGCCTGCCGACGAGTAGGACACATTTCCAGCACACTGTCATGTGTTGCACCCTTATTGTACTAAATGTCGCCTGGATAACCTGGATGGTCTGCAGGGCTTGTGGCTGAAGGATATCTCATTGCATATGGCTAGTAACTAGGACTGTGATAACCCTAGTTAGTTAAAGTATCAAGACGTACTTATTGCTTGGCCGTGAATGTTGGATGGAGTTTACTCAGTCTAGTCTCGTCTTATCTTGATCTTGTACATGATTGTTACATGTCCTGATTTCTTATTTTATCCTGCCGATAAATGGTAGGAGAAACCAAGTTCTGTTCAGACGAAGGGTTACAACCCCGGTCCTTGTTTGGTTTATGGGTTGTAACCTGGTTATCTGAATAGTCCCATGGTTATCTCATCGTATATCACCTTCCCAGTTCTATTTATTTAACATGTTCTCCAGTTTACTTTATGTCAAATGATGATTACTTACTGTCTCCCTATGTTCGGGATAAGTGCATTGGTACTGCAAGAATCTCGATCCTCCCTTACTTATTGCTTTCTCTCCCTGTTGATTGCCTATGATTGCTGGTTTTAAGTTCATAGTTCGGCCTCCTTGTGGTACTTGCTATTTGGGGTCTGACCCAACTGGTTTTGCATGGCCAGGTTCTGATAGGAGAGCACGAAGGATCTACCGCACCATCTACTCGACGGTGACCAGCCGGAGCACCAGAGTGCCTCAGTGGGTTTCTTCTTCGTTCTTCCACTGATATGTAAATTCTACTCTTGTAACGTTTAGCCTCGAGCACGTGTTTAGCTCGTTTTGGTATTTTCCTTGATATTGTAGCCTACGGGCATAAACATGATATGTGTATTCTAGACTATAGCTAGTCCTTATCATGTACGACTAATACTCTAGCTAGTCCTCAGTTCTGTGGCACTGGCTCCATGATCATTCATGTATATATGGTTCGGGACGCCTTACTATTGTATGTATGATGATCGTACTCTTTGCTCTTGTATAATTTCCTGTGATTGAGATACCTAGGAATGTTAAACCATAGGATTGACTGATGGCTTGTAGAGTAACCCCTATGTCTTGACAGCTTATACGTGATTTCAGAGTATTAACGTACTTTGGGATTGCGTAGCTGGCTATGTCTGCCCCCGCTCTCCGGTATTCTGGTTCTGGGGCGTGACATCGGAAGGCACGAGTAGAGATCAAGGGCGAGTGCTGATTGAGACATCTATCCAGTGAAACCCTCACCCATCTTGATTTACAAGACCTGCATGGGCCACCACTTAAACCGTGTCACGTCCCAGAACCAGAATACTGGAGAGAGGGGGACAGACACAGCCAGCTACGTATATTGAAGTGAATCCCACCACGCAATACGGTCACGGCTGTCTAGATGCATGAGGGTTTACTACGAGCCATCAGTCTCCTAGGGTCAATAACAAGCCTAATGTCTCAATCTCAAGCAAGCGAGTAGATATAACAAGATGGTAGATCATCAGACATACAAGTAAGGCGTCCCATACATTACATATTCAGATGATCATGAAGCTAGTCATACAAAATACGAAGACTAGCAGAGTTTAAGTCATACATGATCAACCCTAGGATTTGTCAATCATGCTACAGCCCGTAGGCAGACAGTAAATAAAGTTGCAAACGAGCTAACACTTGCTCGGCGGCTATACGCCTCAAAAGAATATTTTTACAAGGGAGTGGGAGAGTAAAATAAAACCCACTCGTTGTCGGGATTCCTTCTAGTGTTCACCATCTGGCAGGAAGGTTGGGAGATCCTCGGTAGCTGCTCCGAAATCTGGCCATACTAAACCAGCTGGATCAGACCCCAGAAAGAGCAAGTGCCACAAAGGAGGCTTCACTTAAGAACTAAAACCAGCATGTCAGCACATAAAGTCATAGGTAAAATAACATAAGACATGAGTTAAAGAAAACAGGATGATAAACGATAAGATAACTAAAGGACTATTCCGGTAACCAAGTTACAACCCGTAAACCAAACAAGGACCGGGATTGTAACCCTTCACCTGAACAGAACTTAGCCTCGAACCAATTATCGATAAAGTAAAGCATAAACAAGCATGTCCGGAGATATCCATGTACCGGATCTAGGCAAGACTAGACAAGATAGGACTCCATCCATCATTCACGACCAAGCAAAGAGTACGGCTTGTTACTTAACTAACTAGGGTTATCACAAGCTTAGTTACTAGCAACAGATACAATGAGGTACGCCTACTGCCACAAGTCCTGCAGACTATCCAGGTTATCCAGACGCAAGGTTCAAGATTAGAGTTATCATGCCTTATTAGGTGACTCGGATGTAACACATGACAGCGTGCATAGTAATCGTTTTATGTAGTGCTCCACATAACAGTGAGCTGGAAATGTGCCCTACTCGTCGGCAGGCTACAAGTCCATCAAGGAAGGCACCCAGATAACGGGATTGCTTGTAGCCGGAATACCTCTCTATATGCTCTACTTGATCAATCTAGTCATTAACCTAGTCAGATTCAGTATGAATCACTGATCGTGGTAACCAGGGATACATGTCCTAGACATGATGCGAGACAAGACTGGTTGCTTATACAAGCATATTCAATACAATCACCCACGGTGTCAAGAATTCACTTAGCATGTCAGGTTAGCTGTCGCAACAGCGTATCAAGGTTATCATGTCGGGTTGCTTATCAAGATTACTTATCAAGGCAAGGGTGCGTCACAACGGACCACCATCATGAATTATCATGTCAAATTACTTGTCAAGAGTGCACCACGGCGGGTCACTATCAAGAGTTATCCTATAAGGTCATAATGTCATATCGTGTCTATGCAAGTGCACCACAACGGGTCACTGATCATGCAATTCCGTCACTAAGCCGTGTTCAGATTAACATTCATAAACAATGTCATGCTCACATCGGGTTCATGTCGAGTTTATATCGAAAAGGCGTAAGGATATAAAATAGGAGCAAAGAATCATAAAAAGGGAAAAATTGGGGACATAATGCGCCCAAAGGGGAGGGACAAGGGGTGCCATGGCCAACAAGTGGCATTAGCCCAGTTGCGCCAGGTTAACAGGTTGCGCTAAGGCAAGGAGGGTGCTAAGCACTAGAATGCACGAGGTCGGGTCAAGTTGCGCCAGGAAGAGTCAGGCCAAGTCATGTTGCGCTAGACACTAGACTGCACAAGGCTAGGTTGCAAATGCCTCAGGTTACGCCTGAGTCAGGTTGCGCTTGAGTCAGACTGCGCATCAATCAGACTGCGCATCAGTCAGACTGCACATCAGTCAGACTGTGCTGCACTAAAGAGCGCACACAACTCAGTGGCGCAAGCTAAAAAGCTCGCGCACACTGCTCACTGCCTTCTCCAAATCAGCAAGAACTTCATGGTTGAACCCATAGCTTCAAAAGTCTATAACTTGGTCAAAACAAGTCCAAATCCAACTTTCAAATGGTCAAAATTGGGTAGAATGAAATTCTCTACAACATGGAACCATCAAAACTTGAAAACAAAGAAGTTTGATAGATCAAAACCACCAAAATCCGAAAATGACTAATTTCTAGATCTACAACAATCAAAGCCTCAAAATAGAAAATGACAAGTTCTAATGTGTCTTAGAAACATGAGAAGAAGCTAATGGAACAATAAAAATGGGTCTCTTGTGGAAGTAAGTTGCACTTGCCTAAGGGGTGTTCTTGATTGGTGGTGGGTTTAATGGAGAAGGAAGAAGAGTTAATGAGAAAGTGGAGGAGAGAGAAAAGTTAGGTAGGTTATAAAGGGGGACGGTGGTGGGTTTAACATGATGAACCAATAAACCAAGCCAACCCAAAATAAACCAAGTTAAACCATTACATGCCATGATGAACCTAATCAAGATTAAACTGAAATTAGCTAGCCAGACAGAAAAATAAAATACATGTCAGGATTCCATATACGTATACTGGAAATACGTAGAACAGAAAACGGGGGTAACATCGAGCACATGGCTAAGGTCCGCCACGTACCATCTCAACTGTGATACGTGGAATACGTTGTGAACTCCCACTAGTGCAAGTGGCAAGTCTAGCCTGTTTGCCACGTCACCGACTCTCCCGCTGATAACGAAAGGGCCGATGAAGCGCGGGCTAAGCTTCCCACCTCCACCAAAATGTATCGTACCACAAGTCGGAGATATCCGCAGAAAAACCATGTCTCCAACCTAATCACAAGCAAGGTCTCAAGTTACTAAAAAAAATCAAACACGATCAATCAAACGAAACAAAATACAACCTACTTCTAATCCTATCTCTAAATTTGTACCTCAAACTCCAACGACCTCCGGTGGCTATCGGCCCAGTGCCTGTCCTGCGCCACGCGAAGTCTGTCCCTGATCAGCTTCACCTTTTCGGCTGCATCAACAACCATCTCTGGTCCCAGTAAAGCTCGCTCTCTAACATCATCCCAAGATAAGGGTGTACGACACCTACGCCCGTACAGAGCCTCAAAAGGTGACATCTCAATGCTGGCCTGATAACTGTTGTTGTAAGCAAACTCCACTAAATGTAGATGATCCTCCCAGGAACCTCCAAAATCCAGGACGCACGTCGGCAGCATATCCTCAAGCGTCTGAATATTCCTCTCTGACTGTCCGTCCGTCTGGGAGTGGTATGCAGTACTAAACTTTAGCTGAGTGCCTAAACTAGTCTGCAGACTCCTCTAGAAATGGGAAGTAAAGCGACTATCCCGATCTGAGATAATGCTGACGGAAAATCCGTGAATCCTGACTATCTGCCGCATGTACAACTCTGCAAGCCTCTCTGTAGACGTACCCATATTGAATGGCAAGAAGTGGGCCAATTTGGTCAACCTGTCAACGATGACCTAAATTGCGTCTTTCCCTCCTGGTGTACGCGGCAACCCAGATACGAAATCTATGGTGATATGTTCCCACTTTCACTCTGGAATAGGCAACGACTGCAATAATCCTCTGGGCCTCTGTCTCTCTGCCTTGACCTGCTGACAGACCAAGCATCTAGCTACGAAGCGAGCTACCTCCCGCTTCATCCCGTACCACCAGACATGCTCTCGTAGATCCCTGTACATCTTGTTGGCACCAGGATGTATAGAGTACTGCGATCTGTGAGCCTCCTGCATGATCGGCTCCCTGAGCTCCTCGTAAGGTACATATAACCTGGAATCGTACCTCAGGGCACCATCCTCTGCAAGAGAAAACTCGCCATCTACTAACCCTGTACGAACCTGCTCTCGGATACACCGCAGAGCCACATCCTCGAACTGCGTCGCCTTGATCCTCTCCATCAAGTCTGACTGTATCTGAAGGCCCCATAACTGTATCTGCACTCCGAGCACAATCACCTCAATCCCAAGGCTCTCCAAGTCTGCAAGCAAGTGCCGATCCATAGTCAAACACATGGCTGTCGGATACCTACTCAAGGCATCGACAACCACGTTGGCCTTTTTTGGGTGATACTGAAGTGAGATGTCAAAGTCCTTCATCAACTCTAGCCATCTGCACTACCTCATGTTGAGCTCTTTCTGTGTAAACACATACTTCAAGCTCTTGTGATCTGTAAAAATCTCCATCCTCTCCATACAGATAGTGCTTCCACAACTTCAGAGCAAAATCACCGCTGCCAGCTCCAGGTCATGGGTAGGGTAGTTCTTCTCATGGGGACGTAATTGCCTGGAAGCATAGGAAATCACCTTCCCATGCTGCTGCAAGACACAACCCAGCCCCTTTCCTGAAGCATCACTATAAATAGTGAATCCACCTGATCCTGAAGGCAATGTCAGAATCGGAGCTGTCGTAAGCCGCTTCTTCAACTCATCAAAAGTTGCCTGACACTCCTCTGACCAAACAAACTCAGTATCCTTCCGGGTCAACCGAGTTAACGGCTCTGCAACCCGGGAGAAATCCTGCACAAATCTCCTATAATATCCTGCCAGCCCGAGGAAACTCCTGATCTCTGCCACTGAAGTCGGCGCTGTCCAAGCCTCAACTGCTGTGATCTTCTTCGGGTCCACTGAGATACCATCTCCAGTCACCACATGACCCAAGAAGTCAACTCTGTCTAGAAAGAACTCGCACTTCAAGAGCTTGCCATACAATCTCTCCCTCCTAAGTGTCTCCAGAACCACTCTCAAGTGCTCCTCGTGCTCTTCCTATGTCTTCGAATACACCAGGATATCATCAATGAATACCACCACAAACTTGTCCAAGTACTGGTGGAACACCTTGTTCATTAGGTTCATAAATACTGCTGGTGCATTGGTCAGCCCAAACGGCATAACCAAAAACTCAAACTGCCCGTACCGCATCCTGAAAGGGGTCTTGGGAATATCCTCTCTCTTCACCTTCACCTGGTGATAACCTGACCTCAAATCCATCTTGGAGAACACCCGAGCTCCGCTCAACTGATCAAAAAGATCATCGATCCGCGGCAGTGGGTATCTGTTCTTGATCGTCAGGTTGTTAAGTGCCCTGTAGTCGATACACATCCGTACCGACCCATCCTTCTTGGGTACGAAGAGTACCGACGCACCCCAAGGTGAAGAACTCGATCGGATGAAGCCCTTGTCCTGCAGCTCATCTACCTGCTTCTTCAGCTCCACCAATTTACTGTTGTTCACTCGATAGACATGCTGAGATATCGGTTCCACGCCGGGAACCAAGTCTATCGAGAACTCTACATCCATATTCAGTGGAAGCCCTGGCAACTCCTCTGGAAATACGTCCATAAACTCTGCGATCAAGGGATGTGGAGCCACCTGCTTCTCAACTGAAGCTCCACAGAAGACGCCATCCTGCTCTGCCTGCCGTCGGGTATACTCAAACTCTGGCTCTCATGGCGCCCCAAACAAAACTCTACCCCCTCGGCAATCAATACGGGCGTGGTGTCTACTCAGCCAGTCCATACCTAATACTATATCGTAGTTCGGTAATGGCATGACGAGTAAACTCACCCCTAACTCTCGGCCTCCCAATATGACGCTCTGCCCTCTGCAAACATCACTCACGAGGATGACCCCACCCCCGGTCATGATCTTGCAGGTCCTAGGCAATGGTTCAGAAACCAGATTGTGTCTAATAGCATACGATACTGACACAAAGCTGTGGGAAGCCCCGAAATCAAAGAGTGCAAATGCTGGAAGGGAGTCGAGAAGAACCGAACCTGCTATCAACTCCACTACGGCCTCTGCATCCTCAGCCACCATGGCGAAAGCTCGCCCCTGCTGTCCACCTCGTGCCTGCTGCTGGTGCTGATGGAACCTCTGCTGCTGGGTCTGCAGTGGCCCCCTCAGCTGGCCTGCTGGAGCCTTGGCTCTACCTTCCTGAGCTCCACGTCCGAAAGCCCCAGGGCAATCCCTCAACTGGTGATCCCCCGCACCATAAAGTAGGCACTTGTCTAGCTTCTTCCTACACTCATGGATCATATGCCTCGGCTTCTTACAGAAGGCACAAACGACTACCTGCTGCTGAGGCGGTACCTGCCCCTCTCTGCTGCTGATGCTGTACCTGCTGAAAAGGTGCCCGACCCTGCTGCTGATACTGCTGAGCTGGCCTCTGTGGCTGCTGATGCTGGAAGTGAGGCCTCTTGGCCTGACCCTGACTGCTGCTACCACCCGGGAAGTCACGACTCCTCTTCTGCTTCAACCGTAGGTCGTCTTCCGCCGCCATAGCCCCAGAAAATATCTCAGCAAATGTAGCATTCCGGTCGCTCTTAGTCAGCGACCGAACCTCTCTAATCAAGCCTCGGCGAAACTTCTTCGCCTTCGTCTTCTCTGTCAAGTCATCTATGAAATGGGCCAATCTATAAAATTCTCTAGCATACTCAGCTACAGTCTGGTTCCCCTGAACCAGACCCTCGAACTGTGCCTCGATACCTCCCAAGGCCACATCAGGAAAGAACTGCTCCTTAAACAGCTCCTTGAACTGGGCCCAAGTCTTGCCCTCAACTCCCACCCTGGGATCTGTTTGATACCACGCATGGGCTAAGTCCTGCATCTGACTGCCCGCCGCCTCGATCTGGAGTCGATCTGGCATCTCCGCCAGTTGGAAAATCACTTCGATATGCTTTATCCAGTCGTCTGCATAATGGATGCCCTCTGTGCCAAAGAACTCTCTAGGATGTATCTTCTGAAAGTCGTGTATGTCCTTTTCCCTCCGACGGGGCTGCTGCTGAGCCCCCTGAGCAGTAACCATCTCGACCGTAGTGCGAACCAGCTGGTGTGCCTCGTCGATCCCCTGACGGAAATCGGCAGTCTGCCTCGTCTGCTGCTGCGGTGGGACTCCAGAATCCTCTCCACGAAGGAGAAGAGATGTGCAGCATCTACCATCCCCGTAGGCGGAGGCTGCTGCGGTGGAAGGATCTCAGGAATCACAATGCTCGGCCTCCTGACTGGTGGAGGTGCTCCTCCAAAAGTTGCAAAAACACCGACTCCTGAGGGCTGCACTGGCCCCGTGGCACCGGGAGCTGGCTGCTGCTGAGGTCGAGAGGTGATAGACCCCTCTCCAGCGTCTCCCAGTCCAGGGCGATGCGATCTCGTCTCAACCATCCTGGAGACACAGATCAAACAAGAAACAATTACTGAGAATGAGTCGAATATCAAAGGAGGACATTTTAAATTTCTAAGAAAGACAATAAACAGCAAAATAGATATACGGAATCTAATAAGGAGTTTTTTCTAGTGTGATTGAGTACCTTCAAAAATATATTAATTCCTACTGCAGGCTGCAGCGATATTCTTGTTCGAATACCGCTACATTTCTAACCTAGACCTGCATGGGCCACCACTAAAACGTGTCACGACCCGCACCCTAGAGTAAGGGCACGAGACATGGGTACGTCCAGCCTACGTCGCAGTGTCGACGGTAGAACGCTGTCCTAGGTCACAACATCTAACAGTTTAAGGTAATAACAGTTATACTCTCCGAATAGGGGTGACATAACAGAATATATCTCAATCACATCTAAGGTAGAATACGATAAGATATAATGATATAAAAGATGCGAGACTCAAATCCCAAGAAATACAATAGAGAGAAAGCTAAGTGTCTATGATAAACTCCACTGACAAAAAAATAATACAGATCCAAATAGACAACTCAAATCCCCAATACAATGAAATAAGATAAAGATATCTATGGAGCAACAGTCTTTACAGCTAAGGGATCCGACTGGAAGTCCGGATTGTAAGTGTCCTCTAAGGCTGTCCCATAGAAAGTATCTAAGCAGGCCTCCTCCTCGTCCTCTGTAAAATTTTTAACAGGTCCAATCAAGACGGGAACGAGCACATATCTCTCAAAACAGTTCATAACATGTTAGGAGTATAAAGCATGCAATAGAGTAAAATACAGGAAATACTGGAAAAAAGTACGGGAAAACAGGAGATATTTTATAACTGAAAGTAAATACATGATAAGTAAAGACTGTAAGTGGCTAAGTGATTTAGAGTACAATATGGTTATGTAAACGGCTTAGGGGCACATGAATACAACTAAGAAGCACATGAATACCTACTGGGGATAATGATCACATAACTAATTCAACTCACCCCCCCAATCAATACACAAGGATCCATTCAAGTTACGTATTGGCACATGAATACAGCTAAAGATACGTAAACTCATGTAATGAGTAGTACATGAGGCACATGAGTACATGAAGGTACATGAGAACATGTAAACATGAACTAGTATGAGTACAAGGAGTACCTGATGCACATGATAAAGTACATGAACATGAAATACCCGATGCACCCGTAGGGGGATAACATCTCAGGAAAGGATCCATATAGTACTAATCCGTGAAGATACGTGTCAGCATCAAGTAAAGTAATCTAGAGCAAGAATATAGTCCGACAGGTATGAAAAGATCAGAGAATGTACTCGCCTGCTATCTGAATGTCCAAGATGAAAGTACTGTCCGAGGAGTGGTGTCTGGCTCCTATTTAGAACAGTACAAGTCACAACAAGTCCAGAATGGTAATAAGATGCACTACAATATTCTACATAAATCTAGGTCAATCTAGGTCAAAGTCAACTCTTGGTCAACTCTGGTCAACTCTAGAAGTCAAACTAGGTCAACTAGGTCAAACCTAAGTCAAACAAGTCTATACTAGTCTAACTAGTCTAATCAAGACTAAACAAGTCTAACTAGACTCTATATTGGCATTCAAGCCACACCCATAGGCTAAGAGCCCTAGTCTAGGCTATTAGGCAATATCATGCCTAAAACCAACCATCACACTATACATAACAATATCTATATCCAAAATATAATACACTCATTGATATATTTATATAATCTAATATAGTAATACACATAACATATAGGCTACCTATATGTATACCACACATACATAACATAACATATAGGCTACCTATATGTACCTATATGTATACACACATAATATAGGCTACCTATATGTATACCACACATATATAAAATATAATATAGTACATACACATAGATATAGGATACATATATGTACAACCAATATATACATACATGTAGAGAATAGGAAAGACACATGTATGGTCCAAGTGTGTGTGTTAGGCTTGAGAGTGTCACATGAAAGTGTGTGTGTGTCAAGATACTGAGGGTGTGTGTTAGTGAGAGTACAAGAGTGTGTGATAGGCATTTGAGTGTGAGTGAGGGAGACATGTGTGTGACAAAATCTGGAAAACCTATTACAAAACAGTGTACTTATGTTAAGGAAAACAGGGAATGAGTTTACTCTGTGTGTTTTGTAACCTGTGCACAATAGGTTCCTGAAAACAGTGTCATATAGAATCAGGGAATACATGGTGTAATCTGGAAATTAGTTAGCTGATATGGTGTTAGGATTGTGAACGTGTGAAACAGTGGCATATTAGGAAAATAGGAAAGACAGTTAGCTAAACCAAAACCTCATTTGAATTTCAACCATTTACACAACTAATGCAAACATGGGAAACCTGGAAATAATTAACATTGAAGACAAACTGGAAATACATTACAGGAATAGGAATTCCTGGAAACAGTCTCATGTTACAGAAAAATCATTCATTTCAGTTAAGGAAGGGAAGAACACTCAGCTATCATTGAGAATCATTCAACCCCATGTATCAGCTATTACATTGAAACCAAACACAAAGTCCAAATCCCATTCTCAACTCAAAGTCTAATTCGAATTGCAATATTAAGCTAACATGAACAACTAATCATGTGGGAGACATTTAATCAGTGAAGAACATTCTTAAAACTGGAATTTAAGTATTTAGGAAATTCGAAAAACCAGTATCAGTAACCCGTATCAGTGAATGCCATTTGACCCAATTCAAATCAAATCCCAAATCAAAAACCTAAACTAACAAGTAAATCTAATCTAACATATATCATACATCATATTTAGGATCAAATTAACAATTAAAATCACTATTTAAATTATTAAAACTGAATTAAAAATAGGGAAACAAAATATACACTGCACACACACAGTGCGCGCCCCGTGTACGGCCACTGCGTGTCCGACACGACACGATAGGTCATAAACTTGACACACGTGGTGTCAGTCAGTGTCCCTACTCTGTGTCCAAAATTATGTGTCAAAGTGGCGTGTCCATGGCGCAATCAACCCCGAGCAGCAGGGGTAAGACACAGACCGCGCGCGTGTGTGCAACCGCGTGTTCCCACGTCCCTCGCAACCCGACACGACACGAAAAAACCAACTCAGGACACTGGAAATCCATAAGCAACACTAAAATCTAATTTCCTATTCAAATACATTTTAGAAAATAAATCGAAATGCCCTTTGGGGTATTTCATCAAACACCTACATACATGGACTGATATGTATCCGATACGGACACGTATCGGACTCGAAACCTAGGTTAGCTATACCTACAGTTAGGGTAGGCCTAGGGCTTCCTGAATATGCAATAAAAAGAGTATTCTATGGTGTAGATTCAAAATTTGTCACGATCCGCACCCTAGAGTAAGGGCACGAGAAGTGGGTACGTCCAGCCTACGCCGCAGTGTCGGCGGTAGAACGCTGTCCTAGGTCAATCATCTAACAATATAAAGGTACCTGTACAGTTTATACTCTCCGAATGGAGGTAACATCACAACATGCTGTCTCAATCACATCTAAGGTAGAAGAATGAAGAACAGATAGATGATAGATAGATAGATAGTAACTCAAAAAGAACCATAGTAGAGATGAAAAAGTCTAAGTGTCTAATACAACATAATATCCAGAATGTCGACTCAAATACAATAAGTCTAAGAGTCTATACATCTCCATATCTCAAAATACAACTCAGAATGTGAGACAAAAAGTAAATATAGAAAAGACTGCCTAGACTAAACTGGTGTAGACTACTGGAACAACATCCTCAGCTGCAGGTGGATCCTGCTGAGGGTCCTCAATACAAGTGTCATCTAGTCCTGCTCCATAATAAGTAGTCACCAGGGCCTCATCCTCTGTAATATTTTTAACAGGTCCAATCAGGACAGGAACGAGCACAATACATCTCACGCAGTTCATATCAGGTTAGGAAATACGATACAGGCAATAGAGTAAGATACATGAACTGCTGAAAGGAAATATACGCTGTAAAGAGATAGCTGTAATGAAATATCTACTGTATATAGAGAACTGTAGTGACTAGTGATGTAGAGTACAAGATAGGCATGTGAATGGCTAGAATTTATACATGATTACACTACTGAGTTGCACATGATTACACTACTTAGAATTATTCACATGTCCACTTCTACTCCCCCGTTACCCCAATCAATACACAAGGATCTATACAAGTTACGTTATGTACATGATATCACATGGGGCCCATGAAAGGGTGCACATGATAGTATACATGAGGGCTCAGTAAACATGAGAGTACATGATCACATGAGTGCACATGATAATGGAAGCATAGGTGTACATGATGATAGTGAAACACACGTAGCATGAAGTACTCGATGCTCCCGAGGGGGATAACATCTCATGTAAAGATCCATATAGTACCAATCCGTGTTACCAATGTGACAGCAACAAGTAAAGTAATCTAGAGCGAGAAGTAAAGCCTGAACAAGTATGAAACGGTCAGAGAATGTACTCGCCTGATAACTGAATGTCTGAAGAGGATATACTGTCTGAGGAGAGGTGTATGGCTCCTAATCAGAGCAATACAAGTCACAATGTATCCCAATGGTAAAAATAAAGTGTACTATGCATACTACATGATTCTAGGTCAATCTGGTCAAAAGTCAACTCTTGGTCAACTCTAATAGTCAAACTAGATCACAGGAAGTCATACTAAGTCAAATAAGGTCAAACAAGATCAGACAAGGTCAAACAAAGACTAGTCAATAAGGTAATTAGGTCAGACTAGTTAAACTAGTCATTTTAGGTTAGTCCTAGTCAAATCTAGGTCAATTAGGTCAAGGTTTGACCAATAGTTGACTTTGGTCAACAATGGTCAACAAGTTGGATTTTGGGCCATTAGGGTTAGCCCCAAGCCATAGGCTAATAGTTATAGGTTTCTATAGGCTAGTTGCTATAGGTTTATACAACCTATATTTAGAAGTCACAACTACATACATATATCTATATATCTATATAGTAATATACACTATCTATCTACTTCCTATATACTAATATGGGATACATTATATATATATCAAACCCATACTCACATATATACCTAATATATATTCATATATAGATAGCTATAATATAACATATATTACATTCCATATATATATATAAATATATAACCCATATACCCTTAACTATATATACCAATATATAATTGTTATAATATATCATATATATAACATATATATATAGAGAAGAGAGGGAAGTGAGGGACATAGAGAGGAGAGAGGAGTGAAAGAGAGAGAGAAGAGGACAGTGAGAGAGAGTCACTGTTGGACAGTAGGGAAGGGGGGGTTTCAGTATTCTGGAACCAAGAATACAGTCCCAAACACCCACACACAATAACATATATACATACATATGTATATATACATAACTCCACAAATACCCAACCAAATACTCCCAAAATTGACCCACACTCACATATACATATATACTACACATTTACATACCAAAAATACACATATACATGTATAAATTATATCAAAAATAGATTTGAATTTCGTTTTAGAAAACTGGGAACAATACAAAATCTGGAAACTGTTGAGACTGTGTACTCGACTAGGTAAACCTATTTTTCATACAAAATCGAGCTAAGGCTCGAAACTCTAGGTTGGTAACACTAGCCCCACACATACCCTAGTGTCCTAGGTGCCTGACACGACACCACGACACGATTTCACGTGTCCAAACTCCCAAATTCCTCACTCGGGTAAACACAGTGCACACACTCACAAATACAGTGTCGTGCACGTACAGTCCACTCTAGGACACACCACGAGATACGACACGTCTCGTGGTCGTGCACACGTGTACCCACTTATAGGGCTACACATTAGTGTCATCACGAGGTGTCCACTTGGCGTGTCCGTGCGACACGACACGCTCGAAATGTGCTCTGTGCAGTGCGCACAGTGCAATACAAAATCCGTGTTCGTGTCAGAGCTCTCTCGCACACACAAGAGGTCATGATATTTGAGGGGGGGGCTTGTCAGTGATGGCCCCCTCCTCAGTACAAATTTTCACGTGTCCACGTGTCCAATTCGTGGAGAAAACAGTGTCGGGTAGCAGGGGAACAAAATGTGCACAGTGCTGTGTCCAACTCGTGTGTTCGTGTCCAATTTGGACACGAACACGACCCAATTTTGTGTTCAATCCAGTGGGGTTGTGACCTAGGTATCTAGGGCTACCCAAAAACATATTTTGTTTCATATTTTAATAAAAACCAGTTCTTTGTGGCATTTCAACAAACACAGTTTCCTAGTCTAGGATACGTGTCTGATACGGACACCAAACCAACTCAAACCTTCACCAAATTTGTCCTACAGTACCCTAGTACCTAGATGCATGCAAATATGAAGACAAAACACAATATTAACATGGTTTATGGACATTTACCTATTGATGCAAATCCAATGGAAAACAAGGAGAGGGGGGGCCCACTTCAACTTGGTGATGCCAAAGCTCACGAAATCCTCGATAGCAGGCCCTAACTAGTACCCTCTAGTGTAGGGGAGTCCAATGCAAGAAACTAGAGGTGATTTGGATCTATATTGCTCAAGTTGTGGGTGTTTGAAGAAAATGGGATTTTCTAGGAATTAAATTCATGTAAATTATTCATGAATGAATACAAAGGGTTATATAGAAGTGTGTACCAGCTAGGGGGTGCCCTATGGCTGGCCATGGCATGGGGGGGTGTCCTAGCCCTTCCTTCATGGCTAAGGCTTGGACTTTGTGTAAAGGTCTTGATATTTTGCATGGTTTAAGCAAAATATCAAATAAAGGTAAACTAGATATTTAACTTGCTTTAACCTATGACTAAATATCCATCCTATAGCTTCTAGGTTAGTGGCTAACCTCTAGTTTAGGGTGGAATAGATTAGGGACTAGTCATGGTACTCAACCATGATTAAAATAATATTAAAATCACATACACAAATAAAGTCTAGTAAATTACCAAAATACCCTTTGGCCAAAACCACTAATTTGATGTTCTAAGCCTATGGCTAAGCTCTCATGGTCATGGCAACTTCTAGGTTAGAGAAAACTAGGGTTTACACTAAGTTATACTAACCAAAATCACAAAGTCATAAGTCATGACTTAGCATGACTTAGAAAATGGTTTAATCTAACTAAAATCACCAGAAAATTATACCATGACTAAATACCACTAATAAAATAAAAATAATTTTCAAAAATACCCCAATTTCAGAAATCTGGGTGTTACAAAATTACCTATAGGTTTGCAATAGGTCAAAAAGCCCCAATATGAGTGGATCCTCAAGCTTCCAAAACTCTCCCAAATTATTTATTCCCTAAAATTTCTCAATATCAACACAAGTAGAATAAATTTAGAACCTATTGCAATTGGTTTGGGTGGAAAAGAAATTGAAATGGATTTTCTAGGAATTATTGAAGTTGGAGACTTACCTTTTTTTTAAACTTGCAAATATTTCTAAGGGAGGCTAGCCCTAACTTCTAGGAGGGATTAAATAGGTGGAGGAATCCCTAAGTGGCCAGCCAAGGGGTGTGTTGGGCTAGGGTTCACTTGGTGTTGGGCTTTGGGCCTCTAAGGGCTTAAGTCATAAACCATGACTTGTGAAACCACAAGCCATTAACTAGCCTATTCAAATCCTAATTTCTCCAAATAAATTCTAATGACTAGGATATTGCTAACTTAGGTCAAGCTAGGGTTACACACTCTAACCAAGTAGTCATGACCTAGGTTATCTTCTAGGATAGTCTCCTAAGTCACCCTGAGTCAAAGTCAATAAATAGCACCAAATCAATTATACTAAAAATTACTGAAAATTCTAATAATTATAATTAATACTAATAAATCCAAATAATTCCAAAATTTAAAAATGACCAAAATATCCTCAAGCTAGAAATGTGGTAGTGACACAAATGGATGTGCCGGTCAGATACCGCGCATCCTACAGACGCGCCAGTCGCTACCAAGTGCCCTATATGGATGTGCCCAACAAAGCACAGATCTATGCGTCCTAATCAACATGGACCCATGTGTCTAATGGAACGTAGATCAATGCGCCCACTCAACAGCCCATCATCCGTCAAAGAACATTAAATACTAAATTCCTGACACGACAGCAGCCATGCCTCGATGACAAGCAGCGACAGCTTTTACAGAAAACGAAGAGCCGCTGACGTCAGCGTCATCATTAATCTCTTTCGGCGGTTACAAGCCACGTGGTCGTCCAGCCATTCGCATGCGCCTCTGTAGCCATGCGTCCAAACCTCTGCATGCGCTTCAAGAGCCATGCGCCTCTGACCTTCCTCTGATCCCTAAAGACAGAAGTCAGGTCGCTACTGAAGCCTCGCATGCACCTCAAAAGCCATACGCTCAGACTAATTCGTGACTCCTGAAGGTTACGAGCTAAAGTCTTCTTATGCACCCAATCCCAGGCACATCCTGTCAGATCGCTCTCCACCAAATTCGAGATCTTTGAGCTACGGACACGCGCCACGTGTCCTTTGACTCAATTCAGCCTATGAAGGGGTGCTAATCACCTAAGATCTCAGCAACAGAAAGATCCTCTCCCTGCTACGTGCCAGCCCACAAAAGCAGCATGAAGGATTCAACCCACAAATAATGGTGCATCATCCATGCACCTCCCGCAGCTTCAACCACGTGACGTCCCCACGTACAGGCGCATCCTAGATATGCGTACATGAGCAGCCAGCCTGTAAGCTATAAATAAAGGGATCATTTCCTTCTTCCACACGCAGAGACACACCTACGGACAGAGACCTACACACACACAGTGAGAGAGACAGATACAGACACTCAACGTCTTCTTCCTCTCCGCAAGCTCCAGCACTCAGAGCAATTCAGACCTTCAGAGAACCGAGAACCGTTGTCGGATCGTCAATGGAGTCAACGCATTACCACTCGCTCCATCGACACAGGGACCCAGATAAACAAAAGTGTACTCCTAGGACTACATCTAAGTCCTACATTATAACACTGTTCTATTTGTAATTGAAATTTGCAATCAAAAGATTTTAATGGCAAACACAAACATGCTGTCTCAAGTCTCTGTACATCTTATTGGCACCAGGATGCATAGAATACTGAGAATGATACGTCTCCTGAAGAACCTTCTCCCGAAGTCCTCTGCTCTACACGAACAATCTGGTACCATGCCTCAATGACGTATCTTCCGCTATAAAGAACTCATCCAACAGTCCTGCCCGGACCTGCTCCCTGATGACCCTCAGAGCCTCATCCTCAAACTGACCTGCTCTGACTCTGTCCATCAGCTCTGACTGCACCTGAAGACCCCACATCTGCTCCTCAAACCCAGAAACTATCACCTCTATGCCCAAGCTCTCCAGATCTGCCAGAAGGTGACGATCCATCGTCAAACACATGGCCACGGGATACCTGCTCAAAGCATCCACAACCACGTTGGCCTCCCCGGATGGTACTGTAGGGATATATCAAAATCCTTCATCAGCTCTGACCATCGCCTCTGCCTCATATTCAGCTCCTTCTGGGTAAACACGTACTTCAAGCTCTTATGGTCATTGAAAATCTCCATACGCTCTCCATACAAATAGTGTTTCCACAGCTTCAAGGCAAATATGACTGCTGCCAACTCCAAATCATGAGTCGGGTAGTTCTTCTCATGTGGCCGTAACTGCCTAGATGCATAAGCAATTACCTTCCCATGCTGCTGAAGAACGCAACCCAGACCCTTCCCCGAAGCATCACTGTAGATCGTGAATCCTTCGGACCCAGATGACAACGTCAAAATAGGAGCCGACGTCAACCTCTTCTTCAGCTCCTCGAAAGCAGCCTGACACTCATCAGTCCAGACGAACTCCACGTCTTTCCTGGTGAGTCTAGTCATCTGCTCTGCTATTCGAGAGAAGTCCTGCACGAACTTCCTATAATACCTGCCAAACCCAGAAAGGTCCGAATCTCGGCAACTGAACTGGGTGTCGACCAAGACTCCACTGCCATAATCTTCCTCTGATCTACTAAAATCCTATCACCAGATACAACATGGCCTGGAACTCCAGTCGGTCCAAGAAGAACTCGCACTTCGACAGCTTCCCATACAGCTGCTCCCTCCTCAGAGTCTCCAGCACAACCCGTAGATGCTCCTCGTGCTCCTCAGGCGTCTTCGAATAGATAAAAATGTCATCAATGAAGACCACCACAAACTTATCAAGGTATGGATGGAATACCTTATTCATCAAGTTTATGAATACCGTCGGGGCATTAGTCAACCCAAACGGCATGACGGTAAACTCATACTGGCCATAACGGGTACGAAAAGCAATCTTCGAAATGTCATCCCCCTTTACCTTCAGCTGATGGTACCCAGATCGCAAGTTTATCTTCGAGAACACCCTCGTGCCGCTCAACTGATCAAACAAGTCATCAATCCTGGGCAAAGATTACCTATTCTTGATAGTGAGGTTGTTGAGCGCTCGGTAGTCGATACACATATGTATCATATCGTCCTTCTTCGGGACAAACATGAATGGCACGCCCCAAGGCGAAGAACTGTATCTGATAAAGCCCTTGTCCTGCAGCTCGTCGACTTGCTTCTTCAGCTCCGCCAACTCGTTGTTGTTGATTCGATAGACATGCTGAGAAATAGGCTCAGCACCCGGCATCAAGTCTATCGAGAACTCAACATCTCTGTCGGGCGGCATACCCAACAATTCCTCGGAGAAGACATCCAAGAACTCTGCAATAAATGGATGCGGCAACTCCTGTCCCGCCAACAAGGCTCCACAGAATCCATCTCCCGGCTCCGCTACTCCTCTGACAAACTGAAACTCTGGCTCTCCTGGCAGACTAAACAACACTCTGCCTGCTCTACAATCTATACTAGTATGGTACCGCTCAACCAGTCCATCCCGAGTACCACATCGAAGCTCGGAAGTGGCATTATGAGTAAGCACGCGCTCAAATCCTGGCCTTCCAGAGTGACACTCTGCCCCTTGCAAATATTATTAACCAGGATAATGCCTCTTCCGGTCATAATCTTGTAAGTCCTACCCAGATATTCAGCAATAATTGTGTCTAAGTGCAAAAGAATCTGACACAAAACTGTACGTAGCACCTGAATCAAACAATGCTAAGTCAGGAAAAGAATCAAGAAGAACCGAACCTGCCACAACATCTGTAACTGGCTCGATCTCCTCGGCAAGAGCAAAAGCCCTGCCCTAAACACCCCGCGCGCTGGTGTGCTATGCAAACCGCTGCTGCTGGGTCGAAAGTGGATCCCTCGGCTACACTGCAGGTACTCTCGCTGGTGCCTCCTGAGCTGCCACCGCACTACGCCACCCCACGATGGCTCCTAGGACAATCTCTCAACTGATGTCCGGCCTCACCGCAATAGAGGCACATGCCCAGCCTCTTCCGACAGACCTCCTAGATGTGACCAGGCTTCTTACAGAAGTTGCAAAAGCCCCATGCTGTGCCTGCCTCTGCTGAGTGTGTTGCACCTGCTAAACCGGTGCTCTGGCCTGAACCTGCGGCTGGTGATGCTGGAAAGAACGATGCTGAAGCTGAGGGCGTTTAGCAGCCCCCGCCTGCTACTTGCCCCCCAGAAAAGATTGCGATTCCTCTTGGGCTTGAATCTCCACTCCCGCTCTACCTTGCGGGCCTCCACATAGATCTGGGTATAAGTCTCATAAAAGGAGGGAATGAGGATCTTGATATCCCAGGTCAGCCCCTCCCTGAAATGGCTCACCCTGATCTCCAGGTCACGAACCATGTACTCCGCATATCGGCTCAGACGGCCGAACTCTGTGGCGTACTCCTCCACAGATAAACTGCCCTGCTACAGATCCTGGAACTGCCTCACCAGGTCGATCTTGTCTGTAGGGGAGAAGAACTTCTCCTTGAAGAGAAGCTTAAACTCGGCCCACGTATGGCCCTCCCCAGCAAGGGCTGGCTCATTCCTGAACCAGGTGCGTACAATGTCTAGCAACTGCAAAACCCACCGCCTCGACCTTCAGGTCATCTGCAAGGCGGGAGGCCCTCATCTGCCGCTCGATATCCTTGAGCTAATCATCGGCATAGACCACACCCTCGGTCCCGCCAAAGTCACGGGGTCCGAGCTTCTTGAAGTCCTAAATATCTTCGTACCTCGGACGCGCCCCATGATGTGGAGCCCTCTGCTCCATGGCTGCAAGGGCCAACTGATGGGCATCCTCCATGCCCTGACGCATCGCGTCTATCTTCCTCTGCTGAGCCTCAGCTTGGGCTCTCTGAGTCTCCTACATCTGCTGGAAAAAGGTAAACATCTGCCCCATGTCGGTAGACAGAGGAGGTGGAGGTGGAAGTACGTCTGCAACTGGCGGAGGAATCCGCTGCACAGGAGGAGGAAGAGCGCCCCTATCAACCACTGGTACTGCGGCCGGAATAGTCGTAGCAACCCCGGGGTCAGTCCTCGAAACTGGCAGAGGAGCGCCCTCAAGAGCTGCTGCCGACACCCCGACTGCAACAGGAGTGTCTGGATCAGGTCCGCGAGTCATAGCAGACCTCTCCATGTCCACGAACTCAGGATGCAGGGACCTGGTCTGCACCATCCTGAAGATAGAATAAAAGAAGGAAATCAATATGGCACATGAAATATTATATCAAGGAGGACAGTTAGAATGCAAAATTAATATCAAAAAGGACAGTTAAAAGATCAGCAAGTAGAAGTTTTTCTTATTTTGTGATTGAGTAACTTAGCCTATAGCCTATCCTAGATACGTACCGCAGGCTCGTAACAGCACTCTAAGTCGAGCGCCACTACGACATCGTACTAATTGCGACTTAGGACCTGCATGGGCTACCACTAAAAATGTGTCACGACCCGTACCCTAGGTAGGGACACAAGTGCGTGACAGCGCCCAGCCTACGCCGTAAAAATAGCGTAGAACGCTGTAGGTCTGCTAACTAACAACAGTATATAATAACCTGTCATCTCCGCACGGAGGTATATAATATGAAATACTGATAAACTCAATCACAATCTAGAAGGAAGAATCATGGCACGAAAACCAGATAGATATAATCACAAGTACAATATCCAGCTCATCAGAGAGAAAGAGTCACAGAGTAATATGGTTATACAATCCCAAAATATAATATATCATAACATAAGTAGCAAGCTGGAGACAAGGTCCAGTCCAAAATATCTACTATAACTAAACTAAGCTAGAGGCTCATCGAGCAGAGCTAAGCCCTGCTGAACCAAGGTCTCCAAGTCTAAGCCCACTACGTCAACCGGACCGTAGTAGGTACATCAATTATTCTCATCGGTATCTGTAATATTTTGTCAACATATCCAGTCAGGATGGAACGAGCACAATCAACTAACAACAGTTCACAAGATATGACAAAAGCTATAAGACTGTAAATAGAGAGTATATACAAGAAATCATGAAATATACATGTGAGCATCATGGCAAGGTAAACTGTAAATCTAGAGCTAGAACAAGGCAAGTAAAACTGATCATGGCATGTACAAGAATCAAGAATCATCTATCTAGGTGTGTGAGTACTAGCTACAACATGTGGCCGACTTGGGTCTGCACAAGGTGATGATCTAGCCAATCATATGTGTGGTATAGGATTGGCATTCACAAGGTTCACAAGATATACAAGGCAGGTATTGACCACACATCTACACTAGTACTCCCCGTCCCCGACTGGTAGAGTGGATCCAAGCAAGACACGTTATGACACGAGATTCTACGAAAAGGAAGCAAGTCTCCTCGAGAATCGGTATCCATATACTGCACAAGAACTACAAGGGGGCTTGCACAAGGTATACCAAGATAACGAGGAATAACATCTCATGTCGGGATCCATGAATACCAATCCATGTGACCAATGTGTCGAGAACAAGCATATCTACACTAATTACATGAATTATAACAATCATCGTAAATTAGAAAAGTTATCAGAGAATGTACTCGCCTGTAATGTGATAGATAAATTGACTGAGTCCAAGAACAGTGCCTCGAGGACCTATAGATGGAATACTGTATCAATATAATGGTTTGAAAGTGAAATTAAGTCATACTAAGTCAAACTAGGTTAAGACACGTCAAACTAAGTCAAACTAGGTCAAACAAGGTCAAACTAGATTATACAGGGTCAATCTAAGTCGTATTAGGCCTGACAAGGTCAAACTGGGTCAATGCAAGTGAAACAAGATTAAACTAGGTCGATTTAAGTCAACAGTTGACTTACAGTTGACTTTTGGTCAACTGGTCAACCCTAGGTCAACTCTAGGTCAACTTTTGGTCAAACTTGATTAACGTTGACTAACAGTTGACTTTGGGTCAACTGGTCAAGTTTGGTCAAGTTCTAGTAAATTTTAGGCTACGATTGACTTTCGGTTGATTTTTGGTCAAAAATAGTCAACCGTGGTCAACCAAGGTCAAAACTAGTCCAAGTCCACTATTCCTAATTATTACCAACCATAATACCCTAATTTTAGCTATATCTTAAAGTATTAAACTCATATATTGTAAAATAGGTATTATCCCAACTTATCCCGTTTACCCTTTCCACTCTAACACTAAGGCCAAGTAGCTTTTTCTTAGGAGTTTCACTCCCGGCTTCCTAGGGTAGTAGGATACTAGCCTATACTACCATTACCTACCAAGCTTCCTAGGTAAAGTGGACATCCAGTCCATCTTACGGTCCATGTTGGTGAATTACCCATTATCTTGACAAAATCTCACTTTAGCTTCTAACTCCCACTCTAGGCTTTCCTACTTTATTCTAAGCTTTCTCCCTACTCTCTATTATGGTATTTAAACCCTCTCCTAAAATCTCGATACCGTATCACGGTATCTTGATATTGAAAAGTCAAAAAGGGTAAACTTGCATTACCTTAAGGTAATGGATATTCATGAGATACCAATTTGGTATCTCAAGAATACCACACGACTCCAACTCTAACTAGAATACTAAACTCTAACTATCTAACCAATACTAACTTTCTACCTAACCATCTAACCCATCTAGTATTCATGGCTAACCCCTTAGTACTAACATACCACTTATCTCCATATTTCCCACAACCTCTAACCAATATCCCCCTCTTCTAGAACCTCACCAAGACACACTCTAACTCACTCAAACCTACCCACTTATAGGCCATTTAGGGGGGGTATATATAGGTTTATATATGGTATATATATGGGTATATATAGGTTTATATATAAGTATATATATAGGGGGGTAAATATAGGTTTAATGGGGTTCAAGGGGGGGCTGTGTGGGCTGCTACTGTTGTCTAATGCTGCTGCTGCTGTTGTCTTATTGCTGCTGGTGCTGCTGCTGAGTTTGTGGGGGGAAGGGGGGACAGCAGCCCCAAACCCCCCTGCTGCTGTTGTTTCCCTTCTTTTTCTCCCTCTGTAACTCCTCTCTTAATCTCTCCCTCTCTAATTCCTCTCTTAATCTCTCTCTCTCTAATTCCTTAAATCTCTTCCTCTCACTCTCACACATACATATCTATATATATATATATACATAGACACCACTACTAAAATATTATCTAATAGCGACGTAATTTAGCGACGGCAAGAAATGACGTCGCTAGTTATGTAATTTAGCGACAGCTTTATAAACATGTCGCAAAACGTCGCTGACTAGCGACGTAACGCGACAGGAGTTTATTATGTCGCTGAATTGCGACGTTCGGTGACATATTATTAGCATACGTCGCCATTTTTGCGACGTTTAGCGACGTCAACACGTGACGTCGCTAAGTTTTTTTACTTAGGGCACACCGTTTCCTTCTTTCCCCCTCACTCTCACTCGAAAATACTCAAAAATTTTAATTTGCCCCCCACCCCCCCGGCGACTCCCTCCCCCTCTGTCAGTGCCCTCCCACCCGGCGACCGCCTCCCCCCCGGCGACTCCCTCCCCCTCCGGCGAGCTCCTCCTCCTCGAGATCCTCCTCCTCGAGCTCCTCCTCCCCCAATCCGAGCTCCTCCTCCTCTTCCTCAGGTAAACCCTAACCTAACTCCTCTCCTTCCTCCTCCTCCTCTCCTACGGACACACACACACGGACACACGGACACACATCGTGTCCCCAAAGACTCTGGTGGTGCATGCATACGTCGATGGGGCAGCGTCCGTGTCTGTGTCAAAGACTCTGGTGGTGTCTACGTCGAGGGGCGTAGGATGGCATATGAGTCGAGTGTGTATGGGCGGTCGGGAGCCTCAGGAAATGAAGGTGGCGCCAATCGGAATTTTTAGGGGACGAGAGAAATTTTGAGTTTGGGGTAGGGGAATTTTTTTTTGGATGAAATAAAAAAAATCTGTTCTACCAATATATATCACGATTCGCAACGACGAAACAGGTCCTTCGCTAAGATGTCACTAGATATTTAGTGACAAAACAACAACAATATAGCAACAACGGTTTTTTAGTGGAATCCAAATAATATATTTGTCGATAATCATTTGATGTACCGTCGCTACGTAGGGATTGAACAACTTTCGTTACTAGTCGAGATGTTGATTTGACATATTTTTGTAGTGGTGTTGCTACTACACTATTATTATTATTATTACTATTATTATTAAGAGTACAGGTTATAGTATATTTGGGGTCATTTTAAATGAAAATTAAACTGATTAAATCAAGATCACTCATTGAATCAAATCCAAACCTTTCAAAGTGATATGCAGATTTTTAAAACACATCCATATCAAAATATCCAAGTAGACGGTGATTTTATATCAAAATTTTCTCGAGTTTATACGATAACATAGAATTATGCTAGTATCTTGAGGGTATCAAGATAATAGGATATTAGGATATGGGCTAGAAGTTAGTACCCTAAGTTAGTATCTTGGCTAGAATTTGGTATCCTAGGATAGTTAAATATCCTAGTATCTTAAGAGTGTCCTAGATTAGTCTATGGTAATAGGATACCCTATAGGGGGGAGGGGGCAGGAGTAGGGGGGAGGGGGCAGGGGACAGAACCCTAACCCTATTTTGGACACGACTCTGTGACACAGGACACACACACACACACACAATACATACATATATACCTATATATATAAATACACATATCTACATATATACATGTATATATATACTCACACACTTACATACACACACAAATACATATATAAATATATATGTATACAATGTATATACACACAAATACACATATATATACAATCAAAAATCCATTTGAAATTTATTTTAAGAATCTGAAATATTGACGATATATACAAGGTTCACAATATCGGTATCGGAATCGGTATCGGACTATTCCTATGAGTATTGGTATCGGCGATATCGGTAGTATCGGCGGTATCATATCGGAGTATCAGACTTTGGTATCGAAAAACTAATAATTATTAATAAATTATTTACATTTAAAAACATATATTTTATACATTTAGGCATAATTTTAAGTATTTCAGCGTTATTTCTTAGTAGTTTTGAAATTATATGAAATAGTAGTCACCCTTACCGATTGGTTTTGCCGAATTGACCGGAACAAAGACCCCCAATGTCGGTATCGGTCAATATTTGGTATCGGTCGGTATCGGATCGGAACATGCCAAACCGGATCGGTATCGGTCGTATCGGATCGGTATCGGCCGATACTTTAAACCATGTATATACCATGGTTTTGCCTTTTAGTTGCAGGAATATGAGAGGTTGACATGGTTGTCACATTAAGGGTCTTTGAGGAGGTGACATGTTGTGAAAAGATATATCCTTATAGTTCTCCTACGTAATGTTAAAGAAAATCCGTAGGAGAACTATATATAAGGATATATTTTTTTGCAATATGTCATCTTGTCAAAGACCCTTAATGTACCAACCATGTTACCGCGGTATTGGTATTTGGATACCAATAGCGATAAGGTAAAGGGTACCAATAGCGATAAGGTAAAGGGTACCAACTTAAGGTATTGGTATTGGAATACCAATAGCGATAAGGTAAAGGGTACCTTGGTAGGTAATGACTAGAAATAGGATATTTGACTTAGATTTGACCTTGTTTGACAAAGGTTGACTATTTTGACTGAAAGTCAAAGTAGAGTCAACATCTGACCTAGATTGGACTAAGAGTTGACAAAGTCAACTGTAGGTCAACCCTTGACCTAGTTTGACCTTGTTTGACTTTGTTTGACTTAGCGATGGCCTAGATTGACTTTGTTTGACTTAGTACAACCTAGTTTGACCTAGATTGCATATTATTGTTATTAGTAACTGTCCGCTACTAATGTGTGTCCCATAATAAGACATAATATACGAATTTGTGCCTGTTGGATAATGTGTGTCCATCTTTGCAGAATTATTTCCAAATGGATATGAATTACTACTTACGAAATCGTTCATGGATGTACAATCGTCGTCCTGATGATATGTGTGGTGCGCGGGATGAATACATAGTGGGAGTAGAGCAGTTCCTGCAGTTTGCTAAGGCGTTCCCTCAGTACATGGACGGCACCAAAATTAAGTGTCCGTGTATGAAATATCATAACGTGAAATATTATCCAGAAGTAGAAGTGACATATCATTTGTACTCGAGGGGTTTCACGCCTAATTACTATCAGTGGACCGCACACGGAGAACTTGTGTCTTTATCATCAGAACCGGAGCCTTATGTTGAGCCGTATATGCATGCGGGACCTAATTTTGTTTCAGATAATCATGCATACGACGACGGGTGCGTGAACATGGTTTTCGATGCTGCGGGGCCTAGTTTCGTTCATGATGCACCTGAGGAGGCACCGAACGCCGATGCTGCACAGTTCATGGAGTTGCTGGAGAATGCAAGGACTCCATTGTATCCTGGTTGTGAGGATCATTCACCGTTGGAGGTGGTTACAAGACTATTGAGCATTAAGTCAGATTTTAACATGTCGCAAGAATGCTACAACCGAGTGTTGGAGTTGATTATAGAGATCTTGCCGGCGGGTGCTAAGTTGCCTAAAGACTTCTACCGGTCTAAGAGGATGGTGAGATCGCTCTGGATGGGATACGAGAAAATCGATTCTTGTCGCAATGGGTGCATGTTGTACTACAAAGACGACAAGGACGCAGATGTGTACAGATTTTGTGGTGCTGATCGCTATAAGACAACTAGTATAGGAAGGTCTACCAGTGCAAGAAGACCGACCGATTCAATGCACTACTTGCCTTTAACGCCGCGGTTGCAAAGATTATTTATGGTGAAAGAGACGGCCAAAAATATGAGTTGGCACATGCGAGAACAGATTGAAGGAGTGTTGGATCACCCATCCGATAGAGAAGCATGGAAGCACTTTGATCGAGTGTATCCTGATTTTGCTTCAGATCCGCGTAATGTCAGGTTGGGGCTATCTTCTGACGGTTTTACTCCTTTTGGTCTTTCGGGATCCCAGTATTCGTGCTGGCCTGTGATTGTCACTCCGTATAACCTACCGCCTTGGATGTGCATGAAGACTCAGTACATGTTTCTAACCGTCATAATTCCTGGTCCGAACAATCCCAAGAGGAACATTGATGTGTACTTACAGCCTTTGATAGATGAGTTGAATCAGTTATGGGAAGTAGGCGCTAACACGTACGATGTTTCTAGGAAGCAGAATTTTCAGATGAAGGCAACCCTTATGTGGACCATCAACGACTTTCCGGCCAATGGAATGTTATCTGGATGGAGCACTCATGACCGTCTCTCATGTCCGTATTGTATGGACCGTAGTAAGGCTTTCCGCTTGAAACACGGCAGAAAGTCGTGCTTCTTTGATTGTCATCGGCAATTTCTGCCAAAAGATCATCCGTTCAGAAGGAACAGGAATGCATTTCGTACCGGCGTTGTAGAGAAGGGTGATCCACCGCCAAGGTAGTGCGGAGCCACGATATGCGAGGAGGTTAGAGATTTTCCAAGTGCTATCGAAGATCCTACAGCTGGGTACAAGTGCGATGGCTTTGGTAGAGATCATAACTGGACAAAGAGGAGCATATTCTGGAATCTGCCATACTGGAGTACCAATCTGATCAGACATAATCTTGATGTCATGCATATTGAGAAGAATGTGTTTGATAACATAATAAATACTGTGATGGACGTAAAAAAAAATGAAAGACAATCCCAAGGCCAGGTTGGACTTAGAAGAAATATGCAAACGCCCTGCATTGCATTTGATAGAGCAGAATGGAAAACAGTTCCTGCCGAAGTCAATTTTCTTGCTGGACAAGGAGGATAAAGTGAGACTTTGTCGGTGGATCCAGGGCCTAAAATTTCCAGACGGATATGTGTCAAATCTGAGAAGATGTATCGATCTGAAGGAAAATAAATTGACGGGTATGAAGAGCCACGACTGTCACGTATTCATGGAGAGGTTAATTCCGATTGCATTTCAGGAATTCTTACCGCAGGCAGTTTGGGATCTATTGACGGAGCTTAGCATATTCTTCAGGGATCTTTGTTCTAAGAAATTGCTCGTTGATCGTCTAGAAAAGCAAGAGAAGGACATTGCGGTAACACTATACAAGCTAGAGAGGGTGTTTCCTCCTGGATTCTTCGACTCTATGGAGCATTTGCTGATTCATCTATCCTATAAGGTACGTGTTGGTGGACCCATCGAATATCGATGGATGTACCCGTTCGAACGACATTTGAATTACCTAAAAGAAAGGTGAAAAATAAGGCACGGGTCGAGGGTTCTATTTGTGAAGCCTATGTTCTCGAGGAGATTACAAACTTTTGTTCGATGTATTTCAAGCCTCATGTTGCAACTAATAGAACGAGAGCTTCCAAAAACGACGACGGAGATCATGAAAGTAATGATACAATACTGAAGGTATTCAATGCTCCAGGAAAGCCATCGGATAAAATGAAGAAGAGATATCTGAACGATGATGAGCTAAGGGCTACTCAGGTGTATGTATTACTCAACTGCGACGAGAAGGAAGTAAAGAAACTGGAGGGGTAAGTAATTAATATGTCTACATTATTTTAATAGTGTTGATTATTATACTATTACATTAATTGTACGATGTTGTTTTCAGCATATTTAATGATGATGTGAGGTCAGGTAGGCCACACATAACAGAAGAAGAACTAGAACAAGAAATGAGGCGTTATTTTCCATCATGGTTGAGTGCATATGTAAGACTTGAGAACTCTGTAATTACCTTTCTGTATATGCACTTGATTGAGAATGAGCTTAATTGCTTCTTTCGTAGTATTTAGGTCGATCGTCCATACGTAAGACTTGAGAATGAGTCTATTAAAACGCTAGCCAAGGGACCAATTTATGCTGCAAAAATATGGCCAAGCTACTGTGTTAATGGGTTTAGGTTCAAGTCAACAACTTGCCCGATCAGAGACAACTTTGTGGATCTCGACTCCACCAAAAATAGCTGTTTGGGTATCAGATCTTCGAACTACAAAGATGTTGATGCGGGCAGCGATTTCTATGGCGTGCTACGGGAGATCGTGGAGCTGACATATAGTTATGGAATAGAGCCTGCTAAGATTGTGTTATTCAGGTGTGATTGGTTCGATCCGATTGAAGGTCAAGGATGGAAAGTAGACAAGCACGGTCTTGTTGATATAAACTATCGGCGTCGATATCAAGTCAGGCTCAGCTCGTGTACTTCACAAGTTATCCTAAACGGAAAACAACAAGGTCGGACTGGTGGGCAGTATACAAGACTAAAGCTAGAAATACCTTTGAGGTTGACGATATAGCTTATCAAGAAGATAAACTACCTCTTGTAACAAATATTATAGAAGTGGACACGACGGAAGTTCCTCATTACACATCTAATTGTGTAGAAGAAGTAGAATTATCTGAAGAGGAAGATGCAGATAAAAGTGAAGATGTAGAGAAGGAAGAAGAAGAAGAAGAAGAAGAAGAAGAAGAAGAAGAAGAAGAAGTAGATGAGCTAAACGAACTAGATGAATTTTTAGAAGAGGATTAAATTTGTACGTTTGTTTTATCATCATATTTGACACTTTAGTGACACTTCTATCATATAAATCTGTGACACTTTATTGACACTTTTATCTGTGACTATGATATTTTTCAAAAATCTGTGATGTCTATCATATAAATATATTTTTTTGTTTTTTGTCATATGTTATTACCAGGTATGACTAGACCAAGAGGACGACGCGGAGGATTTATATTAGGCAGTCCCGTCAGCCTCGGGCTGGGGATGGAGATTTCGTACCCTCATCATCATCTCCGAGTACACCATTGTACCATTCTGTTCCCGGTCCATTATCGGGACAGGACAGTTCCAGCAGGTTGGCGACTCCTCCCTCGTCGTCTAGCCTTCCTGATCCCGCGTCCAGCATCCCTGATCCTCCGTCCAGCATTCCTCCTGTCGACGACTCTATGGAGGGAGCCGACGTCGCGCATATGGAGGACGGCGATCAGACTGATCCTGTCCAGGCAGGAGGTGAGAGCGACCCTCCATGCGCTCCCCCGGGCGAGACGCGTATGAAGATTTGGACGGACGGGCCTATGAAGTAAGTTAATTAGTTAATATATATTTCTCAAATGATTATATGTACATATATATTCATGAGAATTATTATTGTATAGGTATCGGCCTTCTGCAGTACAGAGACAGCTGGGGATATTTCTGAGGCAGAACTATGGTGGGCCTTGGATTAACTACTCAGATGCTCCCGCAGATAGGAAGGCCTTTTGGTTCGCCCACTTCAAGATAAAAAATTTGTATATTTTTAAATTTTAATAATCATTTGAGTATATTATACAACTTTTGTATTTTACTTCTTGTAGAGGACCTATTTCTATCCACCACACCGGGCGGCGAGGATCGAGGGCCAATTTTCTGCCGTCGCAGCCAGGCTCATCCGTGATGCGATCCACGACCAGAAGTGTCGTGATCGCTCCGGAGAGCCGATCCATTGTTGGATCACGCCAGAGCAGTGGGCTGCGATGAAGGCTAGATTCAGCGAGCCCAAGTACCAGGAGCGGTCTGACAAGGCCAAGATGGCACGGTCGAGCGCCGATAAGTGGTGTGGTGGCTCCATTCCGATGACGGAGCATTTTCGTCGTCTGGTACGTTTCCTATGACGGATATTAATTTATATATAGTTCGATAGAATGTTTAATACTAATAATAGATAATATATTTTAACAGGTAAAAAAGGATGAGGACCCGAACATGGTGACCGTCTTCCTGGTCACCCATCGGAGGGCTAGGGAGTTCATTGACGAGAGGGCGACGCAGGCATATGTACGTTCTATTCTTTATATTAATTTACTATAATTTAGAAAACAGGAAAATAGATATCAATATAGACTTTAGCAAACACTTACACGTTAGCAAATATTATTCTAGGCCGAGTTTGTTTGGCTACAGGAGGAGGCGGCTGCTGCTGCTAGTACGCCAGCAGAGGGAGGGGCTGGTAGTTCCTCCCAGCCGCCTACGGCTCCATCGTCGGACGAGCTCTAGATGACCGCCGTTGG
The DNA here is from genome assembly GCA_029216955.1 of Iris pallida. Classification (NCBI taxonomy): domain Eukaryota; kingdom Viridiplantae; phylum Streptophyta; class Magnoliopsida; order Asparagales; family Iridaceae; genus Iris; species Iris pallida. The sequence continues at coordinate 5,878,938 of JANAVB010033417.1, forward strand.
CGGTCTTCAGAAGGGTACGTACTATGGTATGGGATCCTACGGCGCGTATTTGACTTCGGAGTCATCCCGGGCCCCCTCTGTCAGTGCGCAGTCTCCGGCTTCGCAGGCGTCGTCACGAGCTGAAGATGTTCGTCGTCAGATCGAGGAGCTACGTCGTGAGTTGCAGCAGCAGATTTCTGATGCGGTCGAGCAACGATCTGACCATCCGATCGTCACCGGACGATTTGATGCGGTCGAGCGCAGTATACAGGAGCTGATGAGTTTGCATCAGGCTACAGCTGCCAGCTTGCACACGCTCACCGAGTCTACGCAGCGTACAGAGCGTAGACAGGTTGAGCTGGAGGTATCGCAGAGGAGCATGTCTGCCTCACTCACTCAGGTTTCGGCTTCGCTTGAGGCGAGTACTGAGAGGGTGGTGAGTGCCCTTGCTGTTTATGGTGAGCGACTGCGATAGCTGGAGCAGATACGTCCTCCCGGTCCATCGACGGCGCCGACTCCAGACATTGTACTGCCTTCTACTGTCCCTACGGTGCAGCTCACCTAGGAGCAGTATGACTACATTCTATCCCAGTTGCGCGGCAGGGGTCCGCAGTGATTTTATTGATTTTTTTATGACTTGGTGGGAGACTTTTTATCATCTTCCATTTTTATTTGACTCTATTGGATGTTTGTGAGGATGTGTGTCTGTGATATTTACTTTGTACTGCCTTCTATTTTTATTGTGATATTTACTTTGTGATATCTGCGACGGGGATGACAAATATACCTACGCTGGGTTATAAGCGATGATCTGATATACAAAGGAGGTGCTGCCGAAATTTTAAAAAAATATAATGTGTATTTTTGTGATGTTGTGTGTCTGTGTTTACAGTGAATGTGAAATGCAGTATTCGAAACCATCGACAGTTTCGATTACTGTTGTATGTTTTATCTTGGATAGAAAGAGCAACAGTTCAGGGTGTACTTCTGAGAGCTTTATTTTCACGTCCTTCACTTTCTCCGGACGTCGTAAAGGTTCTCGAAAAGGTGAAGGACGTGAAGAGGAAGCTCTGAGAAGTGCACCCTGCACTGTTGCTCTTTCTATCCTAGATAAAACGTAGAATAGAAAGCGAAACTGTCGATGGTTCGAACACTGTACTTCACACACACTGTAAACACAGACACACAGCATAACAAAAATACCAATTATATTTTTTTAAATTTTTTTTAAATATCTGTGACGTATAGCGACGTTCTGCAACGGACAGCGACGTAACGTACTCGTCGCTATACGTCGCTAAATAGTGATGTAACGTCGCTAGACGTCGCTAAAGTGCTGACATGGGATATGACAACCTGTCAGTGGGCGTCGCTAAATTTGTTGCTAGGCGTCGCTAAAGTGCCCACGTGGCTTCCATGCCACGTCATCATATTTAAAGTTTACCGCGTCGCAACGTGGTCGCTCTACGTCGCTATTTTGGCGATGTAACGTTACGTCGCTATCTGCCGCTAATTTTGCGACGTCTAGCGACACTAAACATGACGTCGCAAATAGCGACGTTTTGCGACGAAATTGTCATCTGCGATATGCCTATACGCGACGTCCAATTTTTGTCGCTAAATACGTCGCAAATAGCTTTTAGCGACGTATTTTCCTTATTTAGCGACGTCTTCTGACGTCGCCAATATGACTTATTTTGGTAGTGCACACATACACACACATGGACACACATACACATATAAATATATATATATATATATATATATATATATATATATATATATATATATATATATATATATATATATACATATATATGGACACACACACATATGGAAATATATACATATAACACACACCCTCTCATGAACATATATTTATATATATAAACACTCATACACACACATGAATATATAGACACAAACACACATCCTTGTTCTCCTAGGAGTCTCCCATAGGCCTCTAACCTTGACACAAAGGGACACAACCATGGGTAAGTCCTATGGGCTCCAAAACCAAGTAAAATTTGTAGGAGAATGATTTAGAGGAGAGTTAAATACCTATTGGGAGTGAATCCTAATGAAATTCTCTCCGACACGAAAATCCTTGGGGAAAGGACACTTCCACCTTGCACTTTTCTCCCAAACTTTGGTAGCACCCTCCCTTGATGGTGTAGAGAGAATCTATGGAAGAAATTTGGGGAAAAAGAGAAGATTTGGAGATCAAATCTCAAATTTAGGTCTAGGTTTTGGGGGAAGAACTAAAAGGGGGAAGAACTTGAGAGTGGAGAAGAAGTGAATGGAGAGGGAGGGTCTCTCCCTAGTGTCCGGCCATGTAGGAGGGGCTTGGGGCATTTGGCAAATGTCCAAAATGCCCTCCATATATAAAATATATATATATATATATATATATATATATATATATATATATATATATATATATATATATATATATATATATATATATATATATATATATATGGACACAACATGACTCAACATAGATACTTTGAATGCTAGTATATTATATATATATATATATATATATATATATATATATATATATATATATATATATATATATATATATATATGGACACAACTTGACACAATATAAGGTACTTTGAATGTTAATACATATATGGACACAACAAGTGGACACCACACAAAAGATACTTTGAATAAAATTGGACACAACATGTAAACACAACATGGACACCTTGCTTAAAGATTTATGTATAAATACACAAACGAATAGTTACGTGTGTAGAGAGGGGGACAACTTACATGTATACAATCACATAATCTACTAAAAATTTTATATTAAGAAGGGTGGATGGTCATGATTCAAGTTATATATATAAATATATATATATATATATATATATATATATATATATATATATATATATATATATATATATATATATATATATATATTTTACCACTTTGTATGACCACAAGTAGGAATTCTCATCATTTAAGGGTTTTATCAACCATGAGTATGAGAAATATACTAAGGAATGCCTTAAAAATTGACTTTGTGATAAGTATAATTGACATATTATTAATTTAATGTAATATTCAAATATGTCCAGATTTTAAATCAAGTTTAAAGGACCTTTTTATCCTGAACGTGTGGTTAGAAAAGACATTTATGAATACCGGATTAACCGGGTAACATACTTGTTCATTTTGCTAGTTTACACTTCAAGGGGTTAAGAATATGTAGTATAAATTGAAGTTGATAATATTAGATTTTAATTTTGGAACCTATTCACAACATGTAGTATTTTAATAGCATTGTGCAATAGATATGTGTTTACTTGGATTGTGTAGCACAAAGGAACATTACAATTAAATAAAATGCTAGCATGCTCAGGTATGAAGGAAATTCTACATTTCGAATATTTATTTATTCTTATTCATTAAGCTGCATGAGTATCCGGTGTTGAGAGTTGCTCCAGCGAAGGGGTCGACAAACCCGAAATATTATCTGCGTGGTTCCGGTGTTGAGAGTTGCTCCGCCGAAGGGGTCGGCGAACCCAAATTTTAACTATATAATATATTTGTCTCTTGTGAATTTTCGGAGTCACCCTATACAAAGGAGCCTTTGTCGAAATTTTTGGAAAATTCAAAAGAGAGTCAAATTTCCGACTTTCAGAAAAATCGAATTATTCCCTAAGATCTAAAGTCATTGGGCGGGAGAGAACAACCTGAATATCCCTAAATAGTCCCATAGCATAATTAAAATTAAAAAGCTGATCAGTAAATTTTCTACTCGTTCGTAAGGCCAGGCGAATCGAGTTTGTGAGGCTTAGCTCACGTATTTCCGTTTGCTCAAGGGAGGCAAACTAAGTCCAAGGGAGGCTCTTATTTCGTTTGCTCAAGGGAGGCAAACTAAGCCCAAGGGAGGCTCCAGATTATTATATCTATTTTGACAGTAACATCAAATAGGTGATTGTTAAGCCTAAGGGAGGCTCTAGACCGGATACTAAGCACCGTGCCGCCAAATTTACAGCCTGATCCCAGGTTAACGGGATTGTTGATGCAAAATTATTTAGATGAATATTCAGGGGTTGTTCTCCAAATTGCATTGCATTCTAGGTTTAGTCCTTCAGTTTCATCTCATTCTAGAAGGAAATTATCCCATTTTAAATAAAGCCAAAAGGGACGTTTATACTACTTAAATGAATGAAAACTATAACAATGTAAAATTACATATTTCTATTCGTTTAATAGAAAATCTTTATTTTCCATTCCTTATTATATTTTTCTTAACCGTTTTTGGCTGAGGACTTGCTTGTCGTTTCTAAACGACCTAGTATTGTTCACTAGGTTTTATAGCAGTGTACCAAGTGAAGCCGCTATCAGGTACTGAAGGACAATTGGAGATCAAGGATGTGATGATACCATTGAAGACGTTCAAGTTGGAACAAGAATTTCTTTTTCTCTACTTGTTTAAGGTATAATTGTCACACCCTGCTCCCGTAGGAGCGATCGTCCTCGCTAAGACGTGATGTCGCACGAGCCTAGATTGCGTTCGTGCAAGGCGAGTTCCATAACGGCCAATTTCAGCGACTGCGACAGGGTCGTCGCACAGAAGTCCCAAACAGAGACATTGAATAATAGCAGCAGAATTTGAAGCAAAACACAAGTCATTGCAAAACACTCTTTTATTGATATTGAAACAAAGGTTACAATGGAGCGCAAGGCCAAGATTACAAGTCTCTCAAGCTCACTCATCTCACATTACAAGTCACGCATCTCTCTCTCATATCTCAATACATGTCTTGAGCCAGCGGATGCTTTGGAAGGCGACGTCCATACAATATGTCCCATATAAGTCTCGACTCCATGCGGCCGCACGCTTCGAATCGCCAAGGAAATTCGTGCCTCGACGCATCCAAGCGAGCTCCGTGCCACGAGCTTCTACCTGTGCCTGCACATGAAAACTATGTGGGTGTCAGTACTCAACTGTACTGGTAGAATGAGCTCCTCACCCACCCATACAAAACCAACACGTTTGATTTACTTTGTGCAACATAGTCCCCTTATGATTGTCTTCCTACTCTTGCCTTAGGATCAGTTTTAGGACCGACGCCTTGGCCTATTTTGTGTCTCTAGACCATTCTCGTGCTTCCAACAACAACGTTAACTCATACTTTGCCTCTAGACCCTTCTCGTGCCAATGACGTTAACCTATCAAGTCGTGTTTGCCTTACGGCCCAAAATCAAAGACGCAACTATACGATAGACTCTATTTCCGTGTGACCGTGCTACAAATCCTTGCTGAGGCCGTACCTCACAATTTAATAAGACTTAACCATATCGCCGCCTCGCGGGTGTCACTCCCCGATCCCAATAGACGTATTTTTTCATGAATTCTGTACATGGTATCCCGTATTTAGCATCTGCATAATTCTATTTATTATTATTTAATGGTTGCATGTAGTTTTAAGCATGTCATTAGTGGAATGGTTAGAGCATGTTTAGAGGTTAGGGTTTTCTTAATCCAACCTAACCCCTATTTATATACTCTTCCCCACTCTCTCTCCTCATTCACTCCTCCATTTATTTTCCTCAACCACCATCCTTAGGCAAGTACAACTTGCTTAAAAGTAGAGATTTGTGCATTTTTCATTTTAGATTTTTCCTTTGATATTATTTGTCTATATTGTTCTTCTCTTCATTCTCTACAAGTTTAGTTCTTGGAGTTTTTGATTTTAATGGCTAGTTTGGTGTAGATCTAAGTTTCTAAAACTAGGGTTTTATGTATTTACATGGTTTTGATCTACCAAACTTGGTTATTTTCGAAAACTAATGGTCATAGGTTATAGGAAATTTGATTCTACACAATTTTGACCTTTGAAAAGTTAGATTACGACTTGTTTTGAGGAAGTTATGGCCAAAACAATATTTGGATATTTTCTATGTCATCAGTCCTGATTTTGGCAGGGACGATGAATAGTGCCGCTGCATAGTGCCGCATAGTGCCGAGCCGCATGAGGATGCTGCATAGTGCCGCATAGTGTCGAGCCGCATAAGAATGCTGCATAGTGCCGTATAGTGCCGAGCCACATGAGGATGCTGCATAGTGCCGCATAGTGCCGAGCCGCATAAGAATGCTGTATAGTACCGCATAGTGCCGAGCCGCATGAGGATGCTGCATAGTGTCGCATAGTGCCGAGCCGTATGAGGATGCTGCATAGTACCGTATAGTGCCGAGCCGTATAAGAATGCTGCATAGTGCCGCATAGTGCCGAGCCGCATGAGGATGCTGCATAGTGCCGCATAGTGCCGAGCCGCAAAGAATGCTGCATAGTGCCGCATAGTGCCGAGCCGCATGAGGATGCTGCATAGTGCCGCATAGTGCCGAGCCGCATAAGAATGCTGCATAGTGCCGCATAGTGCCGAGCCGCATAAGAATGCTGCATAGTGTCGCATAGTGCTGAATAGTGCCGCATAGTGCTGAATAGTGCCGTATAGTGCCTATTTTGGCTGTTTTTGGCTATTTTAAGTCCTATTTGGCTGAATTGTGGCCAGAATTTCTCCTAACTCCCAACATGAAAGTTGTAGATCTTTGTCTTGGCTTCAAGAATCTTCATGACTAACGAGCTCTTCACACCCTAAGTGCATAGTACCTTCTTGTTCTATTTTCCTCTTGTATTTTGGTCCTCATTCCTGATCTAACTCCTATGCGTATGCTGGATAACCCTATGTGTGTACTAAGGTACAATCTATGTGAGCATCGATGTGCTATCCTATGTGCTAAGTGTTCCTATGTGATACCTGTCAGTACCTCCAAGAGTCCAGCATTTATATAGCAATTGGTCAGTAGCAATGACGTGGCATTGTTGTGTGTCATATTACACCAAGAAGGGGGTACATACGTATGACTCTATGAGCCCGTAAGGATCACTTCTTGGAGTACTCGTACAATGTACGACATATAGGGAAGTGAGCATGTGACCACGACATGTGAACTCCGAGAATAACCTAGGGATTAACTAGGCAACTAACTTGGTAGATGCATTGGGTGGGAAGAATCCCGAGATCGTGCCATACTAGCCACCCCAGGATCAGTCCTGACGTGTCGGGTTGGCCACCACGGATATGGTTTCACTTTCCTATAGCGGATGGCTATATCCGACTCCTACGAGCTATGTGTTATATGTTTTAGCGCGGTAGCCCTCCGGGGGACCGGTGCATAATCAATGTGCTATATGTCTTATGGTTTGGCTAGCCCTGCTGGGTTGACACGATCTGAGAATTCCTTTTAATCATTATCGCGGAGATAACTCCGCCAAATATAGAAAGTCGCATGAATGAATGGCCGCTTGAAAAATGACTTGACTGTGCCTTATAACTTCCGTTAGTAGCCAAGGGACATGGACTGTCATGGTGCGTGGTCCAACCCATGTCCTTGTTTGGTTGTTGGATTGGACTATCGTGCTAGGACAGGCTGTGGACCGAGGTTACGACCGGAAGCTTTTATTATTACTAGTATTATTATTATTATTTGCTTGGGTTTTATCTCACACTTTTGTGCTTCCTTGTGGTACTTGCTATTCGGGGCTGACCCCGCTGGTTTTGTTTGGCCAGATCTCGTAGCAGCGCCTGAGGATCCAAACTTCCTCCCCAACGTCAATGGTGCATACTAGGAGCATGGCTGGCGGGGGACTCGAGTGGGTTTCTTCTTCACCACTCTAGTATCTTTACTTATGTTCTGGCGTTTAGCCACCGGTACCTGTTAGCCGGCTAATCTGGATATTTTGTCTTGCATAATTTATAATTAAATCAGACTGCAGCTGAAAACAATTATGTACCTATGACTCTCTGGGCTAGCTAACTTATAAAGCTAGATCCCCATGATCATTTTGATGATGCGTCGGGGACGCCTTACTACTTTATCTTATATGATCATTATTTACTGCTTCTTATTTGATTGATTGAGACCTAGATGCTCTGTAAGACCATAGGAGACTTGATTGTAGCATGTACCCCCTTGTCTCTTGACAGCCACGATCGCCGTATGACGTTTATATACCTCGTATGGAGTAGCTGGCCTAGTCCGTCTCCGTATTTCGGTACTGGGGCGTGACAAGGTTTTATTGGTGGCCCATGCAGGTCTGATTTTAGACTTGTGGGGTGTTATTATTATAGGAGTCTCAATCAAAACTTGTTCCCTTTGAATCTCTTGCCTCGATTTCTCTTCCCTCATCTTGATTGATAACTTGAATTGCATCCTCAAATCTTCATCGTCCTGTCATTTAAATATTATGTATCTTTTCCTATAGGGGTGCTTCATTCTCAGTAGCTGGTGAGGCCAACATGGAGGAACGTCCAGTAGAGCATGGCTCGACGGGGCAGCAGCCGGAAGGAATGCCTTCTCCCGACCAGATCCGAGTGGAAGTGATATCAGAGCCAGTGGAGCCGCAGGTTCTAGAAACTCCCGCAACCCCTGCGGTACCGGCAGCAACGACAGTACCTGATGCTACAGCACTCCTGGAGGTCATCCGGGGATTCCTGGCCACTCAGCAGCGTCAGGTGGCAGCCCATCAGCAACAGCAGATCCAGCAGCAGGAACAGAATGTGCTATTGAATCAGGGGTTACAATTAGCCCTCGAGAGAAGTGTCAGAAATGATTCGGGAGCGTCAGGGAGGTTTTGTCGACTTAATCCGAGATATTTTGACAGCACGGAGGATGCCATCACGGCGGATGCATGGCTTCAGGATACTGAGGCCATTTTGACTGCAGCTAAGGTTCCCGCAGAAGAGAAGGTTGACCAGGTCAGACTGTTACTTCAGGATCTCGCCCGCGACTGGTGGGCATCGGAAGAGGTTGGAATGAGGCGTCCTGTTCCTTGGGATAGCTTCAATACCAGATTCAAGGCCAAGTACTTTGGCGTGGTAGCGTGGTATGAGCTACAACAGAGATTTATCAGTCTCAAGCAGGCTGGTAAGACGGTGGATGGATATGCAGTAGAGTTCTGCAGACTGAGTCGGTTTGCACCAACGATGGTGGCTACAGAGCCAGAGAAGGCTATAAGATTCCAGCAGGGACTTCATTTGGAGATTCTACAGCTAGTAGAAGGGCACGACTATCAGACTTTTGATGCCGTTTTAACGGCTGCTCGGAGGCATGAACTCACCCAACAAAGGTTGGTGACACGACATGGGGACCAGAAGAGGTCACATCCCCATAGTAGGGGCAGAGGAGCAGTGCAGCGAACATCGACGCCAGCACCCGGCATCAATATTCATGAGTCAGGAGCGCCGCAGAGGACGACAGTATCAGAAATAACAGCACCAGCTCGGCATCAGCCGCAGAGGAACCAGCAGCAGCGCCAGGGGGCGCCCATTGGATGTACTTACTATGGAAAGGGAGGGCACACTAGGGATGTGTGTCGTTCAGCTAACGGATTGTGCATGAGGTGTGGCAGTCCAGACCACAGGATTGCCAATTGTCCTATGATGCAGAGGCCAGGAGGGCCAGTTCAGCAGTTTCCGGCGTTGCCAGCTCCGGGGGCAGCACCGAATCGAGGACCAGCATTGGCCGTAAGGCCGCTAGCCCAGCGTCTACCGACACAGGCTCAGATGTTTCGCCAGGCGCAGAACCAGGAAGGCCTGCAAAGGCCACAGCAACAGCATGGTCGAGGAAGGCAGCACCAGGGAGCTCAGCAAGGCCAGGGCCGGGCCTTCACCTTATCACTGGAGGATGCACTAGCTTCAGGCGACGTGGTTGCAGGTAATATTTCTGTTACCTCTTTTCCTGCAGTAGCATTGTTTGATTCGGGGGCTACCCACTCTTTTATATCTGCACGATTTGCGACACGTATTGGATTGGGTTCGAGACATTGCCAGAGAGGATGAATATACTCACTGGTAATGGGCTCGTAGGAGTTAGCAGGGTATGCCTAGCGTGTCCGATCGTAGTGAGTAGGCGATTATTGCCTACATCTTTGATTGAGTTCCCTATGGGCAACTTTGACGTTGTCCTAGGCATGGACTGGTTGAGAGACAGTCATGCGACTATAGATTGTCGGAGAGGTAGGGTAGTATTTAATGTACCTGGCATTGAGGAGTTCGTCTTTGTTCGATCATTGGAGGATCGACCCAAGGGCATAATTACAGAATCATTGGCAGAGCAGGAGCAGATTCCAAGAGTGGTCAGAGAGTTTCTTGATGTATTTCCAGATGAGCTTCCAGGTTTACCACCGGTAAGGGATGTGGAATTTTGCATTGAGTTGAATCCTGGGACGGAGCCTAAAGTCGGTAGAGTTTATAGGATGTCGCAGTCAGAGTTGGACAAGTTACACCAGCATGAAGAAGAACTGAAGGCGAAGCAGTTTATCCGAGACAGTGAATCACCCTGGGCAGCACCGGTGATTTTAGTACCCAAGAAGGATGGATCGACGCGAATGTGCATTGATTACCGGCAGTTGAATGCAGTAACAGTAAAGAACAAGTATCCATTACCAAGGATTGATGACTTATTTGATCAATTGAGTAAGGCCTGCGTCTTCTCTAAGATTGATCTTCGATCTGGATATTATCAAGTGAGGGTCCGGGAGCAGGACATACCTAAGACAACATTTAGATCGCGGTATGGACATTATGAGTTTCTGGTGATGCCATTTAGATTGACTAATGTCCCAGCCGTGTTCATGGACTTGATGAACCACATCTTTCTACCCTATTTGGATAAGTTTGTAGTAGTGTTTATAGATGACATCCTCGTTTATTCCAATAGTGAAGAAGAACATGAGAAACATCTTCGGACAGTTTTGCAGACCTTGAGGGAGCACCAACTTTATGCGAAGCTTAGTAAATGTGAGTTTTGGTTGGATCGTATTTCGTTCCTGGGACATATTATTTCTGGAGCAGGAGTGTCAGTAGATCCGAAGAAGGTTGAGGCAGTAGAGAATTGGCCAGTTCTGAAGACGGTAGCAGAAGTGCGTAGTTTCTTGGGATTGGCAGGTTATTATCGGAGGTTCGTGGCAAATTTTGCCAGGATTTCGGCACCCTTGACGCGTTTGACGCATAAAGATGTAGAGTTTGTTTGGTCAGCAGAATGTCAGACATCATTTGAAGAGTTGAAGAAGAGATTAATCTCAGCCCCGATCTTGACACTTCCAGTAGGATCGGGAGGGTTTACAGTGTATTGTGACGCATCCGGAAAGGGACTTGGGTGTGTATTGATGCAGCATGGTAAGGTGATAGCATATGCATCTCGACAGCTTCGGGACCATGAAAAGAACTATCCGACCCACGACCTGGAATTAGCAGCAGTAGTGTTTTCGCTTAAGTTATGGAGGCACTATTTATATGGGGATCGAGTGGAGATTTACACCGATCATAAGAGCTTAAAGTATGTATTTACCCAGAGGGACCTGAACATGAGACAGAGAAGATGGTTGGAGTTACTGAAGGACTTTGATGTAAATCTTCAGTATCATCCAGGCAAGGCGAATGTGGTAGCAGATGCCTTGAGCAGGAGAGGTGGTGCATTCGTTTTAACCTCGCAAAGGCATATTTTGGAAGACCTTCAGGAAATAGGAATTGAAGTGATCTTGCCACAAGATACAGGAGTTATGGCCAGTTTACAGATTCAGTCTACTTTAGTAGAGAGGATCAGAGCAGCCCAGGTAGAGGATCCGCGGATCCAGAAGCTTCGATCAGAGTGTGAGTCAGGTCTCAGGAAGGAGTTAGTAATCCATAAGGATGGTACACTTAGGTTCGGAAACCGTCTTTATGTACCAGGTGGAGACCTTCGACAAGAAGTTATGTCAGAGGCTCATAGTTCTCCTTATTCCATTCATCCCGGAGGCACAAAGATGTACCAGGATATGAAGCAACACTTTTGGTGGAATGGCATGAAGAGGGAGATAGCGAGGTTCGTATCCAAATGTTTGGTATGTCAGCAAGTGAAGGCAGAGCAGCAGAGACCAGCAGGATTGTTACAGCCGCTTCCTATTTCGGAGTGGAAGTGGGATCACATCACGATGGACTTTGTGACCGGTTTACCTAGATCTCCGACCGGTCGAAACGCAGTTTGGGTAATCGTGGATCGGCTCACGAAGGTTGCTCATTTTCTTCCTTTCAGAGTAGGACAGTCTACTGAGCAGCTGGCAGAAATGTATATGAAGCAGATTGTAAGGCAGCATGGTGTTCCAGTCAGCATAGTATCAGATCGAGACACACGGTTCACCTCTCACTTTTGGCAAAGTTTGCATCAAAGTTTGGATACTAAGTTGAGGTTCAGTACAGCCTATCATCCGCAGACGGACGGACAATCAGAGAGAACCATTCAGACCTTGGAAGATATGTTACGGGCTTGTACTTTGGACTTCGGCGGAACTTGGGAAGATCATCTTCATTTAGTAGAGTTCTCTTACAATAATAGTTATCAGGCAAGTATACAGATGGCACCGTTTGAAGTATTATACGAAAGGAAGTGCAGGTCCCCTCTAGCATGGGACGATGTGGGAGAAAGAAAATTGTTGGGACCAGAGATGATCACGCAGACAGTGGAGACAGTCAAGTTGATCAGAGAGCGGCTTCGAGTCGCGCAGGACAGACACCGACACTGGGCAGATCAGCATCGTAGGCCTCTAGAGTTTGGCGTTGGTAACCAAGTATTTCTGCGGATTTTGCCTACTCGGGGTGTCATTAGATTTGGAAACCGAGGAAAGCTTAGTCCGAGATTCGTTGGTCCTTTTGAGATTCTCGCTCGGGTAGGCGATGTTGCTTATCGGCTTGCCCTTCCTCCCTCGCTATCTGGCATACATGATGTGTTTCATGTATCTCAGTTGCGTGGGTATGTCCCGGATCTGAGTCATGTCCTCGATCATTCGGAGTTAGTCGTTGGTACCGACCTAACTTACGAGGAACAACCCGTGTCTATTTTGGACCGGCGAGAGAAGGTGCTTAAGAACCGGACTATTAACCTTGTCCGTGTCGCTTGGGGCCATCACTCTCCGGAAGAGTCAACCTGGGAGCGCGAGGACGAGATTAGATCTTGATATCCGCACTTGTTCGACTCAGAAGGTAGGTTTCTCCTCATGCCTTGGTAATCCGATTACATGCATATTTTGTACCATTTTTGAAATATGTGATCAATGACTGCTAATGATAGGTTGCTTGTGTATATTGTAATTACACCTTGCTTGCCCGAATTTCTCTATCTTGTCTTGGCAGAAATTCCGAGGACGGAATTTTTCTAAGGAGGATAGAGATGTCACTCCCCGATCCCAATAGACGTATTCTTTCATGAATTCTGTACATGGTATCCCGTATTTAGCATCTGCATAATTCTATTTATTATTATTTAATGGTTGCATGTAGTTTTAAGCATGTTATTAGTGGAATGGTTAGAGCATGTTTAGAGGTTAGGGTTTTCTTAATCCAACCTAACCCCTATTTATATACTCTTCCCCACTCTCTCTCCTCATTCACTCCTCCATTTATTTTCCTCAACCACCATCCTTAGGCAAGTACAACTTGCTCAAAAGTAGAGATTTGTGCATTTTTCATTTTAGATTTTTCCTTTGATATTATTTGTCTATATTGTTCTTCTCTTCATTCTCTACAAGTTTAGTTCTTGGAGTTTTTGATTTTAATGGCTAGTTTGGTGTAGATCTAAGTTTCTAAAACTAGGGTTTTATGTATTTACATGGTTTTGATCTACCAAACTTGGTTATTTTCGAAAACTAATGGTCATAGGTTATAGAAAATTTGATTCTACACAATTTTGACCTTTGAAAAGTTAGATTTCGACTTGTTTTGAGGAAGTTATGGCCAAAACAATATTTGGATATTTTCTATGTCATCAGTCCTGATTTTGGCAGGGACGATGAATAGTGCCGCTGCATAGTGCCGCATAGTGCCGAGCCGCATGAGGATGCTGCATAGTGCCGCATAGTGTCGAGCCGCATAAGAATGCTGCATAGTACCGCATAGTGCCGAGCCGCATGAGAATGCTGCATAGTACCGCATAGTGTCGAGCCGCATAAGAATGCTGCATAGTGTCGCATAGTGCCGAGCCGCATGAGGATGCTGTATAGTGCCGTATAGTGCCGAGCCGCATAAGAATGCTGCATAGTGCCGCATAGTGCCGAGCCGCATGAGGATGCTGCATAGTGCCGCACAGTGTCGAGCCTCATGAGGATGCTGTATAGTGCCGCATAGTGCCGAGCCGCATAAGAATGCTGCATAGTGCCGCATAGTGCCGAGCCGCATGAGGATGCTGCATAGTGCCGCATAGTGCCGAGCCGCATAAGAATGCTGCATAGTGCCGCATAGTACCGAGCCGCATAAAAATGCTGCATAGTGTCGCATAGTGCTGAATAGTGCCGCATAGTGCCTATTTTGGCTGTTTTTGGCTATTTTAAGTTCTATTTGGCTGAATTGTGGCCAGAATTTCTCCTAACTCCCAATATGAAAGTTGTAGATCTTTGTCTTGGCTTCAAGAATCTTCATGACTAGCGAGCTCTTCACACCCTAAGTGCATAGTACCTTTTTGTTCTATTTTCCTCTTGTATTTTGGTCCTCATTCCTGATCTAACTCCTATGCGTATGCTGGATAACCCTATGTGTGTACTAAGGTACAATCTATGTGAGCATCGATGTGCTATCCTATGTGCTAAGTGTTCCTATGTGATACCTGTCAGTACCTCCAAGAGTCCAGCATTTACATAGCAATTGGTCAGTAGCAATGACGTGGCATTATTGTGTGTCGCATTACACCAAGAAGGGGGTACATACGTATGACTCTATGAGCCCGTAAGGATCACTTCTTGGAGTACTCGTACAATGTACGACATATAGGGGAGTGAGCATGAGACCACGACATGTGAACTCCGAGAATAACCTAGGGATTAACTAGGCAACTAACTTGGTAGATGCATTGGGTGGGAAGAATCCCGAGATCGTGCCATACTAGCCACCCCAGGACCAGTCCTGACGTGTCGGGTTGGCCACCACGGATATGGTTTCACTTTCCTATAGCGGATGGCTATATCCGACTCCTACGAGCTATGTGTTATATGTTTTAGCGCGGTAGCCCTCCGGGGGACCCGTGCATAATCAATGTGCTATATGTCTTATGGTTTGGCTAGCCCTGCTGGGTTGACACGATCTGAAGATTCCTTTTAATCATTATCGCGGAGATAACTCCGCCAAATATAGAAAGCCGCATGAATGAATGGCCGCTTGAAAAATGACTTGACTGTGCCTTATAACTTCCGTTAGTAGCCAAGGGACATGGACTGTCATGGTGCGTGGTCCAACCCATGTCCTTGTTTGGTTGTTGGGTTGGACTATCGTGCTAGGACAGGCTGTGGACCGAGGTTACGACCGGAAGCTTTTATTATTACTAGTATTATTATTATTATTTGCTTGGGTTTTATCTCACACTTTTGTGCTTCCTTGTGGTACTTGCTATTCGGGGCTGACCCCGCTGGTTTTGTTTGGCCAGATCTCGTAGCAGCGCCTGAGGATCCAAACTTCCTCCCCGACGTCAATGGTGCATACTAGGAGCATGGCTGGCGGGGGACTCGAGTGGGTTTCTTCTTCACCACTCTAGTATCTTTACTTATGTTCTGGCGTTTAGCCACCGGCACCTGTTAGCCGGCTAATCTGGATATTTTGTCTTGCATAATTTGTAATTAAATCAGACTGCAGCTGAAAACAATTATGTACCTATGACTCTCTGGGCTAGCTAACTTATAAAGCTAGATCCCCATGATCATTTTGATGATGCGTCGGGGACGCCTTACTGCTTTATCTTATATGATCATTATTTACTGCTTCTTGTTTGATTGATTGAGACCTAGATGCTCTGTGAGACCATAGGAGACTTGATTGTAGCATGCACCCCCTTGTCTCTTGACAGCCACGATCGCCGTATGACGTTTATATACCTCGTATGGAGTAGCTGGCCTAGTCCGTCTCCGTATTTCGGTACTGGGGCGTGACAGCGGGCCTTGCTACTTTGATCACCAACTGACCCAATCGAGACTTGTGAACTTAGTGTCCCTTAACCAACTTGTCTTGCGACGATTCCTAACTTAAACTCGAACAACTCAACCCAACTTATGCACTCACATGTCAACACTTGAGACTCGACGCCATGTCTCGTGCCGAAGCACGACGCCTATGTTGAAGCCAAATCTTAGGCCCAAACTTTGTGTTCCAACTTGTACACACATTCAACTCGACTCAATCCAAGTCATACACGCAGATAGCCGCTATTTTGTCGACATCTATATGAACTTGGCCACTAGCATAACAAGCTATCCTGCGACGTATAGCTTTGTTAAATCGGGGACCTTTCAACGCAAGTAGCTAGCTCCGTTGTAAGCCCCCGCTTTAATCCGTGCTAAAACCTTATGCACGACTATACCCTGTTTCCTCCTAGGCCGAGTCGGTCCCGTGGCCCCGGGTTGCCGCTCGAGGAAACATCGTCCTTGTCGACAAGTTGTCCATGACCATGCAACACTCGACTCAAACTGACGTCTCACACAGTCATCCTTCTTTCAGTGTTACCCTCTCTTTCAAAACAAGTTCAAGACTTCTATCCTTGAAATCCCTCGATGACCCATGGTCGCGAGCCTTCTCCCTTGATGCAATATCCTTTTTACTCAACTTATGAATGACTATTTGATAGCCCCCCCTTTTTCCATAACTCACTTTAAATCAACCGTGGCTCGTGCCTTAAACACTAAGTCCGTGCATCGTGCCTTAAGCCAATTATTCTCTACGCGACACTCCTACCCAAGTCGACGGGCCTTGAGATCGTGGGACTACTTAACTTTGACAAACCGCAAAAGAGCGGGACAGTACTTGTAATGTCTTAGGTCGACCGGCATAACTTTGCCTAACTTAACTTCGCAACAACTTGACGAGCAAAGGCTGAGTCAAGCTTTGCCTTAATGGATCGTGCCGTACACGCATTCGACTTGAACGACCAAGTCACTTGGGTGCCTAGACTTAGGTCACAAGCCGCTCAACGCAACTTAACTCATGGGCAAGCCAAGGCTATGCCAAGCCTTGGAGGATGGGACCGTACATGCTTTATGAAGCATTCATGCGGGCGACGCCTATGACTTAGGCTACGATCATAACTTCGCCTACTCAACCAACTTTCCTTCTCCTAAGCCACGGGATGAAGGATCGAGTGTCATTTTCAAATCACGCCGTGCACCAACTCTAAGTCGACCGTTGGACCTTTCCATATTCTAACTCAATTCGACCCGTCGGGATTATTCACTTTAGCTATGTGGATTCGTCTTTTTTATTATCAAGCCTACTTGTGCAAGTTGAAAACATGCGATTTATTATGTGCAGTCTAAGATGAGGCAAGTTTACCGAAACTACCCCACCTGAGCGAGCGGCCGCCTCGACCGAGTGATGTCTTCAAGCAGCCGTTGCAAGGCTAAGTCCGAACGCCGTCGGCATTCTGATTCCTCCGATTGACTGAGCGGGACGGGGCACTACATCATACACCTCTCAGAAAAAGTTTCATCCTCGAAACTAACTGAGTACTTACTTATCGACTTATCACTTGTTTCAACATTCAAGGACTCTCACACGCACTACTCCTGTGCGTTCTCTCAATCCGAGCCACGCTCGTGCTACTATCTATCTTTCTTTCAATATGATTTCAAAATCCTCGACACTTTCCATTCCTCAAGTCTCACTTGAATTCAACGTATCACTTAGTTGGATCGTGCACATATTTTAGGCGTCCCCAAAATACATGTATTTCAGCCAAGCCTCATGATAGGGAATCCGCCATCACCACTCGAGTCGGATCGTGCACATATTCGGGCGTCCCTAATATACGTGCATGTCAACCGAGCCTCATGAGTGGTGCCTCCACAATTCCTATCGCTCCGTACCGAAACGTCTGCCTAACCGCTAGGCTATGTCTTTTAGGCTATAGTCAATCCATCAGTATTGGAATAATAGTTCCCAAACAACAACAATATCAACACTGACCCCATCCTAAGGTCAAATCAAATTGATAGTACGGTATTTTCTACCCAAGCTCGTATCACTCCGATTTCTAAACATCGAGCATCAATTTCCTATACACATCCCAACATTTATCGTACGGGGTCCGAGTCATTCAGCAAAACCATCCTACGATAACTCACGTTTCAACCAATTCCTTGCCATATCAATATCACTTCGTTCATCAAGCCATTTCGCATAGTCTATTTCTTCGAACACGTTCGATATAATTCGCCTATCAATCCTTCCATGTCAAGCACGCTACGACATAATTCATCGCTAAACCATAATTCATATTTCATATTCCCTAAGTCATTCATCCCAATTCACGTATTCGATCATGAGGTCGTCTAGCTTAACAATATATTGCGCCCCGATCTCACGCGAGTCAGATTATCCATGGTGGGCATGAAATCACCATGCAATGCTCCCGCAAAATAATCATTCTCATCGGGGGTAACTCTTGTTTTGTGTCTAGACTAATTCATTCTCGATACGTAGATTGGATCTATTCAATTCTCAAATTTACTCAACCATCAATCGCAAGTCCAAACATCCTCAATTTTTCTTCACATCAAACCAACAAGTCGAGACAATCAAAGTTGTCGTGTCCTGATTTTCTGAGTTCGATCATTTCCGCGATATGAATCACCATGTCAATGCTCACACGGAACGATCGCCCCAAATTCAACGCGACGCATGTGCGAGGCTGGAGTTGCGCTCGCGCAAGACAAGAATGTCGATGCTGTGGTTATCCGCGTAACCATCAAGACACTTCCGTTTTCACCCAATATTAATTTCAATCAAAATCCTAAGTATAGCATCCAACCGAATAATAACACTTGCACGATTGTCATTCGTCGAGTCAGAGTACCACCGAGTTATCGCATATCGATCTTTGATACGCCTCAATACCATCGACGATATGCGTAACTTGACGATCTTCCTTTACAACCAATTTCGAGTCATGCGAATGATGCTATCGTCCGACTGGATAATCTCCTCGACATTCAATTCAAGTTCGATCATTATCCCTCGAATCATTCACAACATCAATTCGTTCAAATCCAAAATCTCGTATATTCGTCCATCTATCTTAAGTCATCGACCAATGTATTTCCTCAATTTGCATCATTTCTTACTAGCTCAATCATCGAACGACATCCATTCCAATCCTCAGAGTCATTTTCAAACATTTAAATCCAACTTTTTCATGCACGCTATCTTCCCGTTGTGCTAATTTTTTGTATACGATCCGTATCAATTTTCTCGATCAAATCATCCATTCGTATATCCTAACTTTTTTTCGATTCGATTTCACCTACTCAGTCATTTTGTATTTCGTACTCGCGCAATCCTCGATCCCGTACACGTTCCGTAGGAGTCAATTCTAGGTTGTTCGAATCAACATCGTCCAATCTCAAGACTACAACTCATTCAACGATACTCAATCTACGGCTTTGCACGTACGTAAAGCTTGCTAACAGACTCATCGACACTCCGTATCCTCAATCGATCAATCGACATCCATGAGGCTATCGCATACACCACTCAGAGATAAAGTCATTTGACAAATCCTCAACTATCATTCGAATCAAAATCGACTTCTCCAAATTTTCTATTCGAACCATTCCTCAATTTTCAAGCACGCTAATCTATATCGCATCGACGTTATCGTCGCTCGATAGCACCCCTATCGATAGTCATCTCATTACTCAATCAAGTCTATCTCATTCTTGCTCGAAACATTACGAATCCCGCACTCGACTTTGCTAAGGTCGACACAATCATTGGTGTATATGCCCAGCCCGACTTAGCCAATCGTGCTTACGCAAACCATCTTTTTGTTTTATCAAAAACTGTTCTCCTATATTTTGCAAGATAGTTAGACTTATTGTATGGACATCCCGTGGAACATTTGAGAGAGAGCGCACCAACGATTTCAACATGCAGAAGCAACATTTCAGAGTTTGCAGAAACAACGGAGTTAAAGAATTCAATCGATAGTCCAAGGACGTAAAGCCGTGCTCTGATACCATTATGTCACGCCCTACTCCAGTAGGAGCGATCGTTCTCGCTAAGGCATGATGCCGCACGAGCCTACATTGCGCTCGTGCAAGGCGGGTTCCATAACGGCCGATTTTAGCGGCTGCGATTGGGTCGTCGCACAGAAGTCCCAAGCAGAGACATTGAATAATGGCAGCAGAATTTGAAGCAAAACACAAGTTATTACAAAATACTCATTTATTGATATTGAAACAAAGGTTACAATGGGGCGCAAGGCCAAGATTACAAGTCTCTCAAGCTCACTTATCTCATATTACAAGTCACTCAGCTCTCTCTCATCTCTCAATACATGTCTTGAGCCAGCGGATGCTTTGGAAGGCGACGTCCATACATTATGTCACGTATAAGTCTTGACTCCATGCGGCCGCACGCTTCGAATCGCCAAGGAACTCCGTGCCTCGAGCATCCAAGCGAATTTCACGCCACGAGCTTCTACCTGTGCCTGCACATGGAAACTATGTGGGTGCCAGTACTCAACTGCACTGGTGGAATGAGCTCCGCGCCCTCCCATACAAAACCAACACGTTTGATTTACTTTGTGCAACATAGTCCCCTTATGATTGTCTTCCTACTCTTGCCTTAGGATCAGTTTTAGGACCGACGCGTAGGCCTATTTTGTGTCTTTAGACCATTCTCGTGCTTGCAACAACAACGTTAACTCATACTTTGCCTGTAGACCCTTCTCGTGCCAACGATGTTAACCTATCAAGTCGTGTTTGCCTTACGGCCCGAAATCAGAGACACAACTACATGATAGACTCTATTTTCGTGTGACCGTGCTACAAACCCTTGATGAGGCCGTGCCTCGTAATTTAATAAGACTTAACCATATTGCCGCCTCACGGCCCTGGTTACTTTGATAACCAACTGACCCAATCGAGACTTGTGAACTTAGTGTCCCTTAACCAACTTGCCTTGCGGTGATTCCTGACTTAAACTCGAACAACTCAAGCCAACTTATGCACTCACATGTCAACACTTGAGACTCGACGCCACGTCTCGTACCGAAGCACGACGCCTATGTTGAAGCCAAATCTTAGGCCCAAACTTTGTGTTCCAACTTGTACACACATTCAACTCGACTCAATCCAAGATATACACGCGGATAGCCGCTATTTTGCCGACATCTATATGAACTTGGCCACTAGCATAACAAGCTATCCTGCGACGTATAGCTTTGTTAAATCGGGAACCTTTCAACGCAAGTAGCTAGCTCCGTTGCAAGCCCTCACTTTAACCCGTGCTAAAACCTTATGCACGACTATACCCTGTTTCCTCCTAGGCCGAGTCGGTCCGGTGGCCCCGGGTTGCCGCTCGAGGAAACATCGTCCTTATCGACAAGTTGTCCATGACCATGCAAGACTCGACTCAAACTGACGTCTCACACAGTCATCCTTCTTTCAGTGTTACCCTCTCTTTCAAAACAAGTTTAAGACTTCTATCATTGAGATCCCTCGACGACCCATGGTCGTGAGCCTTCTCCCTTGATGCAATATCCTTTTTACTCAACTTAGGAATGACTATTTGATAGCCCCCCCTTTTCCATAACTTACTTTAAATCAATCGTGGCTCGTGCCTTAAACACTAAGTCCGTGCATCGTACCTTAAGCCAATCGTGCTCTACGTGACACTCCTACCCAAGTCGACGGGCCTTGAGATCGTGGGACTACTTAACTTTGACAAACCGCAAAAGAGCAGGACAGTACTTGTAATGTCTTAGGTCGACCGGCATAACTTTGCCTAACTTAACTTCGCAACAACTTGACGAGCAAAGGCTGCGTCAAGCTTTGCCTTAATGGATCGTGTCGTGCACGCATTCGACTTGAACGACCAAGTCACTTGGGTGCCTAGACTTAGGTCACAAGCCGCTCAACGTAACTTAACTCATGGGCAAGCCAAGGCTATGCCAAGCCTTGAACGATGGGACCGTACATGCTTTATGAAGCATTCATGCGGGCGACGCCTATGACTTAGGCTATGATCATAACTTCGCCTACTCAACCAACTTTTCTTCTCCCAAGCCACGGGACGAAGGATCGAGTATCATTTTCAAAGCACGCTGTGCACCAACTCTAAGCCGACCGTTGGACCTTTCCATATTCTAACTCAATTCGACCCGTCGGAATTATTCCCTTTAGCTATGTGGATTCGTCTCTTTTATTATCAAGCCTACTTGCGCAAGTTGAAAACATGCGATTTATTATGTGAAGGCTAAGATGAGGCAAGTTCACCGAAACTACCCTACCTGAGCGAGCAGTCGACTCGACCGAGTGATGTCTTCAAGCAGCCGTTGCAAGGCTAAGTCCGAATGCCGTCGGCGTTCTGATTCCTCCGATTGACTGAGCGGGACGGGGCACTACAATAATTGTATTAATTATAGTTGGGCTCAAAATTGTACTGGGTAGAAATAGTTATGTTCATGTTCAATTAGTTAGAATGTCTTAGTTTTAGATTATTGCTGACTTAAATTTTTTTAAGTTATGACCTGCTTTTACCTATGCACGAACCTTACGGGCGACAATCGCGAATATGGGTGCTGGAGTATTCGTATGTCACGTAGCCTGGGGATGATATTACGTACCCGGCTCGCCATAATTCTGGGAGCAGGGCGTGACACATATGTTGCAGCTAATGATACATAATGCAAGCTAGAACATTAGTTGAATGTGAAATGATACATAATTTGATGACTTCAGCATCATGTAGTGTTTGATAACAAAAACATGACTCAAAATATGACTTCATCATTCAATACAGAACCATTACAATAAAATTGAATCTCAGAGATGAAAATCCAGAACCATTCAATACATCATTCAATACAACATTAAAAAAGGTAACAATTACAGAGAGATGAAAATCCAAAACTTGCTTACAACTGCAAAGCCATTACAACTTCGATCCATAAACTACAAGTTTTCTAGCCATTACAACTTCAACTAGTATGTTTTTAGTCATTACAAGACAAATACGAGTTTACAATTACTCCATCTTAAATCTTCCAAATTTCTTCAAAATAGAACCATACATTTCAACTTGTCGTTGCGCTACACGGTGTTCAATTTCAACTTCCAATAGGATCTCCTTCATGATATCCTTGCATTGTCCCGAAGAAGTAGTAGCTCCATCATCCACCATTTTCTTCTTTGTCTTCCAGGCCTTAGCTTGTTGCATCCATTCAATGTATTCACAACCGAGATTTTCCCTCTACACATATTGAAAAAAGAAATTACATTGTAAGTTACACATTAATAGCAAAAAATAATAATTAAGTTATATTAATGTACAAAGAAAAGTAGGTTTCACTTACACTAGTAGATAATGGACAACAATATAATTTTTGACCTAAGCTCCTAGGCACCTTTGATGTTCGTATTTTGTAAAATTCGGCTTCGCAACGACATAACTGAAGTTCATCAGTCCAACACCAAAAATCACATCCTACCTCCTTTGCATATTTTAAAAATTGGCGCCTACGATTCCAAGGTGTATTTGCAGTGAATAATTTGCACAGAGAAGTTACTTCGCAATAACATGGGATCTTCGCAAGATCCCATTCCATTTCACTTGCTTCATTTGCTGTAATTTGTGAGCATAAATATTTTTAGGATCGGCTCTTCTTTTATTTTAGGGTTTCCACAATAAATTATTGTATGGTTCCCACAATAAATTATTTTAGGGTTTCCATAATAATAACTACTGGTTAGGATTTTGCTAGGGTTTTCATTTACTTTGGGGTTTTTCAAATTTTAGGCTTTCCGTAATAAAGAGAAAGAAAGTGAGATTCGAAAAAGAAGAAGAAGAAGAGAGCAAGGGAGAGAGGTACCCATCTGCGAATGCTCCAGTAGCTTCGTCTTCAGCCGCTCCGCTCGTCTCCTCGTCGTCCGCGTCTCTCGGCAGCCTCGGCTTCTCGTCGGCCTGTGTCGATCTTCGAAGAGAGAGAGAGAGAGAGAGAGAGAGAGAGAGAGAGAGATAAAGGTCAAATATGGTTATTCTAAGTTGGGTGTACAGGTGGACTGCACACGTGTGTACTTAGTTTAGGAATTGGCTTGCCACGTCATATTTCTGTTAGCATAGGGACGAAAAGTTAGCACAGGGACTGTAATACACCTTAGCGGTGCTATAATTATATATTATTTATATTTACAACAACAACAAAACGTAGCATACAATTAATATGGTAAGATTTGTATGTACCATGAGTTTTTTTTTTTGGTATAAGAAAATATTGGAGATATTTAATTTTAGCGTCTCACATATACATAGATATTAGAATTTGGATTTTAAAATTGACCGATGTTAAATTTGAATCTCAAAATTACTGTTTATATCGACTAGTAAACAGTAATTTTAAAATTTAAATTCTAATATTGATTAATTTTAAAAATTAAACTCTAATATATATATATATATATATATATATATATATATATAGAGAGAGAGAGAGAGAGAGAGAGAGAGAGAGAGAGAGAGAGTCTTTATATATATATATATATATATATATATATATATATATATATATATATATATATATATATATATATACTTTATATATATAAAGTATATATATATATATATATATATATATATATATATATATATATATATATATATATATATACTTTATATATAAAGTATATATATATATATATATATATATATATATATATATATATATATATATATATATATATAAAAGACTCTAAAATTAAATAACGTAAAATATTTTGAGCTTGGAGTGAGTATCGAGTCAAAGGACAGACCGTCTATCATTGCGTAATGTTGGTCCAAATATTGTCTTGGTCCGAACCGATAATATGTGTCATTGCAGCTCTGTCACAGCTGTCAGAGGGCCAACTCTTGTGATTGGACAGTGCGATTGGTGGGTGGGACCCATTCCCTGCGACATTAGCGCGGTGGAGGATCCAATAGTGAGTGACTCGGACTGGATATCAACTCAGTGGGGTCCACTCGCGGAAACGATTCGTTCCATCAATTATTGGTTTCTTTCTACAACTTTAGTTCATATGTTTGGTTCATCTGGCCGGTCCGGTTTTTTTCGGCCACCCCGAATCCCGGGTGGGACCGGCACTGATTTAGGCCATAGTTTTGTTTTCATTTGTAGTGGAAACATTTGTTTCGTTTGTTTTATGGGATCTTAATTGGAACAAATACAAACAAACACGGATTAATGTTTGTCAAAAATTTTATCGTATAAAATTGTTCAAAAATGACAAATACCAAACATCCGTGACAGTACCATTTAACATTTATCATTTAAAATTGCGGATTTTGAATCAAAGAAGACGGCAACAAATATTCTAAGAGATTCAACAAATATTGTCCAAAACTTGAAACTTATTCGTAACTTCCATCTCCATCTCTGCATCCATACTCCATTGCATCGACAAGGTCCATAAGGGGAGTCGGACCACTCGAAAAGTCGTGGGTCAATCTTTTTAGGAAAATGTGGAGTCTACAACCACATGCTTACAACCTTCTAACCTCTCTCTCTTCCACTCCTTATACATGAGTCCCATCTCATCTCTCACCCCTTGCTACAAGTGCTTCATGCGACCCCACCATTTATCTTCCTCCTTCAGTCGAAGTCCGACACGTGACGGATACGTGACGGTTGTAAAGATATTGTAAACATTTGGTTGTAGGCATAGCAAAGCTCATCTCTTCAATGTTATGACAAAACAAAGTTGAAGTAAAACAAGTGCAACTAGATACCCATACATTAGAAACATTTTGTAATCATTTTCTTGAACAAGTCAAGCAAAATCCCGGATCATTCACTACACAAACAATAATCTAATCAATTACAACTACTTAAGATGTTTCTGTTTGTAGACTATATTGTAAGGAGATCCCTTGATGTTATTATCTTGTAGTATATCCTAATAGTAATCAATTACGAAAAAAAAATTGTATGAGATGACCATAATTTTATTAATATCTTATACATTCTTCCAATATTTAGTTTACTTCAAATGACATTACAACATATTGATATTTGTAAATCATGAACCTAGTGCATTATGATATTTCATTGGATTGTTTTAACCTGTATTGTACTAGTACAATTATGCTAGTCAATTTCTTTGATTTCTACGTAAATTTGATGCAAAATTTTACTTGTAGGCTATGATATATGATGTTTAAAAATAAAATTTTATTTTGGGAAAAAAAACAAAAGAAAAAACGAATTAATCATAAATAAAGTTTTATTTCTGTTTAATAATTTGATAAATGCTTATGTGAAGATATTTTTTAGGTAGTAACTATTGAGTAATTAGTATTTATTTTATTTTATTAATTTTTTAATTTCACTTAAGAAGCTCGATTTTTTTTTTGGACATGTCCTTTTTACGTTTGTATTTTTATTCCTTTTTCTTTTCTTTTCCACATGGAGAAGGATATGTTATTATTATTATTATTATTATTATTTTGAGGAAAGAGAAGGATATGTTATGTAAATAATAAAATATGATACCTAACGGAACATGGTTAGATATCAATTGTTAAGCCGGCCCACAAGGGCTACCGGTAGGGACGGCGGTCAGGAGGGTGTTGATTATAGAAATGTTCAACATAGTTGCAACGGGCTGATAGCCCACAAGGCCCATGACTCACTCAATCGGGCTTTAATAATTGACATTCTGATTGTATTTTCATATATTAAATTTCCTAAAATGATAACACAACTTGGACTAAAGCACAGAATGACAGTGAATAAATAAGTTCTGGTAACACTACAATGTCACTTTTATGGCGTTATCAACCTCACGAGACATGCATGAAAACAAATGAGTGATATTCTCTTAAATTTTATGGCTTATCAAAATTATGGACGTTTAAATATGGAAGATGATGTAGTATTTGAGCAACATTCAATCATCCATGGAAGATGATGTATTACTAGACAGATTGAGAATGCAATCCACGATCGTCTTCTCCACTAATAATGTGGAAGATGATGTATTACTAGAAAGGCTGGTCCGGAAGATTGGGTTGCCCTAGATAGTTTTTGTTGTCCCTTGATTCTTATTGTACATGGATCATGGTAGGCGTGAGCATTATTCGGTTTTGGACCGAAAATCGAATCGAACTGGACCGAATAAGAGATTCAGTTCGATCTAAAAAAATTCAGTTCGGTTTCGATTTCGGTTCAAAACCGAAAACGCAATAAGAAAATTGTGTGTGTGGGTGTGGGTGTGTGTCTATATATATATATATATATATATATATATATATATATATATATATATATATATATATATATATATATATCGAATAAACCGAAAATCGAACCAATTTAATTCGGTTTAGTTTGATTCGGTTATGGGCCAATTCGATTTGGTTTCGGTTTTGCTTATTCGGTTTTTGGTTATTCGGTTCGATTGGTACCGAATTAACCGAATGCTCACCCCTAGATCCTGGAGGGTTACCAGCGACCCTGACATATATACCTCTCTTCGGTAACCACAAGAGTCACTCGAGTTCGATGCTCTTCTAGTATGTATTTTGTAAATAACGGTTTTTGTTGAAATATGTTGGCGATGTCATTGGTAAATGCTCTCCACATCTTATTTCCATCTCTGTATGATTTTGTGATCTCTCATCATTCATTAGATCGAGTGGTGTCCACCAGGGCCGGTCCTGAATTCATGCGGGTCCTAAATAAACTTTCAAAATGGGGCAATATAAACTGGACCCATATATAATATATAAAGAAAAGATAAAAACTGAAATAAAAATAAATTAAAAAAATTGTTACAACCAATAATTGTTTTGGACCTCTAGTATACAAGTTTAACATAACAACCTTGGACCTCTAGTATATATATGTTCAAATTAAAATTTTTGGGCCCTCATATTTTATGGAGCTCTGGACGATCGTCCTGGCCAGAGCCGGCACTGGTGTCCACTATTTCCCTTGTCAATACAAAGTATTGTTGTAGATTTTTCTCGAAATCTAGTACACGTCTATGAAAGACTAAACCGTGCACAAAAGTAGATGTATAGCAAGTACGTTAAAAACTTGCTAATATTTTTCGACGATGGATAAGAAAACAAAATACAATGAAGTTGTTGATGTACATGAGTTACAACTCTATAACTAGATCTTTACAAGCAAATAAGTGTTTTTCATTTTATTTTTGTTTGGATATTGAACGCTAGGTAGATTTTGATAAGGAAACAAAATGGCTTAGATTTATAATATATAATTCATCTCTGGACGTAAAAAGAAATGCTTGACAAAGGCACATGGCAAACAGACTACAAACATAAGTGGGCTATGAAACCCCATTATCATGAATGATTGAACGAACCACCTGTTGATCACGAGGACAAAATGCATGCAAGCTTAAGCTATTTGAATAATGAATTAAGTGACCGGGGAGAAAACAATTAACAACACCATGGTCCGTTGTGTTCGATCTCGAATGAAACGAAATGTCCCTTGATATATATAGGTGACCACTAATATTAATTCTCTAAACAACACCGGCGCCGGCGCAGTCGAGAATGCCGCCGCGTTCCTCCCTCCTCCTGCTCCACCGCCGCCTTCCCCTTCACCTATGTCGACACCTCAGCCCTTCCCTTTCCTACCGTTCCGTCCGCCACTGCTGTGTGCTCCGTCGATGCCATCTCCCCCTCCTCCTCAGCCGACGTCTCCCCTTTCCCCCTACCACTCCCCCCCCCCCCCCTACCGTTCCATCATTTCTACACGTATATACAGACTGTGCACACATGCGTGTCAAATAGCAGAGTTGATTATTTTTCTCTTCTGCTAATTTCTTTTTAACGTTTGTGTGGGTAGCAATTTGGGGAAATATATGTTGGCAAAATTTGTTTAATTTCATAAATTTGTATTCTAAGTAAAAATACAATTTTAAAAGCTTCAAATGGTTATATTTATTTTTGCTTTTTGTCCTATTTTTGGAATTTTTTTTTATTACAATCCACACATACCTACACGTACTTACGGTTGGGAGGCTCGAACCATATATCGGTCCCACATGGTATCCGTACTGTTTTTCACATGAGTTACAAACAATGATTTTTAAATTTTATTTTGTGGTATTATTCAGTATGAAATATTGTAGGACCCATTATCATTATATATGGCACATAAATATTAAAAAAAAATCTATGAAAAGCCCTACATGTAGAGTCCTCGTAAAACTCCTTTATATTTTTTAATATTTATCATCTCCAATAGAGTCATACATAGAAATCTCAACCAACATCATTCAAATGAGTGATCGGCCATAGATAAAGAAACACAAGAGCACCCAAGAAACTCTCAACCTACATTATTGAAGCACACGGAAAATTATACCAAATAAATTCTAAGTTCCTTCCCATGTAGTTTAAACAGTGATCATATAAATGGAAGGAAGAAAAAAAAAACTCAAAGATAACTTCTAATTCTGGTTGTCTTCCACTCAAATGGAAGCAAGTCAACAATTAACTTGAAATCTATACACACTTCAATTCTGATCCCTGTGTCAGTGTGTGGGAAAGAAAGTCCAAGAGATGAACAAGTACTAAGAAAGTCTGATTGCAAAAGAAGAAGAAAAAAGTACTAAGAAAGTCTATTAGTTTGGTCTTTGTGATATAGGAAGATTGTTTATGGTGCCACATTCGAAATAAAGTCCAAAATGCCCAACAATATATACAATACTCCTGTGTGTAATTATATTGATATATTTAGTCATTGGTATCAATCAAGGTTTGAGGTTTTCAACTTGCCATGAAATCGAATGCTTCTTGCTTAGTTATTACAAGTGTGGTATTCTACAATACCGGATGGATGTTATAAAGCTACACCAACTTTAAAGAGAAATTAAAAGATTTAGCCCTAGGTATATGCAATATAATATAGTGACGTGTCTATGAATAAACGTGTAATGGAATCCCAATTGAAACATAACTGCAATCCAAACTGGCCGCGCTCTACCAAGACAAGTAACGTATTCATACATTCATTCTTATTATGCTGAAGTCTTTACGGAATCAAAGTGTTCGGTACACAGATCATCCTTATGTGGTCATAACACAAAAATAAGTTAGCGGAAAATGGACCTACAACAGCCCTAGAGTATGTACAAGCCCCATAAAAGAATTAAATTGGAACATGATGCTCTGCAATTCTCTAGACTAGATTATTATTGTTAGGTTTTAATCTTTATACATAATCACATTACTCTTTGTTTAGCGGAATCAAGGCGAATGAAATGAAAGATTGTTGCATGCAATTGTTAACAATAACAGTGAAGAAGGTATCATGGCTAGAAGAAGTTAATTTGGGATGAAGCTTGGATTTCGTTATCCCCGTTGTTCGATGGAGAATGTACGTGCCTCCCCTCGTAGGTTGTGATCACCATTCGTGGATCCTCTGCCAATCGCTCCACCCGCTTCTTCACCCGGCAGTTGTCCTGCGTGCAACGATAGTAGCTCCTGCAGCATGCACCAAGTCGTCGATCACAATCACAATCACATATAGATGGACAGAAAGTTTTTGTAACATAATTTTAATTAGGTGAAACGAAAGATTACATCAGTTAGTGTCTAATTCAAATACAAACTAACATTAATAGGAGGAAAATTTTGAATGATGATTTGGCATGTACTAGTAGTAGGTGCTCTCAAGTCATGAAGATTTTTTTTTTTTTTCAAGAATGTAAATGATACTGTGTTTGAGAAGTGAGGATGCTTTTGCATATATACCAAACATTTGCAGCTGGAGAGGAGAGGAAAAAGAGAGTGGAGCAATGATTACAGTGAAGAAAGGATTGATTGAAGCCCCATAGCTAGCACTTAAGCACTGGAATGATTCAAAAGCAATGAGAAGCACAATATTGGCACAAGATTTTTTCTCATTATACAGTGATTTCAGATGATTGCTTGACCCACCAGTTTCCTAGGCACAGCATTTGATTGCACATGAGAGAGAGAGAGAGAGAGAGAGAGAGAGAGAGAGAGAGAGAAGAAGATAAGGTGAATTTGAAATTATGGTTGCATTGCACTGTAATTATATACTGCACCATATATATCCAATCAATATGTAAGGAATAATTCCCTACCTATATATCTTCATTCATAAAGGATATGATAATAGCTAGGAGCATAAAATGAATATACTTTCTATACTATATATTTGCTAGCTTAGGAGCTTAGATGTGGGGATAGTTCTCAAATATGTTTTATTATGAACTCTTGTACAACATAGGTGACTACTAGTGTATCTATCTGAAAATGTTTGTAATGTACGTATCTTGTATCTGCATTATCCATATGAATAATGCTATGGCTACAACCAAAGGGTTACAATCATTTTACAACTTGCCACGTGGCCTGCCTCCATTGGAGGGGAGGGGGGGAGAGATGGGGCCGGGTGGAACCATGTTAGCAGGGGTAGAGTAGGTCGTAAGAAGGTTGTAAAGGTTTGGTAGTAAACTTAGCATTATTGTATCCATATCCGTTGCCCTGTGCCACATAGGTTCTTACTTCAAAGCAATCAACAAAAAGAAACCATATATATATTATACATTGTTCTTCATATATAGAGATATGTGTTAGAGACTAACGTAAGTTTCATCGTAGTATCCTTGTTGCCATACTACTACTTCAGAGATCAAATAGGCCTTTCGACAGGCAGCTGGTCACATTTCTTGGGTCGACTGCGTGGAAGGGACAAGATGTCGAACTTAAGGATGCGTGCATAGGACTATGCTACATGTAGTCGGCAAAATAAATGGAGGGAAATACTATAAGCTAGGGTATAAAACAACAACAACAAAAACTTTTATCCCGAGTTTCTGGGTCATCTATGGTATACTAGAGGAAAGCAAAAGTTAATGTTTCACTAACAGATCTATTGGATATTGATGCGTAAGAAAATAAATATATTACCCAATAACTCTTAGTTTTTATGTTATTGGTTTATTACCCAATAACTCTAGATATATATAGTTTTGGTGTTTTGGTGGGGACTATAATATGTTACTAGAACAACTTTGGTTCGAATCTCCTCTATGGTTTATATACATGACAGCCTCTAGTTTAAATCTGGTTTGGGAGTTTGGACACTCAGTTCTTTATGGTTTCAGACACATAATTTTGAAAAATAAAAATAAAAATAGAAGTGTACTTAATGATCTTTTTCGATACTCTACGAAGTCCTCTCCCATCATATTACCCACACATCAAAGCCGGGCACCTAATATTTCCAAGTACAAGGCATCCTTTAAATGTGGATTTAAACCTCCTAGACCCTCCACATTGTCAGTCAAGAACAAGACTAATTAACATGGCGATCCCATGTTCATATACAAACACCACCTTAAAGATTTTACACAAGAGATATCTAACAAAAAATATGATGCATTCGATCATTTAGGGATGTGCAACTTTAGCATATGAGAATACCAGTCCTTTTTTTTGGTTTTAATGTCAAGCAATTTGTTATAGAAAATCATATCATCTATTATCAGTTTGTCCTTAAACATTTTACATGAGCTTAAGAAACATGGCCAAAAAGGGAGATATACATTAATTTTGTTACCCCCAACTAGCCTTCTAGATCTAACTACAAGACTCTCAATTAATTACTGCTCATAGATATCTTGGCTAAAAGAATTTGGGTCAACAAGGGATTGACAGACGCAGGTTGACATCCGGTCGTAAAAGTTTATTAGTCATTTTATAGAGATTTTTGGTGCTACGTAGTCGAAAACCCTTTTCTAATGGATTAAGGCTAGGCTACGTGTAACGGGATGTTAAAATAAAATTGAATTTTCCTCTCTTCTCACCAGAAAAGGAGAGAATTGTGAATTCCTTATTAATTTGGATCAATTTGGACCCTCTCCATATTAGTCATTCCATAGAGGGGATCTAAGTCTATTGAGTTCACGAAAAATGTAATTAAGAGGTCGGAGAGAAGGCCAAATCGAGTTCACGTAGTCGGCATAATTAGCTTGGCCAGAAAACCAAAGCTAACCCTATAACAAAGATATGCTATCAAGAGGGATACTCAAGATCCCCAACCCTCCATGTGTGTGCTCATCATAGATTCATATATACAAGGTTAGAGATTATGTATGTAATGTTGTACTTCTCTCCTTCCCTAAGTTGATTCTCCCTATCTATAATTTGTAGTGCCCCAATGTAAACTTAATTAAGGGCTATCACAAACTAGATACATATATCTATGATCAAACCTAGATATATACCCATCTTGATTGCGTGACAGAAATAAAGAAATTTCAAGCAAGTTTAGGAGGATATACATACACACCTAGGGTGGTGGGTGTCCTTGACGACTTTCTGGCCATACTTCCTCCATTTGTAGCCATCATCCAAGACATCCACCTCGCTCATGGTCTGGAAGCAGAACCTCGGCTCCCTCATCTTCCTCCTCGCCTTCGCTTTCTTCATCCTCGTAGAGTTACACACCTGCAGCCCCGCAGCTAATTTGGCACTACTGTTGTTGTTGTTGTTGTTAGCGACGCTGCTGCTGTGGCTCCTGCGACAGTCTGCAGCTTCTTCACCAGTGCATGCCCCCCTGCAGGAAAACCATATATATATAATTAACAAGGATCCCTAGGCGAGAATTGAATCAGTTAAATAGACTCTTCTGACTCAGATGCAGCAGTTCCTGGCTGGTCGGTCGCAAAATGCCAAAGAGCACATCCCATATGGAAATTAAACATATGTAACCTAGCTAGATCTTGTTTGTTGTAGAGAAAATTGTGTGCTGATAAATATGTAACTAACATCTCTCTTGTATTTTTGTTTCTTTCCGAAAAACTTTATATAGAAACCCTAAAAAACCAAGAAGATGGAATATTCAAGATAGATAGATATGCATCTTGATCTCTCTCGTGGTGAATCTAATTATTACCAATATTGATTGCTGAGTAGTGATGTTTGATGCGATGAAGTAGCAGCTGCGGCGCCACTCTGGCCTACAACTTGAGCTGGAATAATATTGTGCTTGGAAGTAGAAGGGTTGGCGGCCTTGTTCTCTACAGGGGGAGGGGGAAGGGGACGGGGAGGGATGCTGCAGTTGAGGTGGTGAGACATATTGGAGGGAAAGAATTGGGAGTAGAGAGCAGCAGCAGCAGCAGTTGTTGTTGTTGTGCTGATCATCAGATGATCTTCTTCCACCAAACCCTGGCCTTGGCCTTGGCCTTGGCTTTGGCTTTGGTTGGGGACATGGCCACCACCACCAACACCACCACCACTATTAGATGATGCTGTGGATGGAAACATCTCTCTCACTCTCTCTCTCTCTCTCTCCAAACACCTGTTGATCAGGAAGAATGAATGTATGTGGGGGTGGTGGAGACAGTGAAAGAAACCTTAAGGTTGGCTTTATGACTATGAAATTATATATAAAGATGAGAGCAAAATTAAAATTACATAAAAGGTGGTGGTGGTGGTGGTTGTTGTATGTATAGTACTTTGTATGATATAATAGTTATAAGCTTTTTAGTATTGCTTGCATTCCCTAGATAGATTGATAGGCAAAAGGAATATAGGCAAAAGGAATATATATATATATATATATAGCCAATGACTTCTAGTTCAAGTGGCTAGTGTGGAGGCATAAGATTCAAGTGGGTGATGGTTCGACTTTCTGTGGAAACGATCATGATATGCGCAACCGAACCGATTTTGTTTCTCAATTTATAACTTTTTGATTAATCAAAATCCGACACAACTCGGCCAATGCATTCATTTGCCAACACAAGCTCGGTGCGCAACCGAACCGATTTTGTTTCTCAATTTATAACTTTTGTTTTCTTCCGTTGCATCTTGTGCAACAACTCATTCTCGATATCCGTTGCACTTCGTGCAGCGATTTTACTTTAATATGCGTTGCACCACGTGCAACAATTTACTTCCGATACGCATTGCACATCGTGCAATGATTTATTTCCGATATCCATTGCACTCGTGCAACGATTTATTTTCGATATCCATTGCACCTCGTGCAACAATATATTTTCGATACGCATTGCACATCATGCAATGATTTATTTCTGACATCCAAAGTCAATATGTGAATCCGTTCGACACATTCAATATCAACTTTCGTTTTCTTTTCAACGCATCATTTTACAATCAACGCGTGGCAATTGCTGCAGCAACATTCCACGACTTTTATTGTATCGATGCAACCAATATTTCTCATATCGATCGTTGCAAACAACGAACATCTCAAATTACAATTCACGACGTGTTGCATCTGCAGCAACAATTCCTTGAATTCACATCTCGCAACTTGTTGCAATTACAGCAACAAACCTTTCACGACTTTCCCAGCAACACCATGTAATTTCCAAAATAACACGCGGTAAAATTACATGATTTGTATTAGACTTATTGTATAGAACATCCAGTGCGGCATTGAGTAGAGTCAAGAGTGATTTGATTGGTGGTGAACAACTCTTTGGAATGGTAATGAAGCGAGCGTCCAGAGAAAATTGAGCCTAGAGCTCTGATACCAATTTGTCACGTCCCGACCCGGAATCACCCGAATCATCGTCCTCGCAGGAGGCGTGATGCCGCACGAGCCTGGAGTTGCGCTCGTGCAAGACAAGATGACAAGTTCTCAAATAGTTATCTTTGAGTTGATATTAACAATGAAAGAAAAATAGAGTATACGAAACAATTCTCTTTATTGATATTCGAAATGAGATTACAAAGGCTTTCGATAGCCCAACGAAATTTGCCAGATTGGCTACAACACTCAAGTTCTCTCTTGTCCACAAAAGATTTCATCGTTCCATACATCATGCCTTCTATATCTCGGCCGCATCAATCCTGTTGCATGTCCGAGCGTCAATGCGGTTGCACGTCTCAATACGCTTCGGCATTCCAAGCCTCAACGCGTTCAAGCGAAGTTCCGCCACGAGCAGACCATCCATGAACCTGCTAGCAACTAGTGGAGGATTAGTACTTTCGTCCTCGCTGTACTGATCAAAAATCCACTTAACAAACCGACATTTAGTATTGTATTGATTCATGCAAACATACAATTTAGTTCTCTTTCTATGTTCTATTTAGGATGAGTTCATGGCATATTCGAAGACTGTAAAGCATGTTATCATGGCAAGCATGTTATTCAATTCGCATAAGGAAACAGGCAACCAATAGCAATCCCGTGTTGTTACGTGACTTCTTACCAATATCGACACACTCGCCCTTGCACCGACGCAAGGTGAATACGCCTATCAGCTTTCCCTGTCATGTTATAAGTGTCCTCTATTCAGGATCTATATGTGCACGATTACTACAACAAAAAACCCTTTTAATGACGGCTAAAAAGCGTCATTAATGACGAACCATGACGCTTTTTTTCACAGCAACCGTTATGAAAACGGGTGTTATAAATATTTTTTAAAAGCGTCATAAAATAACCGTCATGAATAGTTTCTATAAAAGCGTTATGAATAGTTAATATATAGTGCACAATTCAGAACAATTTTAAAACGTCATGAATAGATAACATGTATAGGCTCAATGCAGCACATTATAACACTTTATACTATTCAAATTAGCATATCCAAATCAGTCCATATAATTGTCAGGCCTAAAAATCAAATTAACATTATATATCACCATCTTTATTACATTTCTCAAAATAGAGTACATATCAACATCTTCATTACATTCTCAAAATAGAATATCCAAATACATATATACATTTACAAATACATATATACAGTTACAACTACCAAAAAACCTGCACCCAGAGCTCTGTTGGACTACCAGGGACTAAAGGTCCACCAACTGCTAAAATCTTTATGGAAAAAAGCAGTATTCTCGTTTGTTTGAATTTAATGTCTCTTGCAATTGATTGGTCCACATATGAAAGAAGGAAAGCTGAAAAAAAACAAAAAAATAGATTACATTGGAAGCATGAATAAACTTGACAGTACATTCTCTTAAATCAACAGGACAATATACTACATAAGTACCCGACTCAACTACTTCACTTGGCCAGAGTAAAATTACCTTGAAACTTTACTTGGCCTTCCAAACAGATCAAGCAATCAAACTCTACAAGAGAAAAAAAGAAGCTGAGCAGCCAGCATCAAACTTCTCAAGCAGCACCAACATGTAACTTATAGTTAGGGATAACAGTACCTAGGAAACTCCCCAACCAATGAGCCATCCAGACCGGTCAAGAACACAAAAATATCACCTCACAATTGGATAAAGGAGAGTTACTCCAGAGCAGGCAACTAAAGATTACTACAAAATGTACTCGTATTCTTATTTTGAATATCATATTTTACCTTACAAAGTTGGGCCTCATTTCTCTAATCTTTCTAAAATATGTTGAGCAAAAAATTACAATTTATTGTCAAACACATAAATTGCATCATAATTCTCAAAAGAAAAACAACAAACTGATACAATATAGGTCATAAAGAATTAAAGATGCACAAAGAATCAAGTCAAAATTGAAGAAAGACTAGTCTACCTATATAAGATTGAAATATGCAAGTGCAGATTTGCCTATCTAGGACATGTCGAAATTGAAGAAAAACAACAAATTGAAGAAAGACTAGTCTACCTATATAACATGGGCACGCCTTCTGGACTGTCCTTAATGAGTGTCACAATAATTGGCATATGAAGAACCAAGGAAAGTTTCACTGATCACTTTACAATATCATTGTAAAAAAACAGAAATATGAGTTGGCTCACCATGTACTCGGCATCAATAAAAGGATCATTCACAGCCACTACTTCAACATCATCCCTAGCAGTGGCTATGCGTAAGACCAATCTCCCAATCTGGCCAAACCCTGTGTAACAGAAATTATCTTATGCATGCAGCTTAAAATAAAAATACGACAATTGGGTCCAGCATACAACATTCAAGCTTGTTTACAGGCCCACGATGCTAGGTAAGTTCACCATTGTCCATTTTAAACATTACTAAGGAACCAATACAGCTAAATAATAATATCAACATGGAGTTCATATGATAGATCAAAATATTGGTCTTGAAATGACATAATCATTGTTCTGTTTATTTTGAATCAAGAAGAACATATAGAACAAATTTCTTAAAATATGTTTAGAATCACATCCAGAAAAAATTCAAAATTGTACGATTCATGAATAAATATAAAAAGGATTCTTGCCTACAGAACAGATCTCCTAAAACAACAACAAAGAGAATTTGCTAATCTGTTCTGAATCAAAGGGTCACACATGAGACTCTTTGTGAACAACATAGTTATTAGCAGGCACATTCGATAAAGTAATAGAATCTAAATTAATAGACACCACAAAAGTGTCAAACTTTGACAAGGATACAGGTTCGACATGGCAACTATAAAAAAAATCAGACACGATGGTGCAGATATCTATTTAGATCTTCCTATAAATACATAAACCTATGTCACTTAAAATGAAACTTATGCGACTAAATTTTCTTGAATATAAGCAACTTAATAATTACAAGACACATTAAATTTATAGTATTAGCTAAATAGGGGCATAATATTCCTTATCTTGTGAATATTCTATAATTCACAAAATGTGCAAGTTCTTATGTCTCTCCTTTTTCCGGAAGACACTTGCACGAAGTCGCCTTTTTTTTACTTTGGATTACATGATATTCTTTCATAGAGATTATTTCCTACATTATCTCCAAGTCCAAAGCGAGTACTTAACTACCACTTATTGCTTCCTTTTAACTTACGATGCATGGACACGAATATGACATGATATGAACATGGGCAACATGGTCACCACACTGGTTTTTGGTGTACCAGAGTGCATTTTGTAGTGTTCTTGCTTATTGCTCCCTTTTAAATTAAGATGCACAGACAAGAATATGACATGATAGGAACATAGGCAACATGGTCACCACACTACTTTTGGTGTACCATAGTGCATTTTGTACTTTGTAGTGTTCTTGCCGTTTCATACATGGGCACCCATTTTGGAGTTTCTGTGCTACCTGGCTTTTTGTAAGTGTATGGCTGGCCACTTTTAACTAGCATGGAATAGGTTATATATATACAGCAAAGAGCAGCAAGCCAAACCTAAGGCAAAGCAGCAGCAGAACAAAACTTTATATCTTGTAGGTGTTGCACCACAGCAACAGAGTGGGTTTGGACCTCCAGTTAGAGGTAGTTGAAAGGTTGCAATTGTGGTTTCATGGATGTGTTTGATGCATGGTTCGCAATATTGGTAGGTGACCCTTTGGCAGTTTCAGGGGATTTCAGAGGGTTTCGGTGATTTTTGAATCGGCTTTTGGCAGTTTCTGTATTGGTACCGTAAACTATTGTTTGGTGAAATATTGGAGAGCAAATTGGTATATTCTAAGTCTCCTATTTTGATTAGTATTTTTTTTTCTTTTACACCTTTGTCCATGGACATATAGCCCGGATTGGAAGGAACTATTTAATCATAGGAATTTATCTTTCATATTTTTTGTGTTACTTATCTCCTACCCTCCCTAATACATTTTTAAGGTTGATACATTTATATCCAAAATGTGAAGTAAACCTTCATGTACAATAGAAAGGCTGGTATCTTTGAAATGCAAAAAAAAAAAAAAAAAGAAAAAAAAAAAAGAGGCCAAATAATTCGATATTGCTCATAACAGCATAATGAAGACGAAAAAGAGCACGTACCATTTATGCCAATCTTTGTCTTCCCACCACTTGACGATCCTAAACAACAAAGAACATATTCATTTAATGGAAGATAAACAAGTATTGAATATTATTGATTTTGAGAAAGAGACAGAGACAGAGACAAATAATGATTTCTAACGTGTCAGAGGGATTTCCTAAACCAAGAGCTTCTTAATTTAAGGTGAGTTTGATTGCAAGGTGGAAAATACGTGGAAAATAAATTGATTCCACGAAATTATTTTACTAGGAAAAAAAATCCACAAAATTTTGGCATCTTCTTATGGAAAACTTAATTTGGGTGTTTGATTGTCATTATTTTCCACGAAAAATAGTTTTTTTCTATGGAAAATGATATGTTCCTATGTGTTGGGCCGGCAAGTTTTATTTTCCACCATTTTAGAAGAAAATATGGAAAACGATAGTTTTTCGAAAATAATTCCATGGAAAATATAATTCCAAAAAAAAAAAACTTACATAAACATCACAAGTTTTGGAATTCATATGATTTTCAATGCGGAAGTGTCCAACTTCAACCTTATTATCTATCTATCTATCAATAGTGAAAGAAACGTTACTCGGAACAACAGGAGGTGCCTCGGTAGCTATGGCCCTGATTGGCTCAATACTTCTACCACTCGATAACCTATACAAATTCAGAAGAGAGCACCAAACCAACCAAAAATTAGCTAAAATGAAGGCTTAAATTACATAATTCACACACACGCACACACTTACTGTGACGACGACGACGACACATGTACAGGAGAAATGGCAGAACCAAAAACACTAGAACGAATCGTAGCCCGACTGTGGCTATTGCCACTACACGACGACACCTGGACAAAGTCGATCAGTAAAGATTTAGTAAAGTAATTGCATTTGTACCAAAATTTCTACACAGAGACGACGAACAGTGGCTATAGGAATTTTGATATAGAAATAGAGGGAAATCATCAATTTTTGACGAACATCCAACCAAATAGGAGATCGAAGCCACCAAATCTCGATCAAATAATTAATCGAACAGAAGACCATTCTGGTCGAGCGTCGAATCTCCAGATAACTAACCAGTCCGAGTGGTTTTGAACGAAATCTAGCAAATAAGAACAGCTCACCTTGAAGGAATCGGAGGCTCGAGCGCCGGAGCCGGCGGAGAAGAAAAGATCGGGAGATCCACTGAGAGGGGCGGCAGATCTGAGAGTGGCGGCAGAGGACGCCATTGCTGCACGCAGGAGAGGAGAGAGAGAGAGAGAGAAACCCTAGCTAGATATTTGGAGGAGAGAGAGAGAGAGTGAGGATTGAATGATGGCGGCCTTTTATAGTGGGAGGGAGCGGAGGGGTTTTGCTTCGGGGATGGACGGACCAATTTTCTGATAACCACACTCGGCCGTACATCGCTTCGCCTGTCCTGTGCCCGAGGTTCAGCAGATCGAGTTGGGGGAGAATCTAGGGTTTGGTGGGGATGGGGGAAAATTTAGGGTTCCAGATCGAGAAGCGGAGGAGGAAACTAAGCGGAGGACGACGATGTGGAGGATTGAAAGAAGAATGAGGAGAAGCTTAGGGTTTGGTGAGAGGAGGGAAGAGGATGAGAAGGGGAGTGGAGCTGAGAGGGAAGAAGAAGGGATTTGGAGAGGGGATGAGAAGGGGGCGGAGGCTTGAGCCTCCAAATATCGCGTTGGTGGAAAGAATTTTACAGAAAACTTAATTACAAGTTTGCCACCACTCTAAAATATTAATAATGCTTGTTTTATAAACGTTATAAAAAGCTCAAAATTAGCCAAAACTGTCATAGAAAAAAGGTATTTCGAACTTTGATGACGCTTCTTTATCAGTCGTCATGAAATCCACTTATCAAGCGTCATTAAAGGGTCTTTTTGTTGTAGTGGATATGAGTGTACCTTGCACTTTTGATCCAGGATCCGTCCATGCAGGATGTATGTATACCTTGCACTTCCAACCCATCGCCCTTAACTATATGAAGGTCACTAGCTTCTCGGGCTAGAATGGACTTATATTTATCGAATCGAAACATAAGACGATGAGAACTCTGTGCGGTTGCTAACCAAACATCAGAGGACCATCGAAATAATTACAGCAAGTGGCTTATCACATTCACTAGAAGGTCGCTACCTGTCTAAATGAAGTACACCAACAATACCGTAAACACAATCCCTCCTAGGCCGAACGGTCCCAGCGCCCTGGCGCGCCACGTTCGAGGGATGCCCATGCATAGGCTTTATGTCTTTAAGTCTATTTGACCATGCAATGCATCTTATCTTTCATACAACCAAGCAACTTTGTCTATATCTATTTCAATTGGCACAACACCCCAATGTTCTCAATGAACGTCCCGAAGGCCACGAACATTTCGAAGGCACCATGCCGCATCGACAGTTATGCCATATACATGCCACAACTGTTCTCCTCGTTGCAACGACGCCATCTTTTGTGAGTATCGTGTAGCTGTGCACATTCGTCGTCTTTCCTTGCATCGTGTATTCAATGCACGCCTCGAAGCCGTGTTTTCTTATTCTACGCCTAGCATTCAACGCGTTATACTTATGTTCCATCCTTCCGACTCGTGCAACTGAGGCACGCCTCGATAAGGTATTCAATGTTATATCGCTCGTGCGCTGAGGCACTCGCACCGATATAGTCTTTCAATATTCTAGCATGCTAACTCATGCGCGGGGGCACGGAATGACTTATGCACTATGGCACTCGTCGATACAGTTATCCATGTTCTTATGGCTTGTGCACCGAGGCGCTCACCTTTGCGATATTCCATGTTCTTATGCGACTCGTACATTTGTTGTATGATTTATTTCAATTATTCTTAGTGTTCGACATGCACTATGTTTATCTCTCTATCGAGCCACGCCCGCGGCGTTGATATGTTAACTCAGCATACAATGATATATATTCTACTTGGCATGAAGGAGTAGGAAAGAGAGTCAATGTCCCCCCACCACACCTTGAGTCGATATGCCTTGTCGTTTTGCCGAGCCGATGCAGCTCGATTCCATAACTTGTTGCACGGCCAACTCTCCTGACTTACCCATTCGAGCACTTCGGACTTTATTGAATTATACGTCTGATTTGGCTTACCATGCCAAAGTCTCAGTCCGTCGCAAGGCGACGATTTGCTTTCGCGGACCCCTTACTGAATAAGACAGAATGTCGACCTCTAATATTTTAGCGTAAATGGATAGCCTACACATGAAGCCAACTAAAGTTAATACTTGCATCGATTCGGACTTGCGCCTTGGTCGATTCGATTTCTT
This sequence comes from Iris pallida, assembly GCA_029216955.1. Classification (NCBI taxonomy): domain Eukaryota; kingdom Viridiplantae; phylum Streptophyta; class Magnoliopsida; order Asparagales; family Iridaceae; genus Iris; species Iris pallida. The sequence continues at coordinate 5,921,977 of JANAVB010033417.1, forward strand.
AGAATCTTCGAGCCGTCTCAACGTACTTATCCTTCAGAGCAACGCAGCGCTTCACATCGATTCAACTCGATGCATACTTTGGGACAAGGAAACTCTTCGCATCGACTTAGTTCGATGTATTTCTCGGGACAACTTAACTCTTGTATCGATTTGCATCGATACGCAATCGGGTCAATGCTACTCTTCGAGTCTACGACTCAACATAATGTACCGTGCGGAGCGGAGCATTACATACGCTCTGTGTACATTGCCTGTGAGAGAGAAGAGACCTTTTATAGGCCCGAGTAGCAACTGTCCGGTTAGCACAATATTTGGGACGTGGTAATAACCACTCAGAACGTGCAGTAACCGCTCAGATCATACACAGACATGATCTGAAGCAAGTTGCGCACCTCGCGTACCCCGCACGCCTTGTACACCACGCGCTGGACGCGCACTAAGCCACTTACGCCACCTGCGGTACCTGCGTGCCCTGTGCACCCTACGCCACCCGTGCAACTGAGCGCGCACCTGTGCGTGCAACTGGGCACGCCGCTGGGCGCGCACCTGGTTGCGCAACCTGGGGTAGCGCAACCTGGCAGCACAACCTGGCCGCGTAACCTGGCAGCGCACCTGGCCGCACAACCTGGCTTGCACAACCTGACCATACGCAAGTGGCTCACGTAACCTGGCAGCGCACCTGGCCGCACAACCTGGCCTGCGCAACCTGGCCGCGCGCAAGTGGCTCACGCAAGGAGCGCAACTTAAGCGCACTATGCGCCTAGCGACGATGCTGACGTGCTAAGTGCAAAGTACGCCAACAAAATGTCATATTACGCCTCATGAGCCCATAAGCCCGAGTCCGAATCCGATTTCGAGTCCAAGTCCGAGTCGGGGCTTAGCTCCCATGGAAATAAATTTCTCTGGAGCAAAAAGCATGAATGCTTTCAATTGTTTATTTAGCCTTTTTTCCATTAGAAAAATAATCCCACATGGCACACCCATGTGCACCTCCACACCACATATGCATCTCTAAAATAGCATAGCTAATATATAGAGATACAACTCCTTTGGCCTAGCCGATGTGGGACTAAAGTTTCTAATACCAAAGGCGAAAACCCAACAATCTCCTACATATCTCTATATATGGGTATAAGTGTTCCCCACAGTAACTGTCCATCATGCATTAGGAGAGATGTCGCTGACGACTTGAATCTTTCCGCATGGGTCAAACAACAAACTATAATACAAGAATGGACTCAGCCTTGAATTCTGTACCATAGCTGAAATTCTTTCCACTCACATAATGTAGTTACATGTACTTCTGGCTACACATTAAAGGTCCTGTGCCAGCCTGGTTTCAGTGTATAATTTTGGGCGTCTACAAGTTTACCCTCAAGAGACGGCCTGATATCTCTTTGTCCATACACTATAGGTGAGTTCATTATAAAGAGACATGGCATGAAGCGCTATGCGCTTCCCTTGCGGTGCTACGCCGCTATGACATGGCTTAAAGCCGAGGCCTTACCCCGTAACGGAAACCTCATTGTAGTGTCATACTACTGTAGCATGAGGCCACCGCCTCTTTGTAGTGCCAAACTATCCAGCATGAAGCCTTAGGCTCCCTTGCAGTGTTACGCCGCAACGACATGGCTTGCAAGGCCGAGGCTTTATCCCTAACCGGGTACCTCATCGTGGTGTCGTGCCACTCTAACATGAGGAACTCCTTCTCTTTGTAGTGCTGACTACACCCCTCTTTATTTTAACATACATCATTAGGCTAACTGCCTATTTGCGGTGCTACGCCGCTGTGACATGGCTAGCAAAGCCGAGATATTACCCCATGCCTGGGAACCTCATGGTGGAGTCACCCCACAGTAGCATGGAGTTTCACTCCGTGTAGTACTGTTCTACCGTGCTTCCTGTAAAGCACATCAGGCATTCACTCTGTCTGAGAACTCATTAAGGCATTTAAGCCAACCTTCCCACAGGATCCGTTTTCCGCAGAAAAACAACAGTAGACAACAGTGGTTGTAGGTCCGTAACCTCTCCATGCCCAATAGAACATGTACCCACCGTTCCTGATATTCTTTCGATTAGTGGTCCTCCCTTGAACCAAAAGCTAGATGTCTATTAGATTTCTCTTTGAACTAATAGCATAAAACTTTATGGTAGGAATAGAATAATATAATATCAGAATGCCTTCAGGCCCATTTCACAAGCTGTGTCATCGACTAGCTGGCGCTTGAGGTCCTTGGTGAACGTATCCGCCAGGTTCTCCTGACTCCGAACATCAATCACTGCAATAACACCTCTCTTGATAAGATCGTGTACTGCCCTATGCTTTAACCGCACAGTCATCTTCTTTCCGTTGAAGAGGTCATTTGATGCCACCGCTACAGTCGTCTGGTTGTCGCAGTATATCGGTATCGTCGGTATTTGTGCCCCAACCACTGGAAGGTCATACATGAGCTCCCGAAGCCATTCTGCTTCCTCGGTTGCGGTATCAAGTACAAAGAACTCAGATTCCATGGATGACCACGAGAGCATAGTCTGCTTCTTCGACTTCCATGATATAGCAGCTCCACCCATTGTGAAAATGAATCCACCTGTGGACCTCTCGCTCTCCACCCCTGAGCACCAGCTGGCATCACTGAAGCCTTCCACAACCGGCGGATCTCCGCTGTAGTACAGTGCATATGTCTGAGTCTTCTTGAGATATCTCATAGCTCGTTTCACAGCTTTCCAGTGTTCAACACCTGGGTTGCTCGTGAAACGACTCAGCATTCTCACAGCAAAAGCTATGTCAGGCCTTATGGCAGTAGTAGCATACACTAAACTTTCGATTACGCTTGCATACTCCAGCTGTCTGACGCTTTTCCCTGAATTAGGCTTCAGCTTCAGATCACACCTGTATGGCGTATCGATCCCTGGAAGATCCCGATACCCATAATGAGTGATCATTTTCTCAATATAATGAGACTGTGACAGCGCTAGTCCAGTGTCTGTCTGGATGATCTTGATCCCTAAGATCACATCAGCTTCTTCCAAGTCCTTCATACTGAACTTGCTCGAGATGAATTTCTTTGTCTCCGTGACACAACCCATATTCGTACCTTTGATAAGCATGTCGTCTATGTACAGACAAACGATCACACCTCTTCCATCAGCGAACTTCGTGTAAACACATTTGTCCGTCTCGCTGACCATGTAGCCATTTGACCTTATAACTTTGTCAAATTTCTCATGCCACATCTTGGGAGCCTGTTTAAGACCGTACAAAGATTTTACCAACTTGCAGACTTTGTCTTCAAGACCCTTGATGACAAATTCCTCTGGCTGTTGCATGTAAATCTCTTCGGTCAGCTCGCTATTTAGGAAAGTCATTTTCACATCCATCTGATGTATCACTATCTTATGTATTGCTGCGAGAGCAATCAACATTCTGATGGTCGTCATCCGGTGTGAAATCCAGAATTTTAGAATTTATGGATTATTAGATTGTAGCGTAAATCTAGTTTATTATTATTATTATTTATTAGTCAAAATTTGGAAAAGATATTTTTAAAATAATCGTTGATTTTTGATTGTGGCCCTGCCCCGATCCCGTGACCGGAGTCTGACCCGAGTTCGAACCCGGTTTCCCGAAACCTAATCCCGTTTCGAACCCATTCCTTTTACTTCTTTTAAATTCTGATTATATATCTATTATTATTATTATAAAAAAATTAATAAAAACCCATCTGGCTTGGTCTCCCATGACCAAGCCAGCACCCCTATTTTTCTCCCTACACTTCTTCCTCTCCTCCACATTTTTTCCTACTCTTCAGCACCCAACTCCTTTTTATTAACCATTCTCATCCCCCACTCCCATTTCATTCTCAATTCTCTCTCTCTCAAATTTCTTCCCCAAGCCCCCCAGCACCCGAGCCTTGCCGAGCTCACCCGTGCCCTAGCCCTCCCGCCGGCCTCCGGCGATCCCGGCCCAGTCCGCGCACGCCTCCTCCTCCGGCGCCCCAGGCCGCGACCCCCGGCGGCCATCCGGCCAGCGCCCCGTCCGCGCGCGCCTCCAGCGCTCCGGCCAACCCGCCTTTCGCGCGCGCCTCCAGCGCCCCGGCGCCACCCCTCTCGGCCGCCTCCCTTGGCCAGAGCCTTCCGGCGCTTTCCGCCGCGCGCAATCCCGTCTCGTCGGCCGCCTTCCGCGCCGGCCAGAGCACCGCCCACCGTGCCCTAGACCCGGCGCCGCCCTCTCTCGCTCGCCCCGGCCCTCTCCGGCCAACCCTTCGACCTCCAGCAGCTTCCCCGGCCGATTCCGCTGCTGTCCGCGCCCGGCCCAGCCACGCGCGCCCTCCCGCGTGCGCCTCGCTGTTCCAACAGCGCTGTTCCGGCGATCTCGCTGCTGTCCGCGAGTTTGGGATTTTTTTTCGACGTCCGCGGGAACGTGATTTTCCTTCTCTATTTTTGCATCTGAGAGCTCTAGCCGAGCAACCAAGGTATATCTCGTGTCCCCGTGTCCCTACCTTAGTGTCGATGATGATACGGTCCCCGATCCCGTTACGGGATTCGGTTTAGGCGATTGTAGTTTCAGATTTTTTCGAATTCCATTTCAGAATAATTCGGTTTTTGTGGATTCCGGTTTCCCGAACTTTATTTCGGGATTTCCGAATTTAATTCAGGAGTATTCTGTGGTTTTGGCTACAAATAATTATGATGTGTTTTCGGGTTGGATATTATTTCTGCGTGGAATATTATTGTGGATAGTTTGGGTTGTTTCCCTGGTTTGGGATATTATTTATGTTGACTTTTGGCACCGTCCCAGGATTGGGTTGTCCCAATTACAGAGGAGATGCTGCCCAAATTTTCGGGAAAGTTTTCAAAAATAAAGTATTTTAAAATGGGTTTCTATTTTTTCGGTATTTTGCAAACAGATTTTTGGAGTTTCGTATCACAATTAGGCGACGACCATATCGGTCGAATGAGCCTCGGCAAAGCGCAAACGCTACAGGGTTCCTGTACGTTGAGGCGCTAGCCAGCAACATGATATTTAGACCAAGTCTGAGACGCATTTTACAACTATATTTATATTTATAATTATTTTTAGAACTGGTACTTGCTGTTAGTATTTTTGGTGCAGGGCTTCGGCCTACTGTTTGGACCGTTCGCGGCACTCAGAGCTCGCATAGATGAATTAATTAATTTATGTAAAATTTGTAAAGGGCATAAGCCCAGTTTTCTATTTCATTTCGCTGTGACCTTGTATTGTGTAGTTTAGGTTTTTACTTTCTTTCTGAGTTGGTTTTCGTTATTAGACGCATAATTACAATTTGGGTATTAATTATTTTGCATAAAAATTAATAAGGATTTTCACAATAAATTAACTTGAATAAAATATTAGTAAGTTAACGAAGTCCATGTTTTATCACTAAAATAAAATATAGTTATATATATATATATATTTTAAAATACAAAGTTTTGTCAAATTAATCGGTAATTGCCATTTTTCCAATTAATCAATAACCGACTTATTTAATTAAATAATAACGAACGTAGATTGCGACGTTAGACGATTTTCGGTAGATTAATTAATAAACTTAAAACCTGACTAGGGTCTACTTCTAGAGGTTGTAACTGGCACACCTAAAATGGTTTCATTATGGTTCTAAGCCAATGTTCTCAACTGTAGGATCTCGGAGACGAACCTGACATCCTCCTCGGTACCAACATTCTCGATCCAGTCAATTAACAGCGGCAAGTTACGGTTATGTCTTCTTGTATTTTATTTAGTAATTGTCTAGCTGCATGTTTAAACCACATTGCTACACGGAACCCTCTCCTAGGGTTCAGATATTGATTAATATTGATTGTGGGGATTGGAGGAATAGTGTAACGTTTATGGCCAATACCCCCCTATATTACAGGATTGTGCGAGCTTACCCCTCTTACACACGGGGATAAGCCATATCGCGTCGCTAGGACGCTATTGTATAACCCAAGCCGGTCATAGACGATTACACATTCAAATCACACTATTTTTAATCGTAGAACTACTAGAAAATATTGTTTCAACTGTTTAGCCTGCACTTTTCCATTATTACTTGAAATATGAGATACATATTCGTACTTGCTCCCTCCTGACTGGAGATAACATTTTTAGGTGACATTGAGGATGCTGAGCTATTGTACAATAGCTACTATGACCCGGTTTTATACCCTGTGGTGTTGTCGGAGTCCCCCTTGGAGGATGCAGGACCTGAGGCCGACGAGCCGACCTCTTAGCTATTCGTTTTCAGTTTTTTTTTCTAGTTTTGTTGTTTTAAAATTTTGTTAATTTGAATTCAGCAATTCATTTCAGTTCTTTCATTTCCAGTTGTACTTTTCAAATGTTGAATAAAAGTTTAAAATTTTCGTATATTGAGTTGTGACAAATGTATAGATGTTGTTGTGAACACCTGCATATAGAACAGCTTACTGCCGCCGTCTCACAACGGTGCAGGCTGGGCATGATCCGATTTGACCCAATTATTTGGTATCGGGTCGTGACATCCGGGCTACTCGAGCATACGTGTCAAAGTAGTCAATCCTCTGCTTCTGAGAAAACCCCTTGGCTACCAATCTAGCCTTGAACTTGTCAATAGTTCCATCTGCTTTCATCTTCTTCTTAAAGATCCATTTGCATCCGATGGGTTTCGCTCCTTCAGAAAGATCAACCAACACCCAAGTGTTATTTGAGGTGATGGAATCAATTTCATTGTCAATCGCCTCCTTCCAGAAAACCGCATCTCTGGTCTTCATCGTCTCATCATAGGTAAGCGGATCTAATTTCACATGATAGGTGACAAAGTCACTTTCGAAGTCCTTCGGCCTCCTCACACGCTTAGCTGACGGCTCAGCTTGTTCTGGTTCAATCGTTGTTTCAACAACAACATCTTCTTGGACCACATCTTCATTGAAGACTTCAGTTTCCTGCGCACCCTCATCGTTCTCCGGTACATCCGCAAGAACAATATTCTTGTGCCTTGCAAATTTGTCTTCAAAATATTCTGCGTCACGAGATTCAATGATATGATTTGACTCAATATCAAGAAATTTTCGAGCATCACTCTTCTTGGCATACCCCAAGAAGATCGTCTTAGTAGTCCTTGTCCCAAGCTTCTGAATCTTCAGATCTGGAAGCTTGACATATGCCAGACACCCCCACACTCGAATAACATTCAAGTTAGGTCTAACCTTGAACCAGAGTTCATGAGGAGTAACGTCTGAAGTTGCATGAGGCACTCTATTTGAAATAAAGTGGTCATCAATGCAGCTTCTCCCTAATAGCACTTAGAAAGACCCGCAGTCAACAATATTGAGTTAATCATTTCTGTTAACATTCTGTTCTTCCTCTCTGCTACTCCATTTGATTGAGGAGAGTACGGAGCCGTAGTCTCATTGACAATTCCATGTTCTTTGCAGAACGATACGAATTCATGAGACCTGTACTCCCCACCTCGATCATTCTTATTCTTTTGAGTTGTTGTCCAGTCTGCCGCTCAGCTTCGGCTCTGAACTCCTTGAACTTCTTGAATGCTTTGTCTTTAGCCTTCAGCAAGTAGACGAACGCATACTTAGAGAAGTCATCGATGAAGGTTATGAAATACTTTATCCCGGCCTTTGTAGAGAACTGTTTGAAGTCACAGATATCGGAGTGAACTAACTCCAGAAGATCTGTACTTCGATTAACCCGAGGAAAGGGTTTCCTTGTGATCTTTGTTTGAGCACAAACTTCACATTTCTCTACCTTACCCCCACACTTGGAGATAAGCCATAGACTAGACATTCTGTTTATTCGTTTACAATGAACATGTCCTAGTCTATTATGCCACAACTCAAAAGTATAATTTACTACTAAAATTTGCTCCATTAGAGACGTAAATTTAGCGACATTCGTATAACGTCGCTAAATTTTGCACTTTAGCGACGTTTAAGTGAAACGTCGCTAATAGTCGCTACTAGCGACGAAAATAGCGATGTGACAACGATGTATATTAGTTACATGAGCTAGTCGTCGCGAAACGTCGATATGACGTCGCTAATAGCGACTAATTTAGCGAAGTTAAAATGAACGTCGCTAAATTCTAATTAAATTCCCCCCCAACGATTCATTTCTCCCATTTTACTCTCTCACTCTCTCTCTCCTAGGGGTGAGCATTATTCGGTTTTGGACCGAAAACCGAACCGAACCGAACCGAATAAGAGGTTCGGTTCGGTTTTAAAAAATTCGGTTCGGTTTCGGTTTTGAAAATACTAAATTTTTTTATTCGGTTTCGGTTTCGGTTCTGGGTTTCGGTTTCGGTCCAAAACCGAAAACCGAATAAGAAATTTTAATTTATATATATATATATATTTTTTTTTAATTTATATATATATATATATATATATATGTGTGGTGTGTGTGTGTGTGTGTGTGTGTGTGTGTGTATGTGTGTATGTGTGTGTGTATGTGTACTATATATATAAGTATTAATATATATAGGTATATACTAAATATATATAGGTATATACTAAATATGTCTATGTATATTTAGTTCCTATATATATTAACAAAAAAAACTCAAAAAAATCAAAAATATATGAATAAACCGAATAAACCGAAAACCGAACCGATTTAATTCGGTTCGGTTTGATTCGGTTTTGGGCCAATTCGGTTCGGTTTCGGTTTTGCTTATTCGGTTTCGGTCCAATTCGGTTTTGGGTTATTCGGTTCGGTTTAAACCGAATAAACCGAATGCTCACCCCTACTCTCTCCTTCCCCCCTCCGGCGCTCTCACTCTCTCCGGCGACTCTCACTCTCTCCGGCGACTCTCCTCCCTCTCCGGTACGTGACTCCCCCCCCTCTCTCTCTATTTTGGTTGTTGGTGGTTGGGGGGGTACGGGTGGCTCGGGGGGAGGGGAGGGGGTGCGGGGTGGTTGGGGGGAGGAATGGTCCGATGGGAGGGTGAGGGGCAGGGGGGATGCGGGTGGTTGGGTGGTGAGTGGGAGGTGGCTGGGGGGTGGGACAGGGGGGGTGAGGGAGGCTGGGGGTGAGGAGGGGGCTGGGGGGGGAGGGGAGGGTTAGGGTTCGGGTTAGTGGTGGGTATGTGGGGGGGGAGGGGCGGGGGAGGGGGGGGTGAGGGCGGCTGGGGGTGAGGAGGGGGGCTGGGGGAGGGGAGGGTTAGGGTTAGGGTAGGGGTGGTTGGTGGGGGAGGGGAGCAGGGGGGGCTGGAAAGGGGAGGGGGGCTGGTGGAGGAGGGGTTAGGGATCGGGTTAGGGTTAGGGGTGGTGTAGGGGGGAGGGGTACGGGGGGGGGGCTTGGTCAGGGGCACCGATAGTGCCGAAAAATCTGATAATTTAGTAATAATTATTTGTTTTTCGATCCGATAACGACCGATATCCGATCTGATAACGACCGATACCCGAAACTGACCGATACCGACGTTGGGGATCTCTTTTCCGATTAATTCGACAAAGAAAATTAAACTAAAAAGACAAATCACAAGGGTTTTAAAGCGTACTAAGGTTGTAAAATCATGTAAAAAAAGAAAATCATTCTATTGTATGTAAACCAATCGGGTAATAATGACTACTATTTCATTTAATTTCAAAAATACTAAAAATGAAAATCATTCTATTATGTATAAAATATATGTTTTTAAATGTAAATAATTTATTAATAATTATTTGTTTTTCGATACCAAAAATCCTATACTTCGATCTGAAACCACCGATACTACCGACATCGCCAAAAAATCATATACTTCGATCTTTGACAAATGGATATATTATACTATCTATGAAAGTTTCTATAGAAATGAATGTTATGTCTTGAACATATGTGGAGAGTTATGAATCTCCTACATTCTCCTACATTTTATAATTTTAAACCTATGGGTCTTACTATTCTACAAAATGAGCTCCTACATTCTAAATCTAGAATCTAGAAATTGGGATGAGTATCGAAATCGGTATCGGAATCGGTATCGATATCGGTATCGGTATCGGCAGCTTCTCATAATCAAAACTGATGTGGTTAGCTATTGGCCTTGATTTTTAGTTCAGCTTCTATAAGAAATTTGCATTAATCTACGGTACGACATGGTGATCAGGACATAGTCCCTGCAGCCATTCGACTGGCGAGGCAGTAACTATATAACCGTAGATAAAGTTGACTGTCTTCCAACCCCCATCCCTCGACAATGATGATACGACAACCTATCACTATATCTTTTAGTAGTAGATAATGTCTTAGTATTACATTATGTGGGTTCATCTTGATTCTGTTATATCCTTCAGATACTAGATTCGATAAAAATATATACTACAACATATGTACAGAACATAGATGATTCACACTAATGTATGCTAGAATGAATTTTGGGTTGTGTTCTGAGCCATCCGTTCTCACACTTGGCAAAAAATCGAATATAACATTTTATCTGCTTTCGAAAATGTACTCAAACGAGATGATGGTTCCTTTAGTTAGCTTGCTTATGTTACAATTATATTATTTGTGAATATCGATCTTACCAGATGGTACCCATGACCCGAGCAGCGGCACGTCGTTTGAGGGAAATACTGAATGCTGAGGTGGCTCCTCCCACTGTTAAGGAGAAAGTGGCACCGGTAGCTAGTGAGACCGGGAGTTCCATTCATCCAGTACCTGCAGTGGACTGCATCTCTCCTGGCGCCGTCGATCCCACTTTTTTGAAGTGGTTGCGTGATCGTATCACTAAGCGTTTGCGTGAGCTGCATGGTCGTCATCAGTGTAGTGTAGTTTTATGGATATATTTTGTATTGGACTATTAGTACTTATTACCAGCTGTACTTGCTTTATGGATATATTTTATATTGGACTATCTACTAGTTTGTTTCTTTTTTGGAATTACAAAACATATATGAATTAGTACTGTGTCAATCTCTGGATTGTATCTCCAGCTCCAGCTCCATTTGCATTCTGGATTCTGTATTTTTTTTATTTTTTTAACTTAGCGACGTTCTTAGCGTCGCTATTATGTAGCAACGTTTATGAACGTTCCTAATAACGTCGCTAAATTGCTGACTTGGCAAAGAATCTTTTCTCACCACATCGTCGCCAAAATGTCGCTAAAATGTCGCTAAACGGCGACCACAAACGAACGTCACAAATAACGTCGCTACTTAGCGACGTTTGTAACGTCGCTAATTAACGTCGCCATAGCGACGTTTTGCGACGTTTTACCGATTAGCGACACGTTTTTTTCGTCGTTTCCAAAACGACACTAGAAACGTCGCTAACTTAAATTAGCGACGTTTTGGTCGGCATTAGCGACGTTTACAAACGTCGCTAATCTGACAGATTCTGGTAGTGTACGCAGAAGGAGTAATTGCATTAATAACATTGGACTGATTTACAAGCTGAATTTTGAACATTCCTTCGGTATAAAAAGCTTTTTCAAAATATGTTACCTTAATAGACATCACCATCTGGCCAGCATTGATGTCCATCCTGAGGCCTGCGTTGCAGAGTAGGCCTCATGAGATCAGGTTCTTGGCGATAGCAGGTATGTGCTTCACGCCTTGAAGCGTCAGAGACTTGCCAGAAGTCAGCTTCAATACCACCGTCCCAATCCCGAGCACTTCAGCTTGTGTCTGGTTCGCCACCATAACCACTTCAGAAGTAGGTGTGTAGGTGGTGAACCACTCCTTGCTGGAACAGACATGACAGGTGGCTCCAGTGTCTACCCACCAGTCAGAGTCAATCCCTACCGCATCAACCTGCGCAATCATAGCAACAACGTCAGTGATCATAGATACCTTGCTAGGCTCTCCTTGCTCTGATTGCTTGATCTTTGCTTTGCATTCATTCTTGAAGTGGCCATTCTTTCCACACTTGAAATAATCCAAATGTGACTTTGGCTTCTTTTGCTTGAACGAAGTTCCTTTGACTTTCAGATTGTCAGGGTCCTTCTTCTTGCTGTGGGAAGCCGCATGCTTTTTCCTTGGTTCCTTGGTATGAACCAGATTGGCGTTAGCCAATTGCTTGGACAGTGCGTCCACCTTCAGTTGAGCCCGCATCTGGTCCTCAACATAAATTTTCTGCAAGAGATCTTCAAGGCTGATCTCAAGCTTCTTCATATGCATGTTTGCATAGAACTTGCTCCACCCAGCGGGGAGCTTTGAGACAATCCCTCCAACAACAAACTTGTCGGGGAGGGGCATCGCCTCGTCTTTCAGCTTCTGTCGCAGCTTCAAAATTCCTTCACCTGCGGCAGTATGGACTTCTCATCCTCAAATAGCCATTTGTGATATTTTTCAACCACAAATATCTTGCTCATGTTCTTGTCTTCTTCGTATAGTTTCTTCAGAGACTCCCATATGTCTCTGGCAATAGTTTTCTTACTGTAGGATTCTGCTATGGAATCCTCCATAGCATTCAGGATAAGCAGCGTGCAAATGCTATTCTCCCTTCTCCACTTGGCCTGAAGTTTAGTAGCCGCAGTGATTGTAGCAGCAGACCCAATATCTGGAACAGTAGGTTCCTCTTCAAGAAGCACGTGATCAACGTCTCTGAGTTGAAGAGTGAGATAAACCTTCCTCTTCCAGACTTGATAGTGCTCTCCATCAAATTTTTCTAACTTACAGAAGTCAGTATTGAGGAGTGAAGCATTAAAATTTTCCATCGTAGGAATATAGCTTTGAGATTATTAGTGCCGGGGCACAATTGTTCGATAGAAAACTGAAAAGATGCAACAATTATAAAAACAATGTTCCAACGCAACACTTCTAGGAAGGTTGCGCAAGTTTAACGAAGATCTAAGAAGATCTCGTTACAGCAGCATATGATATTACGAGAATCTAAAAAGATTTCATAATCCACAGCAGCGAAGAAGATGACAGGCGAAAGATGGAAGATGGCCTGCTAGGGTGAATGATCACCGTTGCTCAAAGCTATATTCGCCCCACACGAATAGCTTCCAGGAACAGCAAGTTCGTCGGAGAACTTTGGAACACTCCTGCTCTTCTGACTCCTCGGATCGTTCACGGACTCCCGTGCAAAAGCAACGCTGGTACAATACTTCTCTTCTCTCTCAAGACTTCTGTTTACTTGTGTTAAGAAATACTTGTAAACTTTCGTAACTCTCTGTATATGTCTCTGTATATGCTCTGTGTACGCTCTGTGTACATTGTCTGTGAGAGAGAAGAGACCTTTTATAGGCCCGAGTAGCAACTGCCCGGTTAGCACAACATTCGGGACGTGGTAATAACCACTTCGAACGTGCAGTAACCGCTCAGATCATGCACAGGCACGATCTGAAGCAAATTGCACACCTCGCGCACCCCGTGCGCCTTGTACACCATCACCTGCGCGTCCTACGCACCCTGCGCCACCCGCGCAACTGAGCGCACAACTGGGCGCGCAACTGGGCACGCCACTGGGCGCGCAACCTGGGCCACGCAACCTGGCCGCGCAACCTGCACAACCTGGCAGCGCGCGACGATGCTGACGTGCTAAGTGCGCCAACAAAACACCATATTACGCCTCATGAGCCCATAAGCCCGAATCCGAGTCCGAGTCCGAGTCGCTAAGCCCCCACGGGACTTAGCTCCCATGGAAATAAATTTTCCAAAGAGCAAAAAGCTTGAATGCTTTCAATTGTTTATTTAGTCTTTTTTCCATTAGAAAAATAATCCCACATGGCACACCCATGTGCACCTCCACACCACATGTGCATATCTAAAATAGCATAGCTAATATATAGAGATACAACTCCTTTGGCCTAGCCGATGTGGGACTAAAGTTTCTAATACAAAGGCCAAAACCCAACAGGTGGTGCCTTCAGACCGGGATGTAGTCTTCAGATTGGGTTGGTGGCTTCACGCATAAGGATTGTATATATATGCATTCGTGCCTGATGGGGCTTCGGACGTGGGTGGTGCCTTCGGGGCCGGGATGTAGTCTTCGAACTGAATGGTGCATTCGGACTGAGATGGTGCCTTCGCGTATAGGTATTGTATATATAGATCTTCAAGCTAGATTAGTTGTAAGTCTTCGGACTGAATTTGTACCTCCTCTCGAATGGACCTGAATAAAATTTATCTTTTCGGGAAAAAAAAAAATTACATATATTTAATGGCAACTGGCAATCGATTCTTACTTTGTTTCCTGATAGATTTGGATCCGCCAATCCCTTGGATTCGGAGCATGGATGGGACCAACCCAATTTGGCTGACATGTTTCCCAATGAATCAAAAGTAGCAAAGAAAACTGTAGCCGGGTACCCGGCGTGTTTCGCAATAGGAATTATCAAGAAAACTGACTTAGGTTCTCTTTGTTTTTGTATTCCTAGCAAAATTGTTTGCAGTATTTATAACATTTCTTACT